>CM022529.1:3719530-4319530 GCA_012273795.1 Dendrolimus punctatus | reverse complement strand
ATCTAGGGTAACTATAGCAATAAATAATCAGCAGACAACGACAGAAAACTTTGAGGTCGATCCTAGACCATTCCAAAAGTACATTATCGAAATTTGGCATCTCTACGTTAAAATGACCTACATGGGCATATGCTTAGACCACCCAACCACACACACACACACACACACACACACACGCACTCACGCACGCACGCACGCACGCACGCGCGCACGTACGCACAAAGACCATCATGGATGGACTATGGATGGATGATTGTTATTTCTGATATACATATCATCTTTCACCGATGACCATGGAACGTTGATTGATCTGGTATTAGAGACAACGTTTCTATTGAACAAGTTAAGCCAAATTACTTCTACGTTAACAGAATCTCAACTCGAAATTAAGAGAACTGAATTAAAAGCGTTTGAAGGAGGTACATTTTACCTTCAGCCAATCAAAAAGGCTATAGGAGGAAAAAGGTACAAAAAACGGTCCTTTAATATACAAAATATTAAAGGAAAAGTATACAATAGCCCTGTTCAAATACTTCTTTTAAAATTAATTATCACACATCCTTTACTGGTCAAAGCTAGAATACCGAGGCTAGATCGCTCGACGACGCCACTGTCTATCATTATTATACTGTACCATTGACTCATATTTTAGCTTCCTGATCACCTGAAGAGTTGATTGGACACTTCGAAAGCTCTATCGAACAGATTAAATCCTTGGAATGCCGAACTTTTTTTAACTAACTTGATTGAATTTTGTATATTATATTGAAGAAGACTTGTAGTCATTTTTGCAGTCAGCTTCTGCCGTAGTTACAAGGTGTTTATTTATTTATTGAGGACCTTTCACATGGTTAACGTCATCATACATAATCACAATTATTATACATTGACTATAAATCTTCGTTATGGTATTGTTTATAACGGAGATGTTGTAATTTGGATAATTGTTGCCATAGTACATTATCGTATCCAAACCACGTATCGGATAATACTGTCAATATCTTTAAATATGGCATTAAAACAATGTTCATTGTAAACTGTTTCAAATTCTCTTACAGTATTTCCTCCAGCAGGTCTCTAAGTAGATGAAGGTAATTGTTTAAACGCCTTCAACATAAAAAATTCTGAGACTAGATTTATTAAATTGGCCAATAGTGTAGCGATTTACGAATCACACAATCTAGGTCCCTGTATAAAATTATTCCGCATTGTGATTATATGAGAGAACCAATATACAAACTTTCCGTCTGGCATCAATTAAAATTTCATGCGCTTCATGCACAATTAAATTGCTATTTCTTCAACAAGAGCTTCATGATTATAAACGTGGCCTCTTATCCTTTCTTATCCCTTTTTAAGTTCTGCCATACGCAATTAGAATTCAGTATTCTTTTAGCTACTATAAGCTACAACTCACCTATGACTAGAATCTTCACAACTCACAGATGACAATCCACACACATTTGCAATCACACACGTAAACAAACAAACATGTTAGGACACAGCACTCTTGTTTATCATATATACAGTTTTCTGTTGGAAAACAGCGAGCGACCATCCACGTTGCCTTCCCACGACTGGCCGGTATCGAGCGAGGACTTGCGACTCCCCCGCTACTCTAAACCAATTTATAATACATACAGAGGCGCAGCATCCCCTGTATATGCCTTCAAATCAATCTCAACCTTATGCCTTAAAATATTAAGTACATATTGTTATGGATCAAAGATACCGCAGAGGCAAAAACGTCGCCAATTCTAGCAGAAAAGCCAAGGGTGCAAACGCTACGAAGAATGTACGTTACCTATGTTTATAAATTGAAATCAAAGTCCTACTCAACTTTGTTTTCGGTTTGATTTGAATATTTTAACTATAATAAACATGTCGTGTAAATTAACAAAATTAATATTTCTAAGACCTCGTAGCCATTTATTAACAAGTCCTGGTTAAATAATTCATGGAGGTCATTAATTATTGACACACTATTACCAAAAAATACAGCGAACACAGGTCGACGAACCTATAGGATATCGAAATGAAACATATATGAAATTTAAACTTTCGTCGTAAGCTTCAGTCGAGTTTCAAAGTCGTCTTACATTTTTTTATGACGTTTCGACCACTTTTCAGTAGGCAATCACGGTAGACAAAGATGTCAAGTGTCTATGAATAATAATAAAGCTATTAATATATTTAGTTTACCCGCAACTTGTTCATTTTAACTATTTAATTTTTGGTTATTATACATGTATTTATTTATTATCAAAAATTTTACATTTTTTTAAAAAATATATAAAGATATTTTTTTATAAAAAAATAAATTACATTATTCTTTTACAAAAATACATCAAAAAATTAAATACATATCAATAAAAAAATATAAAATCTTGCTGATCACCGTCAGCGGGGCCTGGGGTCCAAACTACCGGTGGTTAGGGCTCCAGAGACAGGAACCTCCTCACAATTCGTGCCGTGTCCAAGAGTGCTGCCTTCTGTATCTGGCCCTTCACCCAGCTTCCCAGCGAAAGCCTCTCTAGGTGACGGTCGAGGCTTTTCGCTATAAGACCATTGACGGTTACAACTATCGGCACAATGCTCGTTGACTCCAGCCGCCACATAGCGGTAACCTCGTGAGCAAGATCTAAGTATTTACTTAGTTTTTCTTTTTCTTTCTTCACGAGATTATCGTCATGTGGGATACTGATGTCAACGAGTATTGCTCGTCGCGCAGATCGATCTATTATCACGATATCAGGCTTATTGGCTACAATAGTCCTGTCCGTAATAATTGATCGATCCCAGTAGAGCGTGGCACGACTGTTTTCAAGAACTGGCTCCGGCGAGTACTGGTAATAAGGCACCTCCGTTTCCACAAGACCGTATCGAAGGGCAAGTTGCTGGTGGATAATCCTAGCTACGAGGTTATGTCTGTGCAAGTATTCGCCGTTAGAAAGATGTGAACAGCCGGAAACAATATGCCTGAGGGATTCACCTGGGCGATGACATGCCCGACAGATGTCCAAGGTGCCATCCTTCAGGATATATTTCCGGTAGTTATTCGTCTTAATAACTTCGTCCATAATTGCAAAGACAAAACCTTCGGTTTCTCCGAAGAGGTTACCGAACCGTAGCCAGTTTACCGACGCTGACAGGTCTACATCGGGCCCTGTTAAGGCCCGATAAAACCTGCCATGCAGCGCCTTGCTCTTCCATAATTTTTGGTTTATTATTATCATTTACGCTATGGGAGCTCAATCTAACTAACATATTTTCGCAACATGTTGTGCCTTGGCAACTGCATTAACATAAAAATGACCTATGTTTTTATGTTAACGCTCTTTCCAAACCTTGTTCAATGTTTTAACTTATTTATTGTCCACACCGCCACTGTCATGTTTTAATATTTTCCTTAGTTTAGGGGGCTGCCTAGAGGAGATCGCTTTAAGCGGTAAGGCCGCCCTTTGTTCAACATTTATTGTATCAAGTTTTTGATCACGTAGTTTAATTTGGTGAACAACAAAGTGCTTTATTCATTTATACCTAAGAACTGCATCTTCACCACTTAGTATCTGAGCCTACGTCACTTAACTACCCCGACTAAAGCTATATATCTCATCAAATACATACATACATACATAACTTCACGCTAGGTCCCTTCCGGGGTAGGCATCTCATCAAATAATCTAATTATCCTACTTAATAAAACTTGACTGATAACAATATTCCTTCAAAGTATCTGCTATGTGATAAGGGATTCAGAAAGTGCCCTTAGCATCAATAAAAGTGGGGTGAGGTGGTGACGTCAAAGAGGGTTATTACGAAACCTTTATTACCTTACCTGATACGACTTCGCAAGTAACGATAGTAGAATAATCAAGCATGTACATAAAATAAGTAGGTAATATATACTCTTGTATCAAAAATATCTACTGGAGACTGGAAATATGTTTTATTGCTGCAGTATAGCAGACAGACTGACGGCTCAACTGTGATGGAAATTGGTTGCCGTCGCCTATAAACATTTGCAACACTAAGTGTTATCAATGTGCTGCTGTATTCGTAGGATCTGGACCAGGGGTGGTAGCAAATGCCCTACCACCTGGCTGTGGGTTGTATTGGCGCTTCTTACGACAGGCCGCCCGGCCGCAGGAATTACCTAGTATTCTGTCTTCGTTCCTGCACGGATAAAGTCATCATCATCGTTTATAATGACATAAGGTTGCTAGCCAGGATTTTTGAACTACACATATATGTAGATGAATGTATGATAGGCTTAGTACCTATATTACATAGAATATATTTAAAAAAATGGTTTTAATGGACCTTCCATTTGATTTACGATACTTTGATTAGATTAGATAAGAATTTCTTTTTAGCTGGGTTGCCTTGAAGAGAACGCTTTTAGCGATAAGGCCGCCAGTTGTTTTGCCAAATAGTATTGTAATTATGCATTTTGTTTTAGTTATTGTTTATTTTGGTGAGCAATAAAGTGTTATTTAATCTTATTTTTGTATATATAATTTTTCTTTAAGTGTGTATATGACTGATTACTATAAAACGAATTTAATGATTTTTTGTGTGTGTTTGAGTTGGATCCCTGGATGGTTTAGATTCACAATTGAACCCGGTCGGTGGCGCTGCAATCGGATCTTTTTTTTTTCAGGGCAGAACGACGTCTGCCGGGCATGATAATGGTCTAAAGAAACTTATGAGATGAAGAGAAATTATCCTAACTAAATTTATTAATGTTAGTTATATTTTACTCATAGCCCGTTCAAATAATAAAGTAAAATAGACCAGGTCACCTTAAATGTGTAAGTAAGTTGCCCAGAAAGCTTGCTACGTTACCTCATTGGATCGCCCTACTGATCTGCTATCCAAGCTAGGTACATGAATGATTGTTGTGAAATATCTTGATGTTATAGCCTTGAAAAAATCACTAAATTATAATACGGCCGTCGTAACTTGGCGAATGTGAACATAGGCTCTGCGAACTTTAGCGCATGTAAACTCATGAAGAAAATACAGTGACCAACTAGTACAAAGCAAGGAAAAAATACAGGGATGAGAGCGACCAATTGTATTCACTGACGAGTCGTATGCCCACTCATCACACGAGTGTACATGTTCTAAAGTTCGCAGAGCCTTTTTTTTTTTTTTTTTTGAGGCGAGGGAAAATGACTAACCGATTTACGCACTCTCTGGGCCGTCACTAGGAAACGGCACGAATCCACGGGGGGCGGTAACGCTAGCAATTGTATGCTCTACTTGCGCTCCGTCCGCTATGGACTACACAGAGGAGTGTGGAGACTCCGAGTGATGCCGCACGGGCGAGCAACCTCAATACCCACTAAAAACCCCCTCCTCCCTTCGCGGCCCTGCGCTTTGATGTGAAGGAAAGACTGAGATGTAGAACATAGTTACGCAGCAGTCGATCCAGCGCATAAAGTGCTGAAGTGTGCCCTGGGAGAACACACTCCACTACGAAACGGGGGTAGTTGTTAAGTCCCTTGCTTTACCTAGTAGCTAAGGGCCCCCATCGTTCCGGATCCTACCTCAGGGAGGGAAGTAATGCGCGTACCTGCCTCTCCGGGTGCCGGCTGAAGGCCGGCGACCTCGAGAAGAGACCGTAGCAGGCGCCCTAGGACTTCGCTCCCTATCCCTTTCTGCGGCCTCTTTCAGAGACATAACTGCCTCACAAAAAGAAACCGCAGTATCCCAGCGGTCGTCGCTCTGCAACATGGCCGTTACCAAGTCGCCGAGCGATCGGACGGCTCCTAACTTTGTCTCGAGCTCGAAACGCTGCGGCGCCCAGGCAGCGCACTCGACAAGCGTATGAAACGCCGTATCGGGTGCGCCACACTGTCGGCAATCCGGAGAAGGCAAGCAGCCCACAATGCGAAACAGATACTGATCGAAACAACCGTGTCCGGTCAGTATCTGCGTCGTCCTGAAGGTGAGGGTACCGCTAGTGTGGTTAACCCATTCCTCCAGTTGTGGCCTGATTGCGTCCACCGTAAAGCCGCCGGCCGCAGGGTGTTCGAGGTCACGAGACCAGTCGACGAGGCAGGAAGCGGTTTCCCGCTTCCTGACCGTCTCTATCTCGACTTGACAGAAGGTCAGTCCTCTAGCTAGGGCATCCTGCTGGGTACGACGAACCCTGGACAGGACGTCTGCCTGGAGAGGCCAGGGCAGCTCGCCTGCCAAGAGTGTCGCCGCCGTCCAAGACACTGTACGATACCCCCGTATGGTTCTCACGGCCAGAACCCGCTACGCCCGGTGCAGCAGGGTTCGATTGTGGCGGTGAAGCGAATCGAACCAGACGGGGGCACCGTAAAGGGCCATACTCCTCAGGATGCCAGAATATAGTTTCCGCGTCGCACCCCCCGGCCCCCCCACGTTGGGAAGAAGCCTTGAGAGTGCGCCCGCGGAACTCACAAGTTTGGGAACTAACTGCTCAAAATGCGCTTTGAACAGCCATTTCCCGTCTAAGACTAGCCCAACATATTTCATCTTGGGCCCTACGCTAATCGCCACCCCCTGGACTGTAACGGACAGATCCGGGGGTGGATTACGAAACTTCCTATGGAACATGATGGCCTCCGTTTTCGCGGGGGAAACCCTCAAGCCCAGCCTAGCTATTCTATCTACGACTATCGCCAACCCGTCGTTGGCGACGTCCACGGACTCCGCGAATGACGCGGCGCGTGCCGTGAGTAGGGTGTCGTCCGCAAAGCAGATCAGCCCCACCCCGGGCCGGACCGTCACCCGAAGGATCCAGTCATAGCCTACGTTCCAAAGAATCGGCCCGAGCACCGACCCCTGTGGAACGCCGCACGCGACACGTCGCCGACCTAGCTCGTGATTGACAGACTCACCGCCCTCCCAAAGGATGTGTCGATCTCGCAGATACTCGCCTAACAGCCTCGTGAGGTACGGGGGGACTCCGTGTGCACGGAGCCCCTCCCTGATCGTCTCATGAGGGAGGCTGTTGAAGGCGTTCGCTATGTCTAGCGATACTGCAAGAACGACGTCCTTTGCTTGGACGGCTTCGTCCGTCACCGTTCGCAGCGTCTCGAAGGCGTCCATCGTGGAGCGCTTCCTCCGAAACCCGAACTGCGTATCTGATAGCCCCGGCTCCACGGTGTCTAGGTGCTTCACGAGCCGCTCCGCCAAGATCTTCTCGAAGACCTTGGCGACCTCGTTCAGCAGCACTATGGGCCTGTAGGCGGACGGATCGTCGGGAGGTTTACGACCTCCCTTGGGAAGAAGGCACAAGCGCCCCTCTTTCCATTGCGACGGGAACCTACCTGCGCGAATACAGGCTTCGAAGAGGTCCCGCAGCTGGCTGCGTAGATGTTTTGCAGCCAGGAAGAGGAGGCGACCAGGGACCCGGAGCCGTCTTCCTGCCCCGGAGCCGGTCCAGGGCGACGTCGAGTTCCCCCTCGGAGATGGAGTGAGGCTCCTCATCCGTGGGGGTGTCGGGAATAAAGTTCGCAGAGCCTATGTTCACATTCGCCAAGTTAAATGTTAGTTTTGTACACGTACAAAAATTAAAATCACAGATTTCATTACAATCATAGTTATAGTAAACGAGATAAAACTGCATATAAAGTACCATCTAAATTAATCTAATTTTCGGAATATTCCTATTTTCGGAATATCACTATTTTTGAATTTCCACCATTTTCGGAATCCACATCATTCTAAATTATGCCAAAGTATATATACTATCGCTATATTATACTAAAGTATATATAGCTATATTATACTATCTAAATACAATTTGTCTCCTAAAAAAAGAATATTTTTCTTAGAATCTAGCTAAAGCCAACCTAATTTATACTACAGTTGCTTTCACGGACACAAACCGGGCAGGGTGCCAAAATATGATCGGTTTCCGATAGATAAACCTGTCAGTCGCCTCCGTTAGTTATCAATTAGCTAACAAATTGTTTGGAACTATAGTTTGTAACTTTCGCCATGAAACGTGATGACGGGACCTTTTACAGACTGCTGGGAGATTAGAGGCGTTCTTGAATGATGTAACACTGTTGTTCACTACTATATAATAATAATTATATATAATACTATATATAATCAATTTTTCTGCGTCTTTCTTAATTTTATCTTCTTACTAATAAATGAATATATAGCGTAGCGTAACGTAGCCAGCCTTCTGGGCATCTTACCCATAGAAGACTAACCTAGACTCTCTATTCTACATAATAACTGGGTTAAGTTTTATTTATTGTATTAGTTTATAATCTGCACATTTGTTTTTATTTTAAACTAGCTTCTACACGCGACTTGGCCCGCGCGGAGCAGTAAAAAAAAGTAAGTAAAAAAAACCCGATTCTCAAACATTCTTCATTTCTGCTCCGTTCACATTGTTCTTAGCGTGATGATATATAGCATATATCCTTCCTCGATAAATAGGCTATCTAACACTGAACATTTTTTTCAAATCAGACCAGTGGTTCCTGAGATTACCGCCTTCAATGAAACAAACAAACTCTTCAGCTTTATATATAATATTAGTATAAGATGCCGCTCTGCTATTGAGCGCCAGACTTCAAGTAATAAAGCTCATTGCTAGACATTGTTTACTCAAGTTAATAACAATTGTAAAAACATAAAACTGCTTATCTCTACAACTTAAGGTTCAAAATCCAATCTTTTAGAATAAATTAGCTGCAAAATTGATAAGTAATAGCGCTTGTCTTTCTTCTTAATTAAAATACGAATCGATTTGTTGGCTGGGACGTTTTTATTCAACAAAAAGCTAAATAAGAGAATCGTAGTCAATTTTTATTCAACTCTTTGTTCTCTGTGCCAACAAAGATTAAGAAAATGCAATATCTAACAGAGCGGACAATATTTGCTAGCACGACTACGTAGTCCGATAATCATTAGTGTTGTTAAAGATAGTAAGCTTAATTGCCTGGTAGCGTATAGAAGAGTTGTACTGTATTAATCGGTTTTCAAGTTTATATTAGCGAGATATTAGCTCCTAGAGTTGTAAAAAACAATTTTTACTCCAACGACCTCCCACCCTTAAGTGTAAAATTTTGGAAAATCAATGTCGTAGAGTTTATAAATACTTTCAAAGAACATTATTTAAACACTAGCTATTGAGTAGTTGTAGTAATGTATTTTTATGATTCTGTAATCAAATAACGGAAACAAACAAAGATTTTACTTAAAATTACTGCCAGAAAAAAATGGAACCAATTATTTTCACTGATTTGGTCTAAAAACAAGCTTTAAGTTATAAAATTTTGTAAAACAAATCCAGAAAGAACTGTGGCGCCATGTAACCATGTAACATTTAGATTCTTGTCATAGCTATATTTTGTTATTCGATTGTAGTCTTTATTTTTCCTATTTTTCTTTATTCCTGGTCTAAAGTATGTCGCCAAAACAACCTTGAGTTGTGTTCCGGCATTAGTGACCAGGTTTCAGTCTCTCTTAAGAGAGCAGCAGCGCGTTTGTAGCACCTTTGGTGTTGCAAATGTCCATAGGCGATGGTAACCGCTTTCCATCAAGTGGGCCTTCTGCCTATCTGCTGATCTCCTGTAATAAAAAAATCGTAATAGTTTGTGTATATTATATTTTTTACATTTGTCCGTTTAGCAATGCAATCGGGTAAGCACATCCCTTTCAGGCTCTAAGCATCCCTTCTTTCCTATCAAACTCCTCTAGTCGTAGCGGTTCCCGCTCCATTAGGGCCAGGAGGGTGAGGACCGGTGTGTGTGTGTTCGCGCAAATGCTTGTGCACCTAAATATATTCTGCATACTTGACCGCTTCTGTTAGCTGAAGCGATCACCGTAACCGAAATCGGTTAGGAAGAGACGGACATATCTTTTATATTGTGTTAACTGCTTGAGTACAGCAGACAGGCAGACGATCTGATGGAAGGCTGTTACCATCGCCTATGGTTATTTGTACCATCAAAGGTGTTGCCGGCTACCGAATTGGGACTAAAACCTGCCCATTTATGTCGGTACATAGCACAAGGTTGTTTTCGCCGCATAATCTAGATCAGGTGTGGTAGCCATCCAGACAGGCAAATACACTACTAGGCTGTGGGCTGTTTTTTCGTCTTACAATAGGCCGCCCGGCTGCAGCAAAATTATATTCTTTCTCTCTGTCACTGTATAATTTGCCAAAAAAGGTAGGCACCATCTACTATAACAAATACTCTTTGTCTACGACCAAAGTAAAAAGTTTTTATTGTAAAATCGCAAAATATTGAAATACACGCAATTTTTGAGCAAAATGTGTTTTATTGAAGACTTCCTACGCTTCCACTTCCTGCACGGACATATTTTCTGTTTATTTTATATTTCTCTTTCGTATGTCGCATTTGAAAATAAATAGTCTCTTTCTTTCTACCTTTCTTTTAGTGTTGTCGATTGTCATCATGATAGGCTACTGAAATAAAAAGCTTTGAATCATTTTAGATGAGGCAGTCCGAAATGGTGTTGAAAGGGTACGGATGGAATTAAATGGAATGCTACTCCGTCACAAAAGAAGATCTTCCAGCGAGGCTAATCTTGTCCCTCACAGGCCTAGGCCCCATCTGTTACAGTTGAAAATTTGTGTATATTCTTTGTATGTTTTGGGAACGTTTGTGACCTCAGTTATTGCACAGTGCCATCTATTAGCTTGTCAGTGCTCCACTACAGTATAGGCAGAAAACCGGCCACTTTAAATGAATTACCCTTCCGTCGTAGTTGCTCTTTGGTACTATCGCAAGGCCGACATCGCAGCGCATCGTATGGGTGCAAACACATGAATAATTGAGTTGGCGCATCCCGTGATGTGAACGAAAGCTTTTATATAAACGTTCATAGACTAAGAATAGCTATGATTTATGGCATGATTGAGAAACATTCGAATCTTATTAATCTTTTGATGTGGGTTTTTTGTTAGACAGCGCACGTATATACTTACCTTCTTTATAGAAGCTTTATTATGATATAATAGAATAGTTCCTGTTATGAAGTCTAGGTTGCGTTCGGAGCATCCGCTTCGGAACCTGGGGTTCGCTTTCCAATTATGTCTTTTGTACTTCGTGTAGTGAAACTTTAGACATGCTTTATTAGTCATAAAACACATTATACACTAGTATATTAAATTACTTATATACGCTATGGAAGACAAAAAAATTGCATTATAATATATAATAATTTCAAAGTGTCTATTTATAATTGAGATTCTTGTTTCAAATGTAAGTTTTATTGAACAATTGCAATTCTAGAGTTAGCTAAGCTAGCTTTAATCTGTGCAGGAACGGAGAAAGAATTTCAATTTCCTGCGGCCGGGCGGCCTGTCGTAAGAGGCGACAGAACCAACAGCAACCCACAGCCACGTGGTAGGGTACTTGCCCGACTGGATGGCTACCATCAACATAACAACCCTGAGTTGATTCCGGCATTAGTGACCAGGTTCCAGTCTCCCTTAAAAGAGCAGCAGCGCATTTGTAGCACCTTTGGTGTTGCAAGTGTCCGTAGGCGATGGTAACCGCTTTCCATCAAGTGGGGCATCTGCCTGTCTGCTAAACTCCTACAATAAAAAATAAAAAAGCCGAATTGCACTGATAAGGATGTTTAAAACCGTGGATCTGAATGAATTTAAATAATGTTTTTTTCTTTTACCGCTCAAGATTATAAAAAAAGATGCCGAAATTCAGTGCAATATTAATATTATAGATACATCTAATTATATTTTTAACATACTAAGGCTGTAACAAATTGTCGCAACAACATCCAAAACATGTGGAATACCAATTCTAAATACAAATAAATGTGAATTTGCTAACAGCGCCATCTATATGAAGAAGGTTCCAGGTTCCAACCGGATGTTTCATAAATAATACTTAGAATCCTCCTTGTTTAATCCTGCTCCAAGATTCCCATACATTCCCAGTCCTTTGTACACACTATGCATATAAACTAGACGAGCATCGCTTGACTTATCCCTTCAGATACCATCGACCGCCTTTCCTAGAACTCTACACATTCACTGCGGAGGTTTTAAATCACATTTAATGTGTTAAAGGATTTTATATCTGATATGATCATAACCATAACAAGTCGTGGTAGTGTAATGGTTAGCGCACGCGCCCCTAAACCGGAGGGCGCGGGTTCGATCCTGACCGGAACGCATGCACCTCTTAGTCAGTTTTTTGATCTAATGTGCATATTGTTACAATTACCACGTGCTAAAAATGATGAAGGAAAACATCGTGATGCAACCTGCACATCGAGATAACCGATATGTCAAACTACCTACCCCTACAATGGGAGGCCCGAGTCCAGCAGTGGCACATTTATGGGCTGACATTTTTATTATATATGATCATAATGCCTTTTATTCAAACCGTACCGAAGAAGAGGTTTAGTGCAAACTAAACCTGGCTCCCTAGAAAGGGGAAACCTACATACAGTCCACTCATCCTGTTTTTATAGTAACTCTTTCACCGTCCAAGTTGGGTGTCCCTGGAAAGAATTACCTATTGCTATAAGACAAGCCAAATCCTTGTCGTGCTTTAAAAATCAAATTCAGAAACATTACTTTTCTACTGTGTTTAATAATTCCTTAAGCTATTATATAAGTATATGTATGTTTGTATTATCATATGTACATATTGTTACGCGTTGCGAGACTCGAATTAAAATGCCGTTGGAATTATTTTAGAGTTTATTAGAACTATACATACACGTATAACACAGGTAAAAATATAACATAATAATTAATTCAGCAAAACGCGCAGTCCGTCACTATTAGTTTCCCGATTGTAGTACAAACGTCTCGCCTTGATCAATCTCGCTCGACTGCCCGCCCTCCCTCAATCAAACCATCGCTTTATACTGCACAAATGCAATCCGCAAACCCGTGACACTTGGCTAATTATTACAATACAACTTATACCAATAAATAAGTAAACAAAAGAAGACGATCACAAAAGAATTACAATAGTTTCGATGTTATTAGTTCAAATGCCGACGAGTAATAAATGTGCTTCTACAAATCTTTACGTGGAATTCGTTTTTGTCGGCGCCTAGGTTGTGACAATATATTTGTATTATTTTTGTACTTAAATGTACTAATTTTAAAAATTAATAATTAATAATCGTCAGATAAAAATGGATTTTCATATCTTTAAGCTAAGCAATTTACGCATGCATTATACAGTGGATCATTATCTGGAGCCTATCTCAAACACCCAGACCATAGTATTATTCACGATTCTTTACCGGAATAGCTTCTATTGTGCAAACAAAGTTACTTTTGTATATTATTAGCATCGAAAGGAAATTGTTAAGTGACAGAAACGGATATCACTAACGAATTTCCGTCCAAAAACAAAATACTGATAAGACAATAGTTTGCAATATACTAATATAATATATTTTTCGCTTTCAGTGAAAATATTAGGTACTAGTGGTCACGGCAGAGGT
This sequence comes from Dendrolimus punctatus, assembly GCA_012273795.1. Taxonomy (NCBI): domain Eukaryota; kingdom Metazoa; phylum Arthropoda; class Insecta; order Lepidoptera; family Lasiocampidae; genus Dendrolimus; species Dendrolimus punctatus. Next base: position 4,306,060 of record CM022529.1, on the reverse strand, counting down.
TGTTCTGCCCTGAAAAAATAAAAAAGAACCAGATTCCAGCGCCACCTACCGGGTCTAATTGTGAATTTAAACTATTCCGGGACTCACCCACTGAAACACACATAAAATTTCATCAAGGTCTTAGAACCCGATTACAGCGCCAAGTATTTAGTTTAGATTGTCATCTTTAACCGACTTCAAAAAAGGAGGTTTTCAATTCGTCGGAATCTTTTTTTATTTATGTTCACCGATTACTCCGAGATTTATGATGCGATTTACGTGATTCTTTTTTTGTTAGACGCGGAATAGATGCCATTTGGTCCCCTAAATATTTAACATAGTTTGGCCCAGTAATTTTCATTTTATGAACATTTTTTATGAAAAAATTTCCTTTCCGTTCCATATGTACACCGATTACTCTGAGATTTATGATCCGATTTACGTAATTCTTTTTTCTTTGATGCGGGATAGTTGCCATTTGGTCGTCTAAATATTTAACATAGTTTGGCCCAGTAGTTTTCATTTTACGATCATTTTTTTGTTCCCGTTATATTTTTAAAGGCGCGCGGCACCATTCGTAGGACTACCCACAGCTAGACACTAAAAAGTAACAAATATCATGAAAAACTAAAAATAACTTATTTCTAAAGCTATTTTTAATTATAGTGTCTTATTTTTAATTATATCATCTAAAACATCTTGCAGTCGCATCGCCCGCATATATTCGTGTGTGTGTCAAATACATGGTAGTGTGTGTAATGTTTTTGTTTATTGATTTAAGGTAATTTTATGCATATTTTTTTAATATTAGCATTCGTAGTTTCTTCTCTATATAAACTACTTAACTTCTCTATGTAAAAAGGGGTACAATGTTTGGCTTCACGTATTGATATATAGTTATCAAGCCGAAAATAGTATGCCATCACCTATTCTGTAGTGCCTTGATCTCGTTAAGGTAGTTTCCAGTCGAGTGAAGACCCTCACCGGCAGACGTGTGCCAATTATCGACTTGCCCTTAGCCCGAGGGCGTCATGCCCGCCCTCTACACTCTATTCATACAAAATTGCCCTTTGGGACTTCTAGCACATATTTGAATAGCATATTTCATTTTCAGTACAGTTTTCTGTTAACATTAAGGCTTTATACATCATATATGTTTTAAATAATAATAATAATAACCGATGTTGCCCCTATCTTATATGGCATTTTTGGGGCCCATGCAGGGAGCGGTGAATCACTGTCTACCTATTTTTCCATGTTCCCCTAACATTGCGACGGGCAGACGCCATACCCCTCATCATCCTAGACCCGTAGTTCCATTAGCAGTTCACCCCAATAGCCCGGTACTTTTTGTTCTCATTTCCCACAATAGTCCTACACTGGCCGGGGCTTGTCCTTGGAGGCATTAGTGTATAGTGTAGACAGGGATAATCGCCGGTCAGTGACACGTCACATTTAGATTAAATTTGTCAAGGTGCCTCCACGTGTTGGTCTCACTATGGGCCCACGCAAGCCCTCCAAATGTCGGGGCCGTTTTTATAGCCCGTAGTCTTGAAAGACATACAATATAAAGGGTTACATGGTTTTATTCTAGGGAAATATATAGCATTCCCGCCACTCTTGTCCATGGCTGGCGAGTTTAACCTATTGGTTATCTCGATAATCATGAAGCATAGACGCAAGATCGCGGGGCTGACTGTCTTCTATCGGATATATTTCGGGGAGTGTTCCTTAGAATTGCACGAGCTGATTCCTCCATCATCTTTTTACCATCGTATAACCAGACGCCCACCGGTTTGCACCACCGTAACATGGTGGTAATGATGGATATACAAACTTTTTGTATATGTTAAATATGAATTTAATATTGGAAATTGTGGCTGACTTTTGAGTTGTTTCTGCCACTGATGAAGTTCCACTTGAAAATATATGTTGTAGCAACGAACATCTCTTGTATTCTTTAACCGAGCTATCTTAGCCCCCAACATTGGTTATGGGCCCAGGCAGCGTAAGTCCATAGCGCTGTTATATTTGTAAAAAGTTTTCAGATCGGAAAATATTCAAAAGCAGTGTAATTAATTGCGATAAGGTGCAGAAAGATGAGCAGTATGTCGATGCGAATCGAGCCCTTTGGCAAGGATAATTATGATAGCTGGAAAATACAGGTACAACCTCTATTAATTAAAAACAATGAGTGGAAGTATGTTGATGACAAAGTTCGTAAACCAGCTGAGATCAGTGACGCTGAACACTGTGTGGAAGAGGACGAAAAGCCAAAGCCGATCTGATTCTTTCGAAGAGTGGAACTTCGTCATATTAGAGGATGTAAAACTTCCAGAGATGTTTGGCTGAAATTGGAGTCAATATATGCATCGAAGGGATATATTGACATACTATCATGAAGTCTTCAAGTCACGAGTCAATAGGTGTCTTCCAGGTAACTTCATCCTAGATTGCGTCGTCACTCAACATCCGGTGAGATAGTGGTTGAATGCAAGCCTACTCTTCTATAAAAAAAGGTTTTTCTTCATCTTCAGGACTTGATAAACATAGCAATATGTACCTTCGGTCAGAGAACCGCCTAAGTCACCTAGGTTTTCCGGACAGGATTTGAACCAGTTTTATTTGGAGATGCGATTGTATTAACCATTAAGACACCTTGGTTGTTTTCTCTATATATTAACAGCGTTATAAGAGACAGAATGCGTTTTTAGATCGATTTCTCAATTATTTTTACAGTAGTTATACACACTTTATTGCGGTGAAAAAAATATATGTCAATCTTGATCATATTTCTGACGTAAACTTTGTACTCGGAACGCATTTGCGATAAATTTTCTCGATAGAAAATAATTGCAAAGTAACCTCTAAACGAGTTATTTAATCTTCGTTATTGTTATTACTGTTAATCGTACATCGATAAAATAAATAACAGTAACATATCATATTATAACAAATACAATTATAGAGTTTTATTCGGTTACTTAACTTAATTTGGAAGTAATTAATTATTTTATTAAAAATGACTGCAAAAATCCCGCCTGCCGGTCCCAATGTATGGAATTTGTTAGATCGCTTTAGAGCGTCGGCTAATATGCACGCGCTGCTCTTCTCCACGACCGCCATTGAAAAATAATTTTAAATAAACGAAGGAGCAATAATAACAAGAATTTTGAAACGGTCGCGCTATACTTATTTGGCTTATACGGTAGAGGTCTGGTCTAAATCACTAGTTGTGTGGGTTCGAACCCTACTAGTTTCACTTGATCCAGAAGATTTTTTTTTATAAGAAAGTTGATAAAATGCTCTTTTTCTCTTCGTAAATAATTTTATAAAATGCCATAAAAATACTTTTCAAAATTTTTATATTTCATTTCATTTGGACTTTTATGCTATTGACAATAAAATTTTTACCTTACCGGTAACATTAAAATTCTAAAGCGCCATCTATGTTTCTCAATAGAAATGACGTAGACACATGGATAGTTAGAAATATGAAGTTTCGTTGTTCAAGTTGAGTGCTCGCTCCATTTTCCTTTTCTAACAATTTTTTTTATTTAGCCCTATTATGTTTTTAACACGCTTTTATTAGCTTCACCTGTATGTATGTATGTATGTTTGTAACCTTCCCCTTTGAGCTCGATTTTGTCCTACTTTTAACGATCAGATTTAATTCAAAGTTTGAACACCTGTCAAAGGTCGATGACAATGCAATAATATGGTACCATGGAGCTGATCTGATGATGGAGTCGGAAGGTGGCCATAAGAACTCCTGTACTAAACAAGATAAACGCGTCGTGTTTAGGCTCGTATGTTTATATCGCGTGCCAATGCAATAATATGGTACCATGGAGCTGATCTAATGATGGAGTCGGAAGGTGGCCATAGGAACTCCTGTACTAAACAAGATAGACCCGTCGTGTTTGGGCTCGTATGTTTATATCGCGTGACAATGCAATAATATGGTACCATGGAGCTGACCTGATGATGGAGTCGGAAGGTGGCCATAGGAACTCCTGTACTAAACAAGATAGACCCGTCGTGTTTGGGCTCGTATGTTTATATCGCGTGACAATGCAATAATATGGTATCATGGAGCTGATCTGATGATGGAGTCGGAAGGTGGCTATAGGAACTCCTTTACTAAACAAGATAAACGCGTCGTGTTTGGGCTTGTTTTACTTGTCTTAGTTAGCACTCTGCTGCTACATGATATGCAGAATCTCAAAAGCTTATATTTAAAATTTAATTTAAAAAAACATTAACATTTAAAAAATAACAACTAAAAATGAAAAATAAATAATAGTTTAAAAAAAGGCGCTCTTTAAGATTTTAAAGAAGAAGAAAAAGCGCATTGAATACACCCCACGCTTTTTTTAAGACCCCATTCATCAGAAACCAAATTTATTAAATTTTATTTTCTGTTTTTTAGTTGGATTTTTTATGAAAGCGTGGTTTTTTTTTAAACTATTATATATATCTATTATTATTTATTTTATAGTTCTTATCTATACAGATAAATAAAAGTGAAGTGCCTGTTTGAAATCTCAAAATAAAGTCTAATATAATCGGACCAGGAGTTTCCGAAAATGCTATTTATAGAATTTTTGTCTGTCTGTCTGTGTGTCTGGATGTTCCGGCTAATCTATGACACAGCTGGATCGATTTTGACGTAATTTTCATTGGCAGATAGCTGATGTTATAAGAAGTAACTTAGGCTACGTTTTTAGGGTTCCACGTAAAAAAATCCACAAGTATATTTGTCTCACTGTTTGTTATCCTTTTATGGAAAGACTATTGAGCCGATTTGGCTGAAACTGAGTACATATGTTATGTTAATACCGAGGGTGGCCAAGAACTACTTTTTATCCCGAAAAATGAGATTTCCGAGATGAAAATATATTTAGCCGAACGGGTCTAAATGATCAAACGGCTGAATGGCCCAAATGGTCGAATTGACCGAAATTACTGAAATGGCTGGAATGGCCCAAATGACCGCAATCGCTAAAATGGCCGAAATATCTGAAATGGCCGAAATGGATGAAGTGGCCCAAATGACCGAAATGGCCCAAATGGCCGAAATGACTAAAATGACACAAATGGCCGAAACAGCTGAATTGACTGAAAAGGCCGAAATGTGTGAAATGGCTGAAATGGCCCAAATGACCGAAATGTCTGGAATGGCCCAAATAACCGCAATGGCTGAAATGGCCCAAATTACCGAAATGGCTGAAATGGGCGAAATGACTGAAATGGCCCAAATGGCCGAAATAGCTGAATTGACTGAAAAGGCCGAAATGTGTGAAATGGCTGAAATGGCCCAAATGTCCCAAATGGCCGAAATGGCTGAAATGATTAAAATGGCTGAAATGGCCCAAATTACCGAAATGGCTGAAATGGGTGAAATGACTGAAATGGCCCAAATGGCCGAAATAGCTGAATTGACTGAAAAAGCCGAAATGTGTGAAATGGCTGAAATGGCCCAAATGACCGAAATGTCTGGAATGGCCCAAATAACCGCAATGGCTGAAATGGCCCAAATGACCGAAATGACCAAAATGACCCAAATGACCGAAATGGCCCAAATGGCCGAAATAACTGAATTGACTGAAATGGCCCAAATGACCGAAATGACCAAAATGGCCTAAATGACCGAAATGGCTGAAATGGCCCAAATGGCCGAAATGGCTGAATTCACTGAAGTGGCTAAAATGGCTGAAATGGCCCTAATGTTTGAAATTACTGAAACTGCCGAAATGTCCGAAATGACCAAAATGGCCCAAATGGTTGAAATGACTGAAATGTCCGAAGTTGCCTAAATGGCCAAGATGGCTGAAATGGCCCAAATGGCTGAAATGGCCGAAATGGCCCAAAGGGCTGAAATGGTTGAAATGACTGAAATGGCCAAAATGGCCTAAAAAGCCCAAATGGCCGAAATGACCAAAATGGCCTAAATTGCCAAAATGACCCAAATGGCTGAACTGGCCGAAATGGCTCAAATGGCTGAAATGACCGAAATGGCTGAAATGCCCGAAATGACCAAAATGGCCTAAATGACTGAAATGGCTCAAATGGCTGAAATAGCCAAAATGGCCGAAATGGCCCAAATTGCTGAACTGACCGAAATGGCCGAAATAACCGTAACGGCCTAAATGGCCAAAATGACTGAAATGGCCCAAATCGCTCAAATGACCGAAATGGCTGAAACGGCTGAAATGACTGAAATGGCTGAAATGGCCCTAATGACCGAAATAGCTGAAATTGCCCAAATCGCCGATATAGCTGAATTGACTGAAATGACTGAAATGGCCGGAATAGCTGAAATGGCCCAAATGGCGGAAATAGCTGAAATGACTCAAATGGCCCAAATGTCCCAAATGGCCGAAATGGATGAAATGATTAAAATGGCTGAAATGGCCCAAATGGCTGAAATGGCCCAAATGGCTAAAATGGCCCAAATGGCTAAAATTGCCCAAATGCCCTAAATGAACGAAAAGGCTTAAATGGCTGAAATGACCGAAATGGCTAAAATGGCTGAAATGGCTGCAATGGCCCAAATGACCGAAATGGCTGCAATGACTGAAATGGCTGAAATGGCCGAAATGGCTGAAATGGCCCAAATGGCTGAAATGATTGAAATGGCCCAAATGGCCGAAATGACCGAAATGGCCGACATGGCCAAAAACACTAAAATGGTTGAAATAACTGAAATGGCTGAAATGACTGGAATGGCTGAAATGGTCCAAATGTCCCAAATGGCCGAAATGGCTGAAATGATTAAAATGGCTGAAATAGCCCAAATGGCTGAAATGGCCCAAATGGCCGAAATGGCTGTAATGGCATAAATGGCTGTAATGGTATAAATGGCTGAAATGATTGAAATGGCCCAAATGGCTGAAATGATTGAAATGGCCCAAATGACCGAAATGGCCGACATGGTCAAAAACACTAAAATGGTTGAAATGACTGAAATGGTCGAAATTTCTGAAATGACTGATATAGCCCAAATGGCCCTAATGGCCGAAATGGCTGAAATGGCTTTAATGGTCCAAATGGCTGAAATGGCTAAAATGACTGAAATAGCCCAAATTTCAGCACATCGTTCCAGTAGTTGTTCCCTGAAAACGGAATAAACAGACAGACAGTTTCTTTCGTATTTATAATATTAATAGGGATAATAGGGAAGGGCTAATATGAATTCATTGTTATTCCATAATACAATGAAATAATTTTAATAAAATTTACCTATCTAAAAACTAATATCATTAAAATATTTTTACTGTATCAAATTTAGTTAGAAAAAGTGAAAAAAAGAACTAATTTTATGGGGATCGAATCTTATCCCTCCTCACCACCAGAGTATTAGAATACCATTAGGCTAAACATTCTTAGTGTTACATGTCGAATTTTCAATAAGTATTATCCATGTGAACTCCTCTCACTTTAGGATGTGAAACACCGATTTGAATTAGGGTGTTCACCTAAGACAGTGCTACGATAATTTTGAATAATAACCTATTAGTTATGACTGGTTTGGAAGATTGAAGTATTATTATATTGTAAGTATAATATTGCAATACACGACGATAATTCAGTGAAGAGTTACAGAATTAAAAAAGCGCTAAATAAGGTGTTAAGCTCTGAAAAATAATTTACGTAAAGAAAAAAAAATTAACACATAAAACACACACATGAAAGCGCTAATTTGGCAACACCGCAAGCCGCGCAAAGGAACTTCATTCGAATAAAAACTAAATAACAATATTATGTTATGTAAATGTAATTGCAGATAATCAATGCTGTTATTTTTGTATAACAGTAACAGGACTAACGATATTTAAAGTGACCTGTTATTACGCTATATCTATCTCTACCAAAACTTAGTAATAAATGTAGTTTAATAAGGATCCAGATCGTGTGACACCGTTTACCCAGTCAAAAATTTGATAGTAAGTTCCTCTTAATTTCTTAAGAGATGGCTACCGCCCATGGACATTTGCACAGATGCAAAGTTCGGCTCTAGGCAAGGAATAATATGAACTCATTGGTGTTCCATAGTACAATGAACTAATTTTAATAAAATTTACCTATCTAAAAAGTTCTTGGGAAAAAAAAAACGTAAAGTCTGAGAGAAGGATTTGAACACTGTACCTCCTAGTTACCGTTGAGCATGGTAAGCCGTTGGGCTAAAGACGCTTAGGAATTTGTGTCAAAATTTCAATAGCAATTACACATACAAACGGTCTATCTCACTTTAGGACAGTTTGTCTCGCTCTCGTGGGCTTTAGAATCAAATAAATTGAATCAAGTCGGCAAGGCGCGCGGTGCGCGTCGGTATGGTCAATTGCAATATTTCGCCACGGTCGAAGTTTTATTTGGCGCTGTTCCATCGAAGTAAATATCGGACGTGCGGGGTTGATTTTATGAAATGCCGATTTGAATTAGGCGTACATAGCCTCTTAATATAAAACGATTTCAAAAATATTTCGTATTTTCTAGTAGGTTTCATTTTTAACCGACTTCGAAAAAGCTTCTCAATTTGTCTGTATGTTTTTTGTATGTTGGTTACTCGATTTCTTTTTTTGTTTTAATCGAAAGGATATAACATAAAAGAACAACAACAAATTTACAAAATATGGTATTTTTTGTTTTACTTGGCACCGACTTCAAAATGTTGTCTAAAGAAAGAATCGGTCAAGTATTTATTTTTTTGTTTTTTAGTTTGCAGTCGGTTTTATTTATGTTAAAAAAACATATCTTTAAAGTCCGAGTCGGCGGCCATAATTTTATTTACATAAATTTTTGACGTTTATTTTGAATTCAAAGACAGACATTATAATTTTATTAGTATAGATAAAATGTATCTATTTGGATATAAATATTTGTATAGTTATAATTAATATTGATGTAGTGATGACGGCTGTAATGGAATGTGCGGCCATGCAATGAGCGGGTAAATTTCTTGTGATTTTTAAAAATAAATGCTAGAGTTTTTCCTGCAGCTTCACTCGCGTATATTTATTTCTGTGCCGACTCTTGAGGGTGAGCTTCAGAGAAAATAGCCCCGTGGCTAATTCAGATTATCAATGCTAAATAACAGCCTTATAACAAATTAATCCAAAATATTGGCATGATAAGAAAAAAGAATAAAAGTCTATTGCTGTACACGTGATCGGTACAATGAATATATATATATATATATATATATATATATATATATATATATATATATATATATATATATATATATATATATATATATATTAATTTATTATTAATTATTATGTGTATTTTTAAACGTATTAACTTTTATGATATGTTGTCTTTAAAAACGTTTTAGTTTTATCATTATTAAACTGCATTGTATATTATGTATTATTATGTATGTTGTATTGTCCTTCGTGACATCACTTGCTGGTCCCAGGCGGAAGAACAGCGTGTGATCTTAATTGGTCAGCATATGCTGAGACTGGGTACAATTTTAGGATTTATTCTGTTTTTGTTATTTTACTGTTTGATAACACTCTGTATTTTTTTGTCCTAAATAGAATATGTCTTTCTTTCTTTCGATAAAAAGACGATTCTGAATATATACAAAGTATAAATTGTACTTCGATTGTGATGCATACTGATGCAGCCAGTCCACACATTGCGTCATAATACCAAACTAACGTTAACTTTTCAAATAAAACCGGCTCGAATCCTGTATGGGAAACGGTTTTTATTTATTATTTATTTATTTAAGGAAACTATTGGTTTTCTGGTTTATCTATTATTGGTTTTCTGACTTAATATGCGAATTGTTACAATGAGCATTAACTGAAGGTAAAAGAAAACATCGTGATAAATCCTTCCTACACATTGACATAAAATTTGTGTCAAATGCACCAAACCGCCTTAGACTAGCGTGGCGGGTATATCACATCAATAACCTCTTTTTCACTTCATACCGACGACACTCTAATAATAAGTGTGACACATACTAAACATAAAAGAACAAACGTTAAAACAATATCTTAATAATATTATCTCACTTTTTAAATATCATTTTAGAAATTATTTTAACTGTTACTTTTACTGTTTAAAACAATAATTAATGCGTTAATTGAGTTTTTGAAGTGAAGCTCTGTATAAACGGGGAGTCTTAGGATTTTTCTGTCACGAAAAAGCGTTAAGGACGCGTGGAGGAGCGCCATAAATTTAAATTAGACGTGGTGAGAGGCGGTATAAAGAACTGTAGCGGATCTCCGACAGGGCTCTCGGTGGAAGCCTGTAGGAGGTGCTGGCGGGATATGCCGGTGGAAATAATACACCAGTCACTCTTACGGTTTTCGTCGTTTCGTTTATTTTCACTGAGTTACAAATAAGTCAAAATACCATTGGCTATAATAACGCCGTAATCGGTATACGTATGCTAACTAAGACTATATATATATACACTTTGACTGCTGACTTCTTTCGATACTCTCGCTCAATATACTCTCTTCAGACACTACACAACAACTCTTAATACAACACTTTATACAACACTTGATACAACACTTTATACAACACTGACTCTGTTTCGGCAGATCGCGTCTACTTATAGTAACAAATTCACTTAAAAAACTAACATCTTGCGGAAGCTTCCCACGATTTCTCTGGCCTGGACCCAAACCCTTCTCGGAAGATACGACCCTTGCCTATAAACTAATTAAATAATAAATTGTTTCCTCACTGGACTTAAACAATGCATGCAGTTAAATTACAAAACTATTTTCTAAAATATGTACAATGGCAATGGCAGATGTCGGGATCATCTTTCTTTGACGCAAACGGTCTTACAAAGGGCGTTTAAACTATTACCGAAATTCTCGAAAACATAAAACAGTAAAAGGCATTACGGGGGTCATTATACATTATTCCGTATCCCAACATCTGCATTGCCTTCATGGGAAACAACTTTCTAAAAACTATTTATCAACTATTTTGGCATCGTTAACAATCTCCCCCCCAGTGCCTGATCCGTCAGGCACTCCAAACTCGGGTACGATGCCATTGCTGTAGATATCAGGACGACGATACGCGTTTGAACGTCGACAACTCTGGTTCTTCCATGGGGTCCTATATACATCTTTACAAGGCCTCTGCCGTTTCTGCGAGGCTTAAGGGTTGAGAGATATTCTTTCAACCAGCGCTTCCAAATGTAATTTGCCATTCGTTGAACTGCTTTCCACGTCATTTTTCCGATGGGACAGACCCTTTCTTGCCCAGGAGCATATTGCTTCGTTTTACAATTTTCGTTCCAGTCGTTTCTTGCTCGCCATAACTCTTGAATAAAACGCTCACCTTTTTTCAATACCGGGACAAAGAGTCCCATTAGAATAATAGGTAACTTCACTGCACTCATCATTTCTTTCTTTGCTAGACCCTGCTTAAGTGTTTTTTGTTTACTGATAGCCCACTGTCTGAGGTTCAAGGTGGTGGTTATGACCTCTATTGTTTTCGATGTCTTTGTATCTTGAGAACTCCATAAATAGTTATCCAAGTGGTCACTGCGTGTAGTTGCACGTGACGCTTCCGGATATCGCTTTTGTTGTTTTTTAATATGCAGCAACGTTACTTTAATGTTTGTCACTACATTTACGTGTCCGTTACCAAACCGCAGTAACGTTCCAAATAATGATTGGAACAAGTCTGGACTGGTTGGTAAGGTGTTGTTTAAGTTCCTCTCTTGAAATACAGCAGCATCTAACACTATGCGATTATTTTTCGTTGTATGTATGACTGCAGAATGTGGCAAGTAAACAGTGCGACTTGACATTGTTTCAGCTGGCTCTATTTCGGCATACCCATTGATCGACACGTGGTCGGTTTGTTTATCACATTCTCTATTCAATTCTTCATTTGATTCGGTATAAACTCGTCGACAGTGGTTAACGGCGTTAAGTGAAGCTGGGTTTCCCGTATAGCGACCGTGCAACACCCACCCAAGGCTGGTGAGCGAAGCAACGGGTTCGTTCTGCTTTCCCTTTAGTATCTTTCTGGAAACAATCAACTCCCAATTGTCTTGACCAATCAGCAATGCTGGCCTTTCTCGTTCGTAAACGAGTTCATTTAATTTTTCTTTCAAATGCTTACATTTCATGACAAGATCCTTTTCGATGCACTGAGACGATAACTGCAATGCTTCCACTGTTCTTACATTCTTTAAACTACGCTTGTCGCTTCGATGTACACCTTTTATTTTCAAATTCATCTTTTGCGACTCTTTCCGCTCGACGATCTTTCCACCAACAGTTTCCAATAAGAGCGTTTCATATTTCCCAATTGCTCCAATTCGATTTGCCACCTCAGAATCCAATAGTGTCACAGTGGACCCTTCATCTAGTAGGGCCAAGACACGAGCGGTTCCTTTTGGGCCGTAGATATCGACGGAGATCATCTTCAAAAACGCGTTCTCTGCTCCAGTCGACATATACACAGATTTTCTTACTCTTTCTGGCTCACTTTCTTGCGCATATTCTCGAGATGTCGAGACGCGTACCTCGCTTTGTGTTGGCGCTTGTGGACGACATGTCGACTCGGCGTGTAACATGACGTGGTGGGGTCGCCTACATTTCTTGCAACCCTGCCCTCTGCACGTTGATATCCCGTGAGACCGACGTAGACACTTAAAACACAGTTTATTCTGTTTTACAATTTCCCATCTGTCGTCCACATTCGCCTCTGTGAACCGTTTGCATTCGGTGATCCAATGCTCACCATTACAAACAACACACGATTTCTTTAAAACATTCTTCGTTGCTTCGCGGACGGTGTTTACTGGGTAGCGTGAAGGCCCGACTCTTTTCTTAATAATTTCAGGATGTGCAAACTTTCCACACAAATCGGCTTCAATGTTCAAAAAATCTTTCATTTTCCGCAACTCGGGTTCATCACCGCTACGGGCATTATAATCGTACCATCTGTATTTTAAAATAGGGCTCAACTTTTCTATAATACATCTGCTAATTTCCGGCGAATACAGATACTGTTGCTTGTTCAATGCTTGTATTGTAGCTACGGCATTGTTAATACGACAGGCGAAGATTCCTATATCTCTCGGAGCGTCACCAAGTCGTGGCAACTCCTTTATTCTTTCAATTTCAGCGAGTGCCAATAGCTCCGGTTTCCCAAACCTCCTTTCCAAAGCATTCATAACTTCACTCGTGTCGGACGATACAAATAATAAGCTCCGTACCGATTCTTTCGCAGACCCCTTGAGTGACCTTCGTAGACGAGCCATATTTTCAACTTGGCTAAAGTAGCTTTCACTTTCTTCAAACGTTCTCTTGAAGGGCAACCACTCTTCTAAAGCTCCATTGAAGTCTGGCAAGTCCCAGACTTTCTGCGGCGCAAACGACGAAGCTGGTTGTATCGATTTCGTTGCATTGATAATGGCATCGGCTAGCTCTTTGATTTCACTCTTTTGAGGTGCTTCGTATTGTTTCGGTTGTTCGACACAGATGGCGCTTTGTTCTAACCATTGTTCAACGTGCGTTGATCTAATCGGTTCGCGTCTAACAGATTCATTTTCCAATTCACATTCTGATTCGCACTGCCTGAGTTCCAATTGGATTCTTGCAATTTCCAATTTCTGTTGTTCCACTTGCAAACGAGCTTCCAATTCGGCCCTCCTCGTTGATTTTGTTGATCGTGGAGGTGCGGTTTGTACGAGAGGGATCGAAGAGACGAACGGAGGATTCTCTAGAGGCCCTCCAATGTTCTTCGGATTCGTACCTTTCTGTGACGCTGCGGCGTCCGTCAGTTGGGCTAAGTGTAAGGCGTTCAATGCTGACGAGGCCGGCGACTCTTGTACGTGGGCGGCGTTGACAGCGTTGACAGCGGCTGCGGCTGCGGCTGCGGCGGTAACGGCACGTGTTCTTCTGGTTGTACCTCGGTAAACAGTACCAGAGGTCTCTGTCGAAGTACCCACGGTCGTATTTCCTCTTAACGCTGCGACATGTGCCTTTGACAAGGTCGGTGTGTTCGTTGTCCTGCCATCAGCAAACATCTCAGTCGATTCTTCACAAAGCGACGATCTTGAACCAATCGGTGACCTGGTGAGTGGCATAGTTTCTTCCCAATCCGGCTACTCGAAGGACCAATATAAAGAACTGTAGCGGATCTCCGACAGGGCTCTCGGTGGAAGCCTGTAGGAGGTGCTGGCGGGATATGCCGGTGGAAATAATACACCAGTCACTCTTACGGTTTTCGTCGTTTCGTTTATTTTCACTGAGTTACAAATAAGTCAAAATACCATTGGCTATAATAACGCCGTAATCGGTATACGTATGCTAACTAAGACTATATATATATACACTTTGACTGCTGACTTCTTTCGATACTCTCGCTCAATATACTCTCTTCAGACACTACACAACAACTCTTAATACAACACTTTATACAACACTTTATACAACACTTTATACAACACTGACTCTGTTTCGGCAGATCGCGTCTACTTATAGTAACAAATTCACTTAAAAAACTAACATCTTGCGGAAGCTTCCCACGATTTCTCTGGCCTGGACCCAAACCCTTCTCGGAAGATACGACCCTTGCCTATAAACTAATTAAATAATAAATTGTTTCCTCACTGGACTTAAACAATGCATGCAGTTAAATTACAAAACTATTTTCTAAAATATGTACAATGGCAATGGCAGATGTCGGGATCATCTTTCTTTGACGCAAACGGTCTTACAAAGGGCGTTTAAACTATTACCGAAATTCTCGAAAACATAAAACAGTAAAAGGCATTACGGGGGTCATTATACATTATTCCGTATCCCAACATCTGCATTGCCTTCATGGGAAACAACTTTCTAAAAACTATTTATCAACTATTTTGGCATCGTTAACAGGCGGCATAATGTTACAGTAGACTATCGATGTTTTTATTGGTTCCGGATCAAATTCAGATGTTTTGTTGATAAATTAAAATATGTTTAAATAAAAGATTCATCCATTAAAATGGTACCTAACCTAAAAAAACTAAAACTTCATGTTAAAATTTTGTTGCAACTCGTTTTGCCACTTATCCATTGCCATTCGTTTTTCCACTTGTCCGTTTTTTTATTTATACAATCTTAAGATGTAATAAATTTAAGTGTTAAGTTTGAACACTCATACAAAGTCTATGAGGTGACGTTTTATACTATGATAGAAAGTATTTCAGTTAATAGGACTTTACGCTCTCCTATTGTACATTTGCTACTAGCGTAAGACTCGTTAGTTCTGTGGCCCACCACTGAGGTTGTATTCAATTACAGCGTCGTCAGTGGGTTCAGAGGTCGCCAGCAAAAATGCAAAACTTTTTATTCTATTTCGCAACACTATCTATCCCGCTCTAACTTACATGTTTATACAAGAATTCAGATGAAATAGATGCATTGTTGCTTATACGTGGAAAATTTATACCTGATACCCACATAGCTGGAATCCCGTGTTTAATCATATTAACTTAATGAATTTCTTACATCCCGTCAAATATTCCAAATCACTTTCAGTGTTATTAGTTATATTACACTAATATATATAGAAAACTAGCTGTCCCGGCAGACGTCGTCCTGCCCGGTAAAAAATAGGGGTTGGTCGTAGAGGGTTGAAAATTTAGGGTTGTATGTATTTTTTAATGCTGTATCATAAAAAAATAGAAATTAAAAATTTTGTCTAAAAAATAAGAAATAAAATTTAGGGGTGGACTACCCCTAACATTTAGGGGGATGAAAAATAGATGTAGGCCGATTCTCATAGATACCGGATAAGTACAAAAAATTTCATCAAAATCGGTCAAGCCGTTTCGGAGGAGTATGGCAACGAAAACTGTGACACGAGAAATTTATATATTAGATAGTACATTACTTACTGAATGACTTACTGATAAATCAACGCACAGCTCAAACTTGGGCTAGTTTCGTGAAACTTGTATGCAAGTTATTATATATACCGCTCCATCTCGCTCGCACCTCATCCGTCCCACTCACACACTTGACTGTATATTGTACTAGCAGTACGACTTGTTAATATTGGTAATTAAGGTTACCGTTTCCGAAATAAATCAGTTCACATCAGCACTAGATGTTGGAGTTAAATAATACTTCAGATTGCAGAGAAAGAGTGGGTCTCTCTGCAATCTGAAGTATTATTTAACCTTCTACCTCTCGCTGCTACAAATGCGTTCTGCCTGCAGGACATGCTCACGTCCTAATAAATGTACTTGTGTAACGGAGGTTTTGGCAATTTAACCCGAAAGAGGTTAAAAGGTTGTTGGAGCTTCGCTCAAACTATGACACTAGTACACGATATGACTGGTTTGCATAACTGGAATCTTTTAAGTATACCATAGTTGCTGAGATAATGACCATTTAATTATAGTAATGTTTAATATGAAACATATTAAAACTTGTCTACGGTCGTTAAAGATAGGAAATCGAAATGATTTCTTCAAATTGAACCATTTCCTTAGTGCTGAACCAGCACTCATCTTGGGGACGGAAATTGCCACGAAGTGCAATCTGAAATCAAGTTAACTTATTGCTTAAGGCTTTTAGTTCGACTTTAAGGCTCAATTTTTTGGATTTTGAAAATAAAAGGGAGAAATCGAAACAAATAAGTATTTTCCAAATATTTTTATTTTTTATTTCATACAAAATGGTTACTGTCGCCTGCAGGCGATTGCAACGACAACGGCGAAGCCAACGTATTGCCACCCTTTAGAATAGGATAAAGAACATGGGAAATGGAGATGGGACAGAGAGATTAAAGAGGAGAAATGGGATAGAAAGGATGGGATATGGGATTGGAACAGGGAGATGGGATGGGGACGATGGGATAGAGACGATGTAATAGGGACGATGGGATAGAAACGATGGGATAGAAACGATGGGATAAGGTTAATGGGATAGAGATGATGGGGAAGGGACTATGGGATAGTGACGATGAGGTAGGGACGATGGGATAGGGACAATAGAATAGGGACGATGGGTAGGGACGATGTGATAGGAACGATAGGATACGATCGATTGGATAGGGACGATGGGATAAGGAAGATAAGATATTGACGATGGGATAGAGACGATGTGATAGGAACGATGGGATAAGGACGATGAGATACTGACGATGAGATACTGACGATGGGATAGGAACGATAGGATAGGGACGATGGAATAGGGACGATGAGGTAGGGTCGATGGGCTAGAAGAGGGCGATATGAGCTGTCGGAAGTCTGACTTAACGCATGAAACATGATTAGCAAGGCTAGCCGTTTGACGCCGATATTCTGTGAGTGCATGGTATCACATCGATCGCGCTTAAAGCTGTAATCAGAATAATGATTCCAACGTGGCATCACCAGATCAAAAAATTTCATTCATTTCACTCACCAGTATATATTTCCCTAACTTTCAAATTAAAAACTCATTAATATGCCTGAAACTTAAAGTCCCTACATAAATAAACAAATTATCTGCAAAAGTTTGACTGACCCCTTAGCTTGGGACTTTTCTAAACCGAGCCCCACTCAAACTGCGCATAATTGACACTTTTACACAACCAACCAGAAGTGATTTATATTCTTTTGTTTCATGTTTAAACGAGAAAGTTTTAAAATAGGCATTTGCTCATTAAAATAAGTTAATAGTAAATTTAAGTCATGGTAAAGTCATATTAATGATTGTAACTGTCGCTTTGCACGATTTACAAGTATTAATAAGATAATTAAATTCGAACTAAACTTCTTGCAACTTATTACTAATGTTACGGATTTGCGGGATTCGAATTAAAAGTTCACAAACTTTATTGGTCAAACGCGTAATTTGCAGTTCTTAACAAACACAACCAGCCCAAACCGAAACGCAGAACATCGTTATAATATAAAACGTGCATAGTCTGTCGATGTAAGATTCCTGTTTCGAATTCCTCGAGCGTAGTTGAAACTCAAATAATTCTATCTCAACGGGTCGACCTTGTATATTCGCATATATCAATATCCTAAATATAGCATATAATATATTCAACTTACTAATTTTGCGAGCTATGTCGGTTACCTTAGTTCTCTTACAGATATCCTCATTACTATTCATAAGAGAAACACGGGCTATGGAGCGAACTATATTATAGTTCGCTCCATAGCATAGCGCATAGCGCTGGCTTAGCTTGGCTTGAAAAACTGCATATACAAGTATAAACAAGCTTTAATACCCGTTTTAGCCGAATTACTCAGCAATATACTAAAGGCTGGTGTGCACCGACTTTTAACCGATGGTTAAAATAAAATAAGCGCTAAAATTGTATGCATAAACAGTGATTATTTTATTTTAACCATCGATTAAATGTCGGTGCACACTAGTATAAATAATAAGTTTACTCATACTCTCAGTAGACTGCTAATGATTAAGACTAGATCCTAACCACCAACAAACCATCCAAAAATTGGCAGGTTTTTATTAGGTGACTGTTGGGCCAAAAGACAATAAGCTCCTTAAATATAAAACTACCGCGCTGTAAATTGACTGTAGCTCCTTCTAGTCTAAAAAAATAATATCTTATTATATTTATTTTTTGATACTTACTGTATTCCAGTAAAATAATAAGAGCCGTTGTGATGAAACAACAACTCTTATGCAATTGATATGTCCGTCTGTCTGTCTATCCATCCGACTTTGTATGTCATAGTCATTAATTTTATAAAATACTGAGTCCAGGAATATTATGTAAATTAAATTATGTATCCTTGGCCAGATATTAATCAAATTGTGTTAGTGCAAGGCGATAGCGGTGGATAACCAACCAAAATTTCAAAAACTTCGCCATCCGGCTGATGTTGCCTCAATAGCCTGCTAACAAATATCTGATAGCTATTTGGTTAGTGGGTGAATAACTCGATAACTGACAGCCGACGGCTGATGGCTATTGACCGATGCCTATATTTTATAGTCGTTCATTATAAGCTCCGTACAAAAATTGACCAAACTCAACCAGTGGTAAGGAAAGTGAATGAATAGTAAATAAAATACAGGGACAGGCCATAAGCGGTTAACTTGTCACTTTTCAGTTATATGCGATAATACAAGCCAGCTGTCGAGTTGACGGACAATTTAGATATTCTTTGTGAATAACCACTATTTAGCTGGTTTTTACGATAGTAACCATCTCTACCATATAACGAAGGGTTCGAAGGGTATCGGATATTTATAAATTCCGCAAAGTGCTATGAAAACCATACGTCTGCTAATCAGTATTTCCATGACGTGGGAGTAATAAAGCATGAATGGGTGGACTAGGGTTGGTATCGATTGTAGTTGCCAAGCAACGGAGACGCCTCCCGGCGTCTCCCGCGTATTTTGTTAACGTATTATATGCCCTTTGTGTCGATAATGGCTATGATAAAACGGATAAGGTATTACGAGAAGGGGTGTCCTATGGAAATAGTGTATTGTGCACTAAACTGGCCTGATATTATAAATACGCAACTGATTCCATTTGTTTGCTACGTTTTTAAATTTACTTTTCGCTTTCACTCAACCGATCGGTATCTAATTTTGCACACAAGAGTTCAAGGGTACAGAAAACGACGAAAGATACCTTTTATAAAGAAAAAACGCTGCAGTCGCGATGTTTTGACACTGACATTGCAAGTTACTTATATAGGCTACACTCCATTAGAGACTCACAACGAACGTGTTCATGATCGTGATTTTTCCCGTTCTACTTGCTTGCCGGCCTTACAATCATAAACCCAAGGGGAACGGTTGTGCGACTCACTTCTTGATAGGGGTTGGTGTGAGCGTTGTGTGATCGAAAATGATGACGTCATTAGTGACGTTTTCGCTTCGACCACAATGACTGCGGTCGCCGTGTGGAACGGCTAACGGAGCATTTTGGGCGTTGTTAGCTACTAATGCAACGCCCTGATAGACGTTACGACGTCGACGTACATATTTATGAGGTTGCTACGACGTGTTTCTTCATTGATCATCATGGCATTCATCCAGAGTAAATGTACTAATTGGTCTCAAGGGATAGAAAAACCTTAAGTTGATCCATTACGGGCCGAAGTTTCAATCATCAGATAAAGTTATCAGTCGAATCAGTCATAACCTGACTGAATTGTGAAAAAAATGTATAAGCTACATTTTTTGCTACATCGTCCAAGAAAGAAAGAAAGATAACAGGTTTATTTTTAGGACATATAGGTACAAGTAAACTAAACACAATAAAAGCTAATAATTTTAAAAAAGAGAACACAACCACAAACGAGTTGTGGGACTGGAATTAAAATGCCGTTAGAATTATTATAGAGTTTATTAGAATTATACAAACACATATAACACAGGTACAAATATAACCGAACACAACAAATCCCAACGTAATGCAGAAAGTCGTAATTCCATAAAACGCACAAAGTCCGTCACTAATAGATTACCGAATGTAAAAGTCTCGCCTTGATCGTGGTTCTCGCTCGACTGCCCCCTCCCTCAATCAGGCCATCGTTTTATACTACACAAATGCAATGTGCCCGTATCGTAATCCGAAAAAACTGGCTAATGAGTCAGTCGCAGGCGGGCATAAATTAGTACAATAAAACAATGGGCTGTATTCTAGAAACGTATGCCAATAAATAAGCAAACAAAAGAAGACGATCATAAAAGGATTACGATTAGTTCAAATGCCCACGGTTTTTAAAATGTGTTTTTACGAATTTGCACGTGGAATTTGGCTTTGTCGGGCCTAGGTTGTAACAATATGAAGTCCTGAAAATTGGATCAAGCTCAGCAAAAATGTTGATCTGTTAGATCAACGTTGATCTTCCGCTTGAACCAAAGGCGACGTCACGGCAAACTATACTTTATATTATTAATAAATAAGAGATAATGAGCGATTTCAGCGACAAGGCCGCCTACCATGACAATATTGTAATTGTGTATTTTTGAAATTGTATATTTGGTGAGCAATAAAGTGTGATCTACCTATCTATCTATCTGTTAGGAACAATTTTGATATGGGAACCCCATGCCATGTTGATGCGTTGTTCAATTGAACACGAAAAGAATCATCAGAATCGGTTCAGAAACAACAAAGTTATAGCTGAACATATATATATATTTTTTTTAAATTACACGATGAATTGAGAACCTTCTTCTTTTTTGAATTCGGGTAAAAAACATGCCTTAATCTACGAGTTCATCAACGTAAGGGAAGTTGCGGGCAATAGACCGATAAAGCGAAACAAACTGGCCAAGTGCGCGTTAGTTTACTCTTACCAATGTTTGGCTAGGAGTAAAATATGTTTGTCACTACATATCACCCTAGATCTGTGCTATCAGACAAACGGTTTTTATAGAGTAAGAAAACAAGGTATTTATATGTAACCCATACCTTTCTCGGATACACATGAAGCGTGAAAACCTTTTATGCGCCTTTCCCTACCTTATATGCCTTTGAAGGCAACCAAAGGTACACCGTACAACTTAAGTTCATTGAGTTTGACTAAATTAACAAAGTTTGAGGGTAAAGGACATTGTCAAAACTTTCGGGGCTTTACGCCGGCACGCTCTTACAGAAGATGAGAATTTTTACAATCTGAATGAAAATTTGTTACGAACAACAGGACTCGAATTAAAATGCCGTTGGATTACTGTAGAATTTATTAGAACTATACAAACACGTATAACACAGGTACAAATAACTGGTCACAACCAGTACAAACTGTAGATCCAATAACACGCGCAAAGTCCGTCACTATATCGCTTCTCGAATGTACTACACACGTCCTACTCGTATAAATATACAAATATATACATTAAATATACACATATATGATTATGTACTTCAAAATACATGTTATTATAATAAATGCATTAGCATGATAATATTTATTAATTAATCAGAAAAGGCTATTTGTGGACAAATAGTGTTTTCTTGTAAATTTCTAAATGTTGGTAAGGATTTGGCCTCTCTAACAGTAAGTCGTGTATACGTATATTATAGGTGTTTATTGTCTATAGACATTTATAGACTCTAATAGATGGAATGGAGTTCAGCTGTCTGTCAAATTGTGTCCCCAACTAGTCGTCGCGGAGGCGGCGCTGGCTGCCCATTCAATGCTAATGACCGGATTAGCGGGACAACGTCTAGTAGTTGACGTTTTGCTGATGCTGTGATTATAATTGAGGACATAAAACTATGTATTATGTTATAACTACTTATCCACGTGGAGTATGCTTTATGACAAAATGAAATGTAATTAAGAAGTCATAAAATTCGTGTGAAGTAATTTGTGAATAGCCCCCTAATGGTTTATGGAAAAGACGGTCAGCATTTTTTATCATGTCAATTTTTTTCATTCTAAATACTCATTACATTAAAAATTTTAAAGCTCCTTTTATCATATTGTAAAGTTGCATTGTATATTATGGTAATTATATATAATGGTAATAAATTTAATATGGTATTTGCCTTATTATTGGTTAATATTAGACATAAGCTCCGTACAAATAATGTCAATATTTTCACCTGATGCCTGACTTGCCTTACAAGTGAATGAATAGTAAGATTATAGGTGGTACCGCCATGTAAACCTCCTTTCGACCTATTGATACTTTTCTTTAACATATTAAATTCTTCTTAAAATGTGACGGCGCGTTCCCCTTTCGCACGTCACTTAAGTCATTCACGTCATATCATTTAAATAAATTAAATATCTCCACATTGTAAATAAATAAAATAAAATAACATAAAAACATACCGCGCCCGCACCATCTAAATATATATATAACTTCTCCGCACCGCCATTCTAATATATAATAAATTAATATTAAAATATATAAAATAAAGACATATATAATATAAAATACAATAAAGTGTGTGTGTGATAGTGGATAGTTGAGAAGAGGAGCCGTGTTTCATTATCATTAACCAGGTAAGTGCGTGCTCGTCCCGATTCCCATTCCAAATTGTCCACACTTCTTTGCCCGCAAAGTTGACACAGTTCGCTTAACGTTAAATCCAGCGCCGCCGCAACAATAGGAATATATAATTATGTTTTCGCAATTTGCAAAAACTCCATCACTTAGTTCTATCCATTATGAGGTTTAATTTCATTACCATTCCCGCATTTAGACTTCTTTTGTTTACTTTGTGTTTAAAATTTGCAATTAGACAATAGCCTATTGTTATCCTTTTCGTTTATGGCCGTTTGCAGGAATAATGAATCAGGTGTGCAGATTACGGTTCTCGGAAACCTCAGTCCACGCGGTTCTTTGTTGTATTGAACAATTTAGTATAAGCCGATGCCCGAACGGTGAGGCAGTCAAGCGAGAATTACGATACGAGCAAGACGTACATTCGATAAGTGACGGATTTTGCACGTGTTATGGAATCATGAAGTTTGGTACTGGTTGCGTCCAATTATATTTGTACCTCTGTCATACATGTTTGTATAGTTCTAATAAACTCTATAGTAATTCCAACGGCATCTTAATTCGAGTCCGCACTCGTAACATTATGTTTAGGAGATGATGGGACTGACATGCTTATATGGCAAAATCCTAAATATTTCAAGATGAAAAAAAAGTTTATTTGCAGATGGTATATTAGGAAACTATCATATTCAAATATTTTTATAATTGACACCTAACAAATATAATGTATTTATGCAGTTAATATAAAATGCTATTATAAGTATAAAATAGTACATCAAAATGTATATACATCCAGTATTAAGACCAATCAAATTTACAATAGTTTGCAAACGGCTTTAAATAAGCTCACCGTGTGTAAATTGCTTAATCTGTGGTACAAATTAACAGAGGTAGCGTCTTTAGGCACATCCGGGATGCATGACATTACATTTTTTTCTATTTCAAGTCTATTCATTTTTCATGACTATACAAATATAGCTATTCTATGTGGACTCCCCATGTCGCCTTCGAGAAATGTTTGGCAACTTCCTGGAGGAGCTGGTCTGGATGGAATTACCCCACGTCCATCCTCGCACGCAAAATAGGCGCCATGTTATCAAGTTGCGTAAACCGCTCGCTTGCAGAAGAAGCTGATCTATTCTAGGTGTACGTTAAAAATTAAGATTGATGGAATGCTGTTCTGAAAAGCTTTAATAAAGCATAAATCTGACAAGTGCGTGGCAATCCATGAAACGTTCTGGAGAGGCGACGAACGTTTACTGTTTTTGTCATTACTACGAAACCGTAAAAAGCATTTAATTAAAAATACTTAAGATATGCATATTGCTTTACACAACATTAAAAGAAATTTCATGGACACTACTTCAAAGTTAGACACTTCTATTAAAAACCCTATGTTACTGGTTTTTAATCAGAGAGGTCTTAATTAGGTACATTATTCTTTGACTTAAGAAACTATCTACCTATCTATTTTGTATTTGGGTAATAACCCATAAACACATAAATTGCTTATATTAGGAATATAAAATACGTGTTTGTCTGCAGGTTATATTTAAAAATGTAAACTTATGATTTTTAAAGCAAATATCTCGCTACCTGATGCCTTAAATAAAAATTGCTTTAGGAACATCAATATTATTTATAAGGTCGGTTCTGTTTTATCGAAAACTTGCGGTCCCGGCAGACGTTACCCTGCTCTGAAAAAATAAAAATCTAGGACCCGATCCCGGCGCCACCTACTGGTTCTAATTGCGAATCTAAACTATCCGGGAACCCACTCAAACACACAAAAACAAAATCACCAAAATCGCTCCAGATGATTAGGAGGACCCTAGAACCCGATCTCAGCGCCACCTAACGGTTCCAACGGGATAAAAGATATCCTATGTGCGTCTAAGCTACCTCCCCGCCAATTTTCAGCCCAATCGGTACAGCCGTTTTTGAGTTATAAATAGTGTAACTAACACGACTTTCTTGTATAGGTATAGAGATAACAACGGAAACTTACAAAAAAAGAAAAAATATATAGCCCCCAAGTTTATTACTTGCACCACATCTATTAGCGATACCCACCAGCTATCCTGGGAGCGCAGCATATAGCAATTGATGGCCCCAATCAGCATTTAATGGCTTGAATTCATCGGGCCTTTGTGCTGTTATTTATTACGTTTGTTCTGATTAATAGCATTGAAGACGAACTCGGCTCTGAATGGAGTTTTTATGACAATAGAATCTCGTCTGGATGTCGTTTAAAAGATCAAAGTACTCGCCATAAACTGTATATACAAATCTTGTATGAAGCAGACTTTCTGACTTGTTTACTCTATTTGCAACTTGTGCGTATGATCGAAATGGACATTGACAAACTGGACTGGACTGACGACCTGTACAAGATCGCTGGCAGGTGCTGAGTGAGGAAGACAGGTGATAGTGATATGTGGCGTATACTTGGGGAGGCCCACGAGCAGCAGCGGACAGAAATTGGCTGAAGCAGAAGAAGAAAATCTTCATGTTTAGATTTATAGTCTTGGGTACTATGGTTTCAAATAACATAACTAAAGTTTATATATATCTGTTAAATATGTTTTGTTTGTTCGACCATAATAACTACTTAGACCGTAATTAACAATCGAATCTGCTAGAGCTAGGTATAGTAAGCATAATGTCTTATAGGGCAATTTGTATTTTAATATGACGGGTGGTATAAAGAGGATGGCCTCTTTATCCTATCCTAAACACTGACAAATCGTTGGCTTCACTCTTGGTGATGCTAACGCCTATAGGCGACAGGAACCACTTTCCATAAGCTGAGTTGTCTGCCTCTTTGCCAGCTTTGGTATAAAAAATAAACAGAAACATATAAGTAAATCTTTCTCAACGTGTCTAGGGAACCCTAAAAATTATCTCAAGAAATGTTCACCAAACATTCTAACTTTTGTTTTGCCAAAAACCAATCAGTTTTCATATTCATAGTTGAAGTTCGTCTCTCGAGACCTCGCCATACTCGAGCAAAGTTATGAATTGAGGGCGTTGAGGGATGAAGTTTATTCTGGTTTATTTATCCAATACATATTATAATGATAGTGATAAAGTTTATAAACCTTCAGGCGACTTTGCTACGACCCCTAAAGTAAGTGGTAACGCCTTAGAAACCGACTTCGAGGGTCTAACGAAAGACCCTTGTCTAAGTGTTTGCCTTCACCAGGGACCCGATTCTAGGGTTGCCACCTTTTTAGTTTTTAAGTTATATAAACAAAGTGCTCTCGCGAAACTTAAGGGGAAAGATAGTACACATTAATGTTCCATTAATTATTATATATTTTATTAGTTTCTGCCCGCGGCTTCGTCCGCGTGGAATAACAAAAAAGAAGGTAAGCTAAAAAACCCGATTTTGAAACATTCTTCATTGATACTCCGCTCCTATTGATCTCTTCGCGATGCTATATGGCTAATGGGTTATTTACCACTGAAAGAATTTTCAAATCAGACAGTGGTTCCTGAGATTAGCGCGTTCAAGCATACATTCAGGCTCTTCTGCTTTATATGTTAAGACTATAGTTGTTTCTAACATAGAGGTTATGTTAAATCATGTTCCTCTTTTATGAGCTAGAAAACAAATGAACCAAGGATAAATGCCTGTCTTTTGTTTTATGGGAGCAAATTAATTTAATAAACAAACAAATTGAGAAAACATGGCAAAGGGCTCATAGAATTTTAAAAATATATAGCCTCTAACCATCTACGATTAATTCCGCGTCGAATGGTTGTGGTTTCATGCTGATCGGTCCAGTAGTTTTCGAGTTTACCTCGGACAAAGAAAACAAACTTTGCTTGTATATATATAGATAGATAGATAGATTTATTTCATTATTGAAATGTCCATGTGTATTAATTACTACATTTTGCTTTGGCTAGCTAAGATCTATTATTTTTAAAATAATCATAAGCATTTATACAACAATCGAGACCATTAAATTAGCCATGAAACTATATTTCTGTAGTTTGTACTACATTATTTTTCTATAATAATATATACAGGGCCTTACAGCTTTATTAAGTAAGATGACTCTAAAACAATAAAAGTAACTATTTTTATTAAATATTATTAATTAATGTTAACAATACCATAAATAATCTAGTTCAATACAATCTAGCTATTCTAGTCTAGCTATATTATAGTTTAATGTAAGATGTCTAAAAATACATCGCGAAAATTTGCACATTTTATCAGTGAACGCGTGCCCAGTTAGTAACCGTCGCAAATATGCAAGGTATCAAATAACGTTTTAATAATAACTTCGACATAGCAATGTAAGCTTAACAAGAAATTAATTTATTTACTAAATAAGTGTAATTCTATACTGGGTCACGTACAAACAAAACAACTGAATACTTGCATAAGATTTTGTTGCATGAATTCATATTAAAAAAGCTTCGTTTAAAAAAACTGACTCTAAAACTAAACAAGTATAAAATAACTTATTTCTAAAGCTATTTTTAATTATAATATCTTATTTTGAAAATATATTATCTGAAACATCTGAAAGTCGAGATAAAAAATAAGATATTATAATTAAAAATAGCTTTAGAAATAAGTTATTTTACACTTTTAGTTTTTGAAGTCGGCTTTTTACAACGATTTTTTTTATTTGTTACTTTTTAGTATTTAGCTATGGGTAGGCTTACGAAAGGTGCCGCACGCCTTTAAAAATATAGGTCCCAAGAAGCAGGAACGGAAAAATATTCATAAAAGAATGTTTGTAAAATGAAAACTACTGGGCCAAAGTATGTTAAATTTTTAGGGGACCAAATGGCAACTATTCCGCATCGAACTAAAAAAGAACTCGTAAGTTGGATCATAAATTTCAGAGTAATCGGTGTAGATACATAAAAAATAAAATTAACACAGAGAAACTCCTCCTTTTGGAAGTCGGTTAAAAATTTCATTAGAGCTTTAATGATAACAGCCTATAAATATTCAACTTTCAGCTTTAGCCTTTTTTAGGGTATCCACGCTTATCATAAGCGGCTTCTCGAGTCCTAGACATCGGTTATCTCAATATACAAGTTTCATCGCGATATTTTCTTTCACCATAAACTCATATTGTAACAAACCTCGCGTTTTAAAACTCTAGCTTCAAATTACCTGTGTTCGAAACCCGGTCAGGAAGTAGATTCCACTTGGGTAGTTTTCAAATTAGCTTACTATTACCATCATATATGATATTGTACGGGTTTCAGTAAGTGCGTAGTGCGACGATGATGCTTACCCCGTTGGATATGGTGACGCACTGGCGAGAACCCATGGCTCAATCGCCGAGAAGGGAGTACAAAATAAGACGACGACGGTCTAGAGTAGTCTAGACGGTCGGATGGTCTAAAGTATGTCACCATAACAACCTTGAGTTGTGTTTCGGCATTAGTGACCAGGTTCCAGTCTCCATTAAGAGAGCAGCAGCGCATTTATAGCACCTTTGGTGTTGCAAATGTCCATAGGCGATGGTAACCGCTTTCTATCAAGTGGGCTATCTACCTGTCTGCTGAACTCCTGCAATAAAAATAAATAAAAAAGACGAGTGTTTGTACTCTTGCAGTATATTAATTTCTTCATTTTTCCTAATATGACTAAGACTATATATATACAGAAACATCGTGTACGTTTTATTTACATATTTATGAGATTTAACTTTTTTGACGATTTAGACAAATGCCCTATTTTATCGGCAGCTCTAGCACCTATATCTGTTCCTTGTAGAGCATCACGTTCATGTGTGTTCATTGCCATGGTCTTTAATTGTGCTAAATTATATGTCAATAAATTGGTGGACGAAACCTGACACAACAGATACTACCCCCTTAATAAAATAGATGTCTCCTTAACAAAAAATATTTGCTAAATGAAATCTATATTTGTTTTTTAAATTCTTCAAGATGATTTGTGCTAATCGGGCTTTGGACTATGAGTGGGTTCCGATGAACCACTACATCTTCCCCTTGTCGAATGATCCCTATCTGACCCCCATTCCGGTGCCATATCCAATTCACTCTATCCCATTTCTCCCGTTTGATCCCTCTTTCTCATCCCACATCTCATTCTTTCTATCCCTTCTTGAACGCTGGCAACGGGTTAGCATAGACCCTAATGTTGCAAATGTCTATACAAGAGGGTAACCACTTTCCATCACCAGGGCCGTCGGCCCAGTTGCCACTTTCGGAATAAATAAACTATAGTATTATAAAATTCTAAACATGCCATGTCTGTACACTAACACTATTAAAAAAAACTACTGGACTATACTATACTATAAACTATGGAGAACAGGATGTAATAAAAAAAAATCTTGTCTGTTTGTCTGTTAGTTCGGGATTCCCGTAAAAGCTACTGAGCCGATTTCGATGCGGTTTTCGCTGATCGACAGAAAATGCTTAGACTTAAAATCTAGGCTATTTTTTTCATTGCATGAGTTCAGCAGACAGGTAGATGGCCCACCTGATGGAAAGCGCCTTTAGCGTTACTGTCGCCTATGGACACTTGTAACACCAAAGGCACTACCAATGTGCTGGTGTTCTCTAAAGGGAGACTGGAACCTAGCCCCAATGCTGGAACCCAATTTAAGGTTGCTATGGCGACCTACTCTAGATAAATATGCAGACGGGCAAATACCCTAGACTACCACCTGGCAATATTTTTTGGGAAATGCGGGGAATTTTCCTGGGAGTTATTTAAAATGGCCAGATTAAAAAAAATCAGCATGATTTTTTCACTGATCGATAGCAAATTTATAAAATATATAATAAAATGTGTGATATTTTTAATCCTGGCAATCCCGGAGTAATTTAATGGCATTTAAAAAATTAATTGGGTAATAAATCCACATACAACGAAGGGTTCCATAGAAATAACAAACGCATAAGGCATTTCATTCAGTCATTTTTGTTCGTTGCCCACGGAACCATAATAAATAATTCAATCAAAAACACCCCATATCTCATAACTACTCAACAGATATTTTTCAAAGTACTTTTTAGGAATAGTATTTATTTTTATAGCTCTATTGACTGAATGAATTATTTGATTTTCACTTTATACTTTAAAATTTATAAGACACAATTACACGACTGGCAGCAGCTTTTATCTTGGCATCTATTGACTTACGGCCGATTTATTAATCATCAGATAAAAAATATCAATCATACCCGGAGTGAATTGAAGACGTGAGTGGATGAAGGTGATATGTCGCATATTCGGTTTTTTGTTTTTTTTTGCGTAGATGAAGATTATAAGTCGATACCATATGACTACAGACCTTAGACCATAGATATAAGGCATATTTATAAAATAAAAATTTGCAAAAGGTGTTAAGTTCAGTTCAGTTTAAAATAAAAGTAAAACTTTTATTTCGATTTACTCAGAATTGGACTTATCACCTTCATCCACTCATGTCTTCAATTCAAAAGTGAAATCATTCGACTGTTTTATTCATGAATTTGACTTTCAAATTATTCGACAACATACTTTATTCTATGAATTGCTTTTATCTGGTGGTTAAAAAATCCCTTAAATAAAAAAGTAATTCCAGAATCTTGTTTTTTCAGGATCTGACTAACAACACCTTACTACTATTTACACTGAAAATATTACATAGTACTCTTATTGACGACAGGGGCTCATATCAGTTTGTGTCCCACAAGATAAATCTATCATAACACCATTTACAAGCAATAAAACTATATGCACTACAATTGTCTCATTTGCAAAAAGATGCATATTATGCACATTAAAATTTATGATTATTTAAATTTGATTTGGAATGAATTGATTTTTATGTTTCTTCCAATACGATATCTAGTCCATATTTTATTATATTA
Organism: Dendrolimus punctatus; assembly: GCA_012273795.1. Classification (NCBI taxonomy): domain Eukaryota; kingdom Metazoa; phylum Arthropoda; class Insecta; order Lepidoptera; family Lasiocampidae; genus Dendrolimus; species Dendrolimus punctatus. The sequence goes on along the minus strand of CM022529.1, from coordinate 4,275,266 downwards.
TATTAGTAGGAGTAAAAAGTAATTTTATTTTAATTTTTAATTCATTTTGTACACCACTATGTGGTAGAATGTACTGTGCATCTACAATTGTTTAACACCTCTTGTTGCGGCGGCGCTGGGTTTAGCGGGAAGTGAATTGCTTCAAAGTAAGAAAATATGAGATTGGGTCAATTTTGAATGGGAATCGGAGCACGTACTCACCTGATAAATGGACGTGAAACACAGATGCTCCTTCCTCTTCTACTCTTCTACTTCTACTTCTACTTGGTATATTGTTTATATTGATAATGTATTTAGGTTTTAATGAATGCGGTATTTATATTGTCCATGTAGTAATTATTTAATGCAGATATTATGTTTAAGTTACAGTGCGTTGCGGGAGTGATACATTTTATATCATTTATTATTTATTATTATGAAATATTTAAAATGCGGAGCGATTTTATTTAATTTATTTTATTTGATGTCATGAGATGAATGATTGACGTGACGTGCGAAAAGGGAACGCGTCGTCAGATTTAAAGGAAGAATTTAAATTAATAGATGAAAAGTTTATAAATGCCGAAAGAAGGTTACTTGGCGATACCACCTGTATAAACTACATTTTTGCAAATAAAGATATTGATTGAAAGTATGGAAAAAAATCTGTATTCATAAATATGATTTATTTCAAAACTAAACCAATAACATTAATTCTATAAGGATAATCTTCCTATGCCAATTGCTGGTGCCATAATTCTGTACTTTATCTTCTAATTTCATCATCTTCTATCGCGTTATATGTTGTAAGGTTCAGGTCGAGACTTCCACTACGTCACATCACACGTTGTAACATCAAGACCACGTGACTGTGAGGTAATGGCCATTTCAATCCTGAACTGCTTCTCTCTTCTTAGGCTGTAACCTCCTTGAACTTGATCCTCTTGACGTCATTCTTCTTAAATTTCCGTGGTACACCATAAAATTGAAAATGAACTGCCATTCAATATTTGAAAGTCACTATGAATAACAAAAATATTTAAAAAAATTGTTTTAATTATAAAACAATTTTTTTAATATTTTGTTATTACTCTCGTATTAACGAGAGTTAATAAAAAATCTGTGATATTAAAAAAATATTGATCAGAGACGACGTTAGGAAACTTTTTTATTGTAATTTTTTAAGTCGGCATTATGCTAATACTTAAAACGGAATTTAGCTGGTCGAATTAAAACAAATGTACGTAAAGAAATATTTGTTCCTAAACAAAAATATATTTTTAGGTTATTTTTAAGCCCAAAATAATAAAGGCAATTATTCTTTTAAAGCCTATTCTATATGGCAACGAATATATTGATGAATACAAGCAGTCTCTTCTTATACGCTACAACAAGTAATTAATAAACCCGGACGCCATAAACTTTTTTTGAGTGGTTCCTCAATCAGGATGAGTGATCTCTTAAGTAGTAATAGTTCCTTAAAAGTAAAAACTATTTTTTAAAATTTATTAATTAAAATTATTAATTTCAATCTGCGCTAGACAACGGAATAGTTCTCATATTAATTTATGGAGTTTTAAAATGATTAAAAAAATATCAATCAAATAGATTAAACGTTTTAAATAAATCTCTCTGAACTTAATAATGCTGCAATAAAAATATTCAAAAACTTACCGAAAAACCAGCGTAAAATGTTTTTACAGTTCAGCTCACATTCAGAAAAAATGTTGGCCTTCTTGCAACTGTTAAGAATAATAAAAACTAGAATTTATTCGGGTTCTAAGAGAATTTAAAAATAGTTTAATATACGTCTAAATCTATTTAATAAATTGTGGTTAAAACTTTTCCCATGATTTTCGAAAAAAAATATTCAAAATCAATAACTACTTTCAATGAGGTGCACATTCCAGCTTACTTATTCGCAAACAATTTATTTACAGCGAATGGTTAACAGTATTAAAAAAATTGCTTCATTTCAATCTTTAAAATTATTTAATTAATTTTTATACAAGCTTTAAGATCTACTGAGATACTTACATGCGTCGATGTTGGAGCGTGGGCTGTGCAAGAGTGTGCCTAAGCCAGCAACATCGTGGCTCATGCAAAATGCTGACAAAGCTTTCCGAGTCTGCCTTCAGGGGAACAGCACTGTCGTTCATATATTTATTATTAATATTGTCTTTTTTGTTTCAGTTTATTACATGTACCGAAAACATCGCGAAGGGCTTCATTGAGTTTCATATCTTCTGAATGTTACCAAGATATGGCATTGAACGTAGATTTAAGATAAAATTGAAATTTATACTAACAAGCAAGAAGCAAACCACGTGTATACCTACTACAAAAGTTTAAGCACACAAGATTTAAAACATAATTCACGTAATTTGTCAATGTTCATTAGACCCCGTCTATACTTCTGTCTCATCTTAGATAATATCACACAAAATAGTTGGTAAATAATTGGCTTACATTGAACATACCTTACCATCTATACGAATATATTATAAAGCGAAAAAGCTTGTTTGATTGTAGGAAATAATCTCTTGAACTGTTAAATCTATTTTGTAAATTATTTTAATTACATACAGACAGGCTATATTTGATTATGATTATTTTTTTTTTGACGCCTAGCAAAATGTGTCGCGGGTCAACTAGTTTAAGATAAAACTATACAACACTAAAATTAAGTAATAAGGAGCAAACCACGTGTATACTACGAAGGTTTACTCTTACAAATTTTAGAAAATGCTTCACTTCATACGACGCTCTTGTTTCATGTAGATTACGTCTATATTATTATTTCGTCTCAGATAATATAGAGCTCATACAAAACAGATACCAAATAATTGGCCTATATTAACCTTACCAAATCAGTCTAGCAAGCTAATATTGGCACTGGCAAACAAGACTTTAATAACATCTTTATAATCCTTCATTTACCCTCGAGACAAAATTACACGAAACATGCGACCGCAATTAGATCCTTGTAAGTCTACTCCTAACAAGACGTCTGAGGGTATTTTTCTGAAAATGAACAGATAGCAAATACCACCTCTATTCTTAGCGGTGTAAGAGCTATCTTATATGAATACAATTTGTGATCATTTCGGCCTCCAAAAGTAACCCAGTCACGTTTGGCACCGACTCAGAAATAAATTTAACCACATAAAATCCTTTTAGCCTGAGGTTGTTAGAAGTATATTTGTCATTTTTGGTTAGGGCCATTTGGAAAGGTAGTGTGAAAGTCATATAACAGATAGATAACACTTTATGATTCCACAAAAAAGTCAATTACAATGTCTTTAATCTCTATAAATACCTACTACAAACGCGAAAATTGGTAAGAATGTATGTTTATTACTCTTTCACACAATAACTATTGAATGGATTTTAACGAAATTTTTCAGCTTACACATCAGTATAACACAGGCTATAATTTGTAAAGGTGAAAAGTGTGAATTATCCAAAATATAACGGTTTTCTATCACCGCGCGGGTAAAACCACGGGCGCAGCTAGTTATGCATATATACATTACTTTCTTGACAACACTTTGCTATCACTTAAATCAGTCTCTTCCAGGCAGCTTAATTTAAACGTAATTCTTAGCTAATCTGATAAATTCTTATGATATGCGAGAAAAGCTTATCCTCCTGCAGTGCTCACCACATCACGCCTTCAGGAGGAGGCCTGCTTGCCAAGAAGCACAGATATTCAAGATTTGCTACCACACCCACATATATCTCATCCGTGCAGGAACGGAGAAAGAATACAATTTCCTGCGGCCCGGCGGCCTGTCGTAAGAGGCGACAAAACAACCCACAGCCAGGTGGTAGGGCATTTGCCCGACTGGATGGCTACCACCCCTGGTCTAGAGTATGTCGCCATAACAACCTTGTGTTGTGTTCCGGCATTAGTGACCAGGTTCCAGGCTCCCTAAAGAGAGCAGCAGCGCATTCGTAGCACCTTTGGTGTTGCAAATGTCCATAGGCGATGGTAACCGCTGTCCATCAAGTGGGCCGTCTGCCTGTCTGCTGAACTCCTGCAATAAAAAAAAAATATATATATATTGCGCTAGATAAACTATTGTTGTCCCATGACCCTGACAAAATGAAATCAAAGATACAACTTCTAAGCTGACCTCCCCGTTTTTATAGGGAACAGGCGGTATACCCGCCACTCTTGCCCTATACAGTTTGACATATAGTTTGATTTTTCCTTTACAGTCAGCTCTACCCTCATAGCAAACGTGGACTTGCAAAATGGCAACAAGAACAACAACAACAACAATGGCAACAGTAACTTTTTTGTGCTACTAAAAAAACAAAAAAAATGATATTTATCTTGCTTTATAGCGTTAGTCTTGAAATACCGGTTCTGCAAAAAAATGAAATAACACAATAATGTCAATTACTGCAAGTGTAATTAGTAGGGCAAAGCTAATCGTAATTGTCACAATATTAGGTAGGTAATAAAACTGTTTCAGTGGAGCATGGTTCCCGGCCAGGATACCAACCCACATCTTAAAACGCGAGTTTAAGACTCAAGAATATTATCCACTAAGCCACCACTTACTGTATACGACTATTACGTTTCCCTGCTTCAAATCTAGTAATGACATCCATCATTAAAAAATTGTTATTACAAAATTTCTCAACTATAATAACCAACTTCGTTTTTGTTTAATAACAGTCCATAAATGTCCGACTGCTAAGCTCGGACCTCGCACTATAGGGGAACTTAAACTCAACTTCGTTGGGTGATAATAAATGATCAGAAAATTATACCACCAATCATGCTTTATCGTGTTGCCTGAAAAGCATTACAATTATAGATCAATCAGTTGTGGGCGAATAATGGCTGTTAACCACTTATTAAAGTTAAACATCTATTAGGCTAAACTAGACTAGACTCGCTGATTTTCTACCTCGATAGGTCTAGGTTTGATCACGAACAGAGATTACGTCTATCGAGTCAACTGGAGGTGTTAAAATTGCAGTCTTATCGAATAGTAAGATACTTACAAATTGTGGTATTTTAGAGTGTAATAAACCTAAGGATGCCTGTAGCTTGTAATCACGACAGCTGCTAAGTTGCCAAGCAATTGTAGGGATTATTGGTCAACCCTTAAATATTTTAGTAAACTTAGTTTCATTATTGTGAGAAAGCGAAATATATTTCAATGAAGAATTATATCCGAGCAGAAGCGCAGAAAGAATACAATCTCCCGCGGCCGGGACCAAGCAACCCACAGCCAGATGGTAGGGCATTTGCACCTCTAAATGGCTATCACCTCTAGTCTATAGTAGCCGCCATAACAACATTCCGGCATCGCTGCCCACATTCCAGTCCCAGCTCGTATCCTGCAGCACATCAGCGCTTTTTTGTTGCGAATGTCTATTGCCGGTTGTAACCACTTTGTCTGCTGTTCTCAGTCAATCAGAAAAATTAAGTTTCCATCCAGAATTGTCAACATTATTACATTCTTAATAAGATAACTATATTTATAGACTTTGGTGAAATATTGGTAACACCTGACCTAGTGTCAGGTTGCCTTGTGAAACAGTTATCGGCGACGTTCCCGGGGCATAAAATTAAAAGCTTTCACAATTTAATACATACCTAAACATGGATGTAATTCATTGCACAGGACCGTACTTGCCTTCACTGTTATGTTGTAAGTTACGTTTTGGTTTCTAGCGGATTAAGTGAAATTCAAGTTATGAGTCTCGATTCAAGAGTTGATCAGACACAGGTAATCTACACACACATTGACACAAATTGCAAATAATTATAAAACTACCTACTCCTATGTGCTGCAAAAGGGTTTGTGTGTACATTTTGTTATGCCTCAATAAGTGAGATATCATACATATGTTATGTTTTTATTTCGCGAGCGAAACGCGAGGTGAACCTAGTACGTATATAACCCTTCCCTGAAAAATTACCTAACTTATGGTGAAAACCGCTTCAAAATTTGTTGCGTGGTTTAGATGGTTAGTTAGTGGAAATACAAACAGACGCCAAAAGCGACTTTTTTGTATACTATAATATAAAGGCAAATATTACAAAATAATATCCGGTTTTAAAAAACTACAATTAAATAATTGAAAAAATATTTATCTATCACTTGTAAAAATGTCGTGAAAATCGATTGCATTTCGAGATGCCTTCTAACAAGATATTATGATGTGAACTAAATTTAGAAAAATTAATAAAGTATACTCGTTAACTTGGTGTCAAAATTATTAATTAAACTTAAAATTTAACCGACTTCCGTTGCCTAAGGTTAACAGCACATTCGCCAAGTATAATAGTTCAACTTATATATTTTTTCATATATTTGTTGCTTTGATTATACCTAAATTTAACTCTAAATCCCTTCCTGTTGTTTACCATACGGCTTGTATAGAAATTGGAAACTTACAAATACCTATGGCGCCTTCCTTTTTTGCAATTATATAAAATTATAAAGTAATTCTAAGGCACGTGGAGTTTCAAGGTTATTTACTTGATTATTTGAAAATTAGCTTAAGCCTGCGACTTCTCCCTATTTAAAAGTACCTATTAAATAAAGATAGACAACTCTTTCTTGTACACCATTACAGAAAACTTACAGGCTAGTACTTTTCTAATGTTTTCTAAGGCGATCTTATCACTAAAGAGCAATCTGATCTCTTCCAGACCTCCCGTGGCAGGAAAAATAGATTGGATACGGTAACGCTTATAAACAAGTTATTATATTGCAGTGGCGTAGCTTTCCTCAGACGGGCCTCGTATCAAAACGTGTTACGGGAGCCAAAGGAAGAGTAAAATATATTTTTTATATTTTATAAAAGAAACAAAATGCTCGCATTGAATTAAAATATAAATAAATATATTGTCTATATATAAGTTATTAATTATACTTAACACTTCTAGGAGCTAAGTTAACAGATAATTAAAATCAAAGATACTTTACTTTTTTTCGTCAAACTTATTTATCAAATCATCCATAGCCGAAGACAATTTCAGTTTTTCTAGATTTTCTGCCTCTATACAACAATGGTAAGCTTGATAGCCGTTTCTGTTAGCCCAGCAGTTATTTTCAAAAATGTTATTAATCCATAAAAGATTGTGGATAACATTTTATGAATTTTTTCTTCCACACTTTCGGGGCCCCTACAGCCTGGGGGACTCGTATCATTGACACGGCTGATACAGCGGTAGCTACGCCCCTGATATATTGTACGATTACTTCAAAAAATATATCTATCACATTTTCAAATTTAATTCTAGTGGCGTTGTCTTTGAATCTATACTATAATAAATGTGTAAATGGTTCGAGTTTGCGTTTAAAAAATGTGAAAAAATCAGGTTTCGAAAATGCATTTTTGTCTGTATTTCTGTTAGACTTTAGAGCATCACGTGAAAACTACTGAACGGATTTAAACAAAAAGGTGGCGCTGCGATCGCATCTCTTTTGGAAACAACTTAGCGTATATGCAGATAACTCGACAAGTGCTTGTTTATAACCCGAGTTTGGATACTTTTAATGCTAATAAATAATGTCGTTTTCATGGAATAAACCGATTATCAAAACAGATGGCGCTGGAATCGCGTTTTTCAATTCACTAACAATCATATTCAATGTATTACTTCAAATCAGGTTGGCCGCGACTCGCCTCTGTTTTCGCTGCGCAGTTTTCTAGACTATCAGTGCGTTCCATTAGTAGCTCACAACCCCCAAAATGCTCTGTTAGCCGTTCCACAAGGCGACCGCGATCATTATGGTTGTGGCGAAAACGTCACTAATAACATCATTTTCGTTCAAGAGATGGGTCGAATAACCGTTCCACTTGGGATTATCATTGTAACGTCGACAAGTGGAATGGGAAAAATTGCGCTCGTGAACGTAGCCTATATGAACTTCGTTTCTTTGTTATTGTAGTGAAATTAGTAACAAAAAACAGGAAAGTTTTGGGTAAAATACTTAAGTACATTAGTGTATATATGACATAGAGCGACCACCTATAGTTTTTCACGCGGCGTAGTTCTGGGGAAAACTCTAGTCAGTAAATATTATTATTATTTTGAACTGGCTTTTGTCCGCGGCTTAGCTAGAGTTGAAACAAAATATGCACCTATTTCATGAAGTGGGCATCTTATCTTTATGTGTATAATTCTTCTGTACATGTGTGATGACAGTGAACTCCTCCTAAACGGCTGGACCGATTTGAATGAATTTTTGTGTGTGTTCAAGTGTATTCGAGGATGGTTTAGATTCACAAATAAGCCCGGCAGATGGCACTGCAGTCGGGTTCTAAATTCTATTTATTCAGGGCAAGACAACGTCTGACGGGACAGCTAGTAATTTATAGAAATTACGGACTTATTTTAATTCAAAGTGTCTAATGATAAATACCTGTAACGCCATCTAACGAAGACAAGGTGGAAGTAACCATGAGGGCAATACGTTATACAAAAACAGTACATTGAAATAATTGTAATTATCGTTACCATGGCGATGTATTCGTTAGTAAGTTCCAACGATGGTGCCAGTAAAGCGCGGTTGCAGCGCCATCTTTTGGTCTATGTGCGTTTATACCTCGGGAACAGTACTTTCTTCTTGATGAAATGTACCAATGCCCTATTTTATGCCTTTGCAGCTCTTGCCTCCTTGAAGATAGAGGCTTCGGGAATAACTCTTCGCATGACAAATTTCGTAAAAGAACTTTCCATTATGTACTAGGTCTGGGTATTTGGGATCGGAGCCAGAGGTCCGCTGTATATTACCCATAACACAAGCGTAACTTGCTTAGCTTAGGAATATACAAAGTGTGGTCGTGCCCATATATTATTAAGTATTGTATAGTAAGTAGTACTATATAACTATACTTATTTATAGTACTATACGTTAAATAAAGATAAAAAGTTGCTGGTGAATTTGTATTGCCGCTTTATAATTTGCATGTACATAAAATCGCCGTTACTAACTTTTTAGAAGCGTTTCACTTTAGTTTTTCATATGTAGTTCCGTCATGCGTCTTTTCATGAAATACAGAGTGTAAGTAGTTTAGAATTTATGCATTTCTGCTTATAGTACAATTTATCAGTTATTCCTGGTTGTGTCCCGAAAGTACTAGTTACGCTTTGTAACAGACGAGTAAATAATTTTGAAATTCGGCACGGTAGCAACAGCAGATTTGGAGCCTTAATAGGTTTAAACCTATGTTTAAATATAAGAGAATGGTAAAATAAAACTAAGTAATTATCAATCATACAATATGTATTTAATATAAGATACAGTACTTGTGACAGGTGGACAAACCATTGTATTTGAAAAACCCTTAATAACCACTACATCGAACAAATTTTGTAGTGAAAATAACATTCGCTATTATTATGCCCAAAATGTGATAAATTAATTGAGGTAGATTTACCCATCATCAGTTGGGGTACAAAATTATATTTAAAAAAAAACAATTTTGGATTTATTCACCACTATATAAGGAATAAAGCAAATAAGACAACGCATTAAACATTATACTATATATAATTAAATATCTACAAATTGAATATAAGAAGTGCATACTAGCGATACACAGGCTTCACATATCTATTGTATTTCAAACATTTACAATAAAGGGGAACATTCATATAATAAACGCATAATATAGGAAACATATGTGAAAGACAACTTGCGTCACTACGATCGCTCGCCGCGACCAACGCCATCTATCGGCGAGGGCAACGAACGCCACTCCTTCTCACCAACGGCGCGAAGCAAATTACAGAACTATGCAGATTAATACTTAATTGAATAAATACTTAACTATTTACAAATCCACGTACGTTACATATCTAAAAGGAAAAATAAAAACGACGCCATATTGCCTCGAATTATTCAAAATTTACCAGCGCCATCTGGTTCATTTTTCCTTTCAGAAGTAAAAAAATGGGCTATCGTTTGTATATTATAATTCGAGCGTGTCTGCAACACCGCTGTAAAATGTTTCACGCCACCAAAACACTTGCCAAACATGCCGCTTTGAAACGAATAAAAGCGGACCAAATTTTAAACATATACTGTGATGATACCAGCAACATTTGTTCCCAATTTTAGAAATTTTACATCGGCAACGGACTAAATTAGTCATCAAAGCTTATTTGCTGAGCAGTAACGGGATAACTTAATGCGAAACGAACATAAAATATATCATACACCGACCAACATTTCTGTTTATTTGGCAGTGATAAAAATATATTGTTCTTCTTGCGCTTATCACCTACATTTTAAATTTACTTTAAAAAATTAATCCTCACGCCTGGCGCAAATGCTAGGGTTACCAGATCAAATGTATAAACTGTAGTCATATTTTTCTATTTTAATATTTTGTTCATTTCGTATTGCAAAATATTACATATCATTAATATGATTTATAACTCTACATATTGCTCCTCTTATTTTCAATGTATTTAAAATCGCTATCCTAATACATTCTTATTTTCTTATGCTGATGTAGAAAATAAATGAAATTTTCTACAAAATAAGTATCATAACTATCAAAATACACAAAGAACAATTTATTTATAACTTTTAGTACGAACATTTCTACAGGATCTTTGTATATATGCAAATCATATACCCCTGGTAACCACTTGCGCGGCTTTACAAAATACTTTTCTCAATTATATTCAAACTAACACTAGCCTACAAGTTTTATTTAATTCAGTTATTTCGCCTTCGCAAAACATGCAATTTAAAAAAAAAACGAAAATTTGTACTTGTTTTTGAATAGGCCTACGTAACCAAAAACAAACATATTCAGGATTTAAACATTATTTTGATTGAGCGCCATCTGTTAACAAAGAAAACATTAAACAGCGCACTGACATTACAACTCACCAAGATAACTGTGTACTCGCATGAAACGAGTGCGGATGTGAGCATGTAATTAGGTAGCCACGAACAAGTGATTCCATCCCGTAACATTAGAACCATTGCACCCAAGCGCACAGTTATGTTAGTAGCGTAGTACATTCACACCATTTTCCCTAACACTGCCGATTAATGAGATCAAATTATCAAGTCCATATTGTTACACGGTAAGAACAAAAAAATAATATTTTTGTCTTTCATCTGATTTTGGTGTCGAATTTCACTAACAAAAAGAAAACGAAAAATAATTAATTTAAAGACATAATCGAGCCAATAATATTAATTATGGCACTACTATCAGTGCTGTAAACGAAATAATTACACTAAAATTTATTGTTATTAATTAAAGAAAATAATCAGTACATTGGAAAGTATCCAAAATGGGATCTTACTGTAATTTTTATATTTATTGTAATTCATACCATCCCCTAAATCATGACCACAATCAGGCACCAACTTGACTACTAGAGAAATTTTCCTACTCAATTCTTTTGAGTCTTGCCCGAATTCACGCGATATTTGACGCAAATGACAAATGCCAACTTCACTGCAAGTTGCTGAATGGCCCTTTAACACCAATCACAAAGTGAAATGTGAGCTTTTAAGTTCACTTAAGTCAATCTGATAGACTCGCGCTTTTTATGGCTCAAACAATATTAAAATTAACTCAATACGTTCATTTTGAAGAGTTTGCAGTCATATGAACATTTCAGTGCGAACTCTGCAGCTATTTTAATATTTTTTTGTTAGTTTTTACCAGCCCATGGAGTTCAAAAAATATAATTTTCTCCGTCTAATTTAAACTATAACTAAGGTTTTATGAATTATTACAAGTGAATCAAACTACGAAACTATACAGCAATATTTTATCCGTTAGTCGTTGGATTGCGTTTTTGTATCGGTGAATACAAGAAGATCCAAAAAAGACCGCATCCTTGTACGGACGTCAAGTCACATACTCTACTTTAGATATAATATCTCCAACTTACAACATACATGCGTTTCGCCTGTCATATTATAAACACTTCTCATACTGGCAACCCACTCAAGTACCGCACCTGATGGAAATATAGATAAACTACAGACGTCAAATTGTCACATATGAAAATAGCGCCATCTATTATCTAATATTATTGTTCAATTTACTCATTTCAATTGAGCGAGCTGTCAGTATACAACAAACCGTATTATGCTAACAACGCGTCTAAGGCTCCCTCTATCATACAAAACCACGTCCAATTGTTCGCATTTCTCTATATTATCTCTAAGGAGCCACATTTCCTCTAGAAAAAGTTTAACCATTGCAACTAATCTCTCATTAACTGTCCAAAGCGCAAATATGGTGTTCATTAATTATAGTTTTAAATTCTACATTAAATTATTAAGTTTTTTTACACCATATACCGTACAATTAAATTCATACTAACTTATTCTACAGACACTAACTAAAAAAACATTACTAGCGAGATCGCATGAGCACAGAACACAATTTTCATTTTCAATATTCACTTGTAAAAACCCTTAAGGCTAAAAGGCAATTACTATAATCTGACAACATCTGTATAGGGGCATCCAAAAAGTTTTATCAATACATCTAAAAAACTGTAAAACCTGCTATGGATTGAAAACCTTTAAAATTATTTGAATGTTTATTTGATGCTAAAATAACCACCGGTGTAAGGTCCATCACTTAAAAATTATGGTGTTAAATTGATGTCAATTTGAAGTTATACTGACGCACCATCCATGTACAACATAATAGTTTGAAAAGTAAATAATGGTAAGTTTTTTAATTTGTGTTGCTTGTTACAAGATACGAATAATAAAAAAAACCAAAATGGACAGGAATTATTGAAATTGCAATAAGGCTGTATATGAAGTTCTTCGGGATTTAAACTACTAAGTTAACATCAATCAACATGAATAAAACATATTAATCTTCATTGGGAGACTATTATGTACATACTTCTGTTCTAAACGCCTTTCCGTTAACTTTTGGCAGGTCACTTTTTACTTTGACAAAAACAATAATTTTATGTCAGTCCAAATTATTGATAAAATTTGAAAATGACTGAACACTTCCTTTGACCATTTCGTTACGTGAACACAAAAATTGACTATTGATCAAATGTTGTCTCCGAGTGTGTCACGAAGCCTGTAAATATTGATAATTCAGTAATTTAATCTTAAATGATTCAAAAATTTTCTGAATTAAAAATGACTGAATATTAACAGTCTAACATTTGAACTATGTTAAATTATGCAACTGAGCTACATCAAGATAAAGTTTACACTGTCAATATTAAATCAAACCATCAATATTATCTATCGCAAATTGATTCAACAGCCATAATTTCATGTTCAGAATTTTGTCAATTATATTCAAGCTTTTCGCATACTATTGTATCATAAAAACCACCAAGAACATTTTGTGCGTGAAAAATTATCAATTTTACACAATAGTCGTATATCACAAAATTTTATTGCTAATAGTACATTGTCGAGGCTGAAGGTGCAGTTCCACTGACGCGTACAACGATTTCTGTATGTAATAAAACGAGTCAGGCTTCACTGACTTTAATATTTACATATAAGCAAATGACATTAAATTTTATTGTACGTACACTAAACAGTAAATCGCTAAACGCACTTGTGCAACCGCTGCTTAAAATATAACCGATTAATCTAAACACAACTTCAAATGGCAGTGACGTTCTAACACAGTTATTATTATTATCTAAATGAAAACACTACGAAATTCCAAAAGACAGCTGTTGATTCTTGATTTTATGTAGCAATGAAAAAAATATTTTAAGGTTATAATTATTTTTAAAATTAATAAAATAGTTAATTCTGAATAAGCCAAAAACGTTCTTAAAGTGGAAATTTAGTGATAAAATTGCTTGTTACCCATTACATTTTCGTTCTTATATTTATGACCGTATCATCAATATGAACACTCATCTCCTATATAAATTGCGAATTCTGATTTGATTTTCTACGTTTCATAATTTTTATAATTAATTATTATTTGTTATTCTACGTTCGAATTCTCATTTGATATTCTACGTTTCAAATTCTCGTTTGATATTCTACGTTTCAAATTATCATTTGTTATTCTACATTGTGAATTATCATTTGATATTCTACATTTCAATTCCCGTTTGATATTCTACATTGCAAATCGTCTGGTATTCTACACTACAAATTGTTTGATATGATATAGTATCTGATATACAAATGAACGTTATTATTTATAGAAACAGGCTTTTAAGACTTAAATTTTAGAAATCTAAAAATATACAAGCTTGGGAAAAAACAAGATTAAGTTTGTACGAAGTCTTATAAAATTTACTTGAATTTGAAGACTAATCATCAGGTATCAAGCAAGTTAGACTGATGAGAATTGTGTTTAGTTAAATGACATGTAACCCCTTGTGCCTTATTAGATAATCAGATTATATTTTTGGGAAAAATTGTTTCCCTTAGACCTCAACCATAGCGATAGGACAATAGTTCGGAAATTCAATTTGCGGGTATTTTTGTGTATAATTTAAGATTAAATAATTAAAATTTATTGTATTATTACAATGTGCTTATAGGCACTTGGTGAACCATGTGTAATGAAATCTAAATCAGGAAGACCCTGGAATAAACTTCGCTCCTGTACTGGTATTATGAATTAAATAATTATATATTTAGAGTCTATTTAATGTAAATTCATTTTTAAATGTGATCTACGAACCACTTTCATGTTCTGGAGATCAATATACTAATTCAAATATGATAAATATCAAATAAGGGTATTTGGAAAGAAAAGCATGAAACATCTTCATTTTGTCGTTTATTTCTGCATATCCAAAAAACATATTTATTTAACGTTTTTGGAGTATTTTGCCCAGAGCTTAAGTAATCTATATTTAACACACAACATTAAATTGAAACAAACGTCACAAAAATTGGCACCTCTCAAAGGAAATCATCAGTTGCGATGAACAGGACAATTACACGTATTTTATACGAGAGACGAGCGCAAATATTTCAAATCATATCAAAATAGATTATGTCATTGTTACTACTGAAATTTGGAACAGCACTCCTTTAACCTTCTCAATAATACCAACAGAAGCATTATAGAACTACTTAAACATGAATACAATAGAAATATGTACAAAAAATAATTATATTTCTTAATTACCTATAAGAAATTATACGCCCTAATCGGCCAATGGAAGCATGGCAAGTTTAAAAATCAGTATGGCAACACCAACTTGTGTAACAAATTATTTAATACACTTGCAAAAATGTAAACGGTAATACAAAAAGAGTGGCAACAAAATAAAAAGAAAACATTTTTAAAAACTGAAAATAATTATTAAAAAACTGACGAAGTATCAAAAGATAAGCATCATTCCAATTCAAGGCGACAAAACGTAAACAATATTTTTTGGTTAAAATCGTCGTATGTAATTAATCAAATTGCTTTTTTTCATAAATCATCTAAGAGACAACTTCTGTACACTATATTTAACTACTAAATGACCATAACCGTTCACATAAAATTATCAGCGTTTTATTACATCATAACAAATCAAGTTGACATTTGCATAAGAGTTGCCATGCAAAAAAATGCGATAAATTTGTCGCTACTTTCATTAGACGAGTCTACACATCTAGCTATGCTTGAAGATAATTCAGAAGAATTTTGTATAATTTTGACCCAATAAAAAAATAGAGTTTAGGAGCGCTCTACAAAATTCAGCAGTAACATTATACAACCATTATTAAAGTTGGGTTATATATCTTACTATTTATTCTTTTACCATAATTGATAGAAAACTGCCGTTAACTGATTTATATCAGTTTTTAACCAGTATTGGGCAAATGAATGTATAGAAAAATATTGGAAACCCCTGTCTAAACCGACAAACTAAACCATTGGAACAACACGACGAAGCAATAAAATCGAATTACCCTACATTTATTTACAACATTGGCAGTGGTCAGTTATTCGCTGGTCGTGCGTCAGTTGCGACGCAACACTCGACAGTGGTAGACTGGTGACGTCAAATTGTCAAGACAAAAAAATCATTTTCAAGTCACCGTTCTTAAATTCGAAATAACGCAGTTGATACTCAAATTAAAAATAATTAAATTATTGTCAAATTTTAAAGCGTTTGTTCGTAAGTTAAAAATAAATAAAAGTGGTACAGTCTGCGTCAAATTTTATTTCCTTTGTATGACAGCTGTACACAATAATTGCTTTAATATAAAAAATGTCCCATTAGACAGTTATATGAACCTGAAACTACAATATTTATCACAGTCTATTATAAACGTTTAAAATAATTATAGTAAGTGCTCATAGAATCTCAGATAAATTCTTCATTGAGTGATGAATTTGCATTTAGGTATTGTTTTTAAAATGTACTTTTTATAAGCAAACGTAATTCATAAATTAAATATTGTATTAAAAAAGCATTACATTACAAAGTAGACAAAACACATTACGAAGTTAACTTAAAACCGACCTATCCGGATAAAAATTAAATATCCAATCAATATTATTAAAATAAAATCAATATTTGTGATGATAACTCTACTAATTTTGTGATGTTTAAGTCTTCTGGAATATAATTTAAAAAAAAAACAAATTCAATTCGCAGTCAACCAATCAACCACTGAAACTACAATTAAACTTAAAACATACTCAGACTACTTCACCTTTGCTCCAATCGGGAACACCTTTACCTAATTAAAAAGAAACCTCCTATATTACAACGAGTTCCGTACCTTAAAAATCATTTACATTTCGCTACCAACTATATACACTTTGTTCACGGGTTTAAGGGGATTCGACTGACATCCTGTCTCACATAGATAGTCAATGAATACAAAAATATTTTGTTTGTTGGTTTGGATTTAAAAAAACATTTTAGAAATTTCATTCCATCCTTGATATATTACATTATTAAAATAGTTAGGTACTATTAATAATCAACGGTAAAAATGTTCATGTAAAAAACTTGCATATGTACGAAATAAATAATCATATTAAAATGAATAAAAGATTTTATATTTAAAATTATTTCGTAATATAATTAATTTCATAATATTCAACTAACATAAACAAGCAATATTAAACTAATTATTTTAATAGTTAGTATATTACGAATAAAGTATAAATGCGTTCTTGAAGTTCGTACATGTTATTGCGTAAAAGAATTATAAAGTTAATGGCTTAATACATATAGAGCTAAGAACAGGGAGTGTTGCGCTCTCGCTCTGTCGCTATACGGACTCGTATTGAATCTCTTTCGCACTACATACTACTGTCAAGTGTAACATACATTAATACTTGACTGGATCTTCACGGAACTAAGTACTTCGGAGCCGCATTTAAGTTTTGCGCGTACTATAACGGATTAAAAAGATATGTATATTATGTTCTTAAAATGTATATTTTTAAATCCATACCCTAAAAAAATATAATTTATTTAATTTAAGTCTATCTATGTCAAAAAGAGACACAGTCGAATCCCATTAAGGCGGAAAATGGAGCGTTTCTTCGTCATTTCCCGCCGAACCGAAAAGCTCATGGCGAATCATCTCATATTATATATCATAACACATGAATATATAAAAATGTAAGCATCAGTCTTGTGGAATTTTAAAACTGCTATAGATTAAATATTAGCAGCCTACATACCAACAATCTTTGGCGAGAATTTTCTTTTACTAACTTTCGGATTTTTTTGACCGCCGCTCTTTAGGCGGTTGAGAATCAACATCTGTCCTGTCCGTGCTACATTGTTCTTTCTCAAAGACGATCATTTTAAATTCAAACTCCTTCAGTAAATTAATATTTTAGATATTCTTTACATTCTTCTAATTATATTGTCAAACATTACGGTTTTAAGGCGCGGATTAATCCGAAATTATTTAAGAAACTTGATTTAGGTAATCAGCATTAATTTTAAAAAGTGTGGTAATGGAAGTGTACGCTAATACCCAATGAATCCCTAATAAAAAAAATGTAACTTCGAACATATTTTTAAGGAAAATTTAAATAAAAATTCAAATGGAACGAAAACTTGAAAATTACAAATTTGCATCAAGATGCCTTTGTATTTTTAATTCTTTTCTGACATGTAACGAAAGATTTAATTCCCAGCTATTGTCATATTCCACGACTGTAGTTAATTATTTATTGCCGATTGCTGATCTTATTTAAAACCATGACTAGTCCGCGCCTTAATAACCATAACAATAATCAATACATACAAAATTTCAGTCTTACAAAATGGATACAGTGCAGCACGGACCGTTCACACGTACAATTATCGCCCGCATGGCCAGAAAGAGTTACCACCGTAACGTCTGCCGATCTTCCTCTTCTTCGCACCGCTAACTTCTACCTTCTCACTTCTCTCCAGAGGGGTCGCGGCAGCGCTGGATGTGCTGCTCTCGTTCTTCGCTTCAACGATCCTCTTCTGCTTCGCTATCAAGTTGTTGAGAAGTCTGGAAGAAGTGCAGTTCCTTGGTTTCAGCCTCCCTGTCTTCGAAGTCAGCGACGCTTTTGCCGCGGGCTGCGGCGAAGGCGGTTTTTTGTACGAAGCGCAAAACAGGTCGTACAACACCACCTTTGCATGGACGGGTAGTTCGCTGATCTCGACCGTCTTCACTCTCTTCACATCCTTCTCTGGCACCCATTCGTCTTCGAGCCTGAAAGAGACAGCTGTATTTCAGTATACGGATTAAATCGTGCCACACATCGGCAGCTGCAAACACAGTTAATCTGATTTTTATATTGTAGTGACGAAATACTGCATCTGTAAAGGAATTTTCATCACGTATTTTACGTCTTTGACTCCTTTTGTGTTTGCAGCGAGAGGGTTGCAATCCACTCTATAAATAGTAGGCAACAATAAGTAAAAATAGTGATAGGATTCATGCGCTGCCACAAATCTACTATTGCCGTAATCAACAAAACGTAAAATGAAAAGGCACAGCAGGGCCGCAGTAATCCATTGCAACTTATAGTTTCACAGCCGTTTTTAACGAATTTTACTGTCATTTCAATTTTATTTTTATTTAATGCATAATTAACCATTCTTGCCATACACCTGCCATGAAAATGATTACAGCAAAGTTATTAAAATAAAAATTTAAATTTAACACGCTTCATTCAAATCGTCTTAATTATAAATATTAAAAATAAAAACGTTCAAATATCTTTGTAAATTTACCTTATTACGTACTCTTTTTTTCTTAAAAAATATCTTATATTTATTGTAGTTATTTTATGATATTGCATAGTTTCACGTGTGACTGACATTGCACCCGATGTCAGGTGCAAATGTAATCTAAGACGGAACGCGTTTACCTAAAAGATAACTTTTTCAAGTGATATTGTTGTGTTTCTACAACGACTGCAATAATTAGAGGATCAGATTATTGCGACCCTAAAGAGCTAAAGATCTCTACCGAGGTTAAATCTAGGGACTGACAACCCTTAAAGTTGCTAGCAAAATCGCTATGCAATTTGACATTACTCCAAAAATAAACATCTAGTTTGTAAAAAATATATCATGAATGCTAGCAACTGTTCTTTTGTCTGTTGCTTCTGTGTGGCACTTAATGGGAGAGTTATCATGCGAATGCCAAGCTGATGTGGCTGGAGGACCACTTGCATGTTTCATTTGTGCCATTAGTGCCAATTTCATTGCCAATCATATCGAATTACATAAGACATTTATATTGTTCAATATAATTGCTGATTATTTACAGTGCATTATCATTGGTGCAATGCAAATTAATTTTATTGGTAATTAAATCGAATTACGTAAACATCATTGTTGACTATTCGGTGTGACGTTTATGTATACTGAAAATTACTTCGATTGTCTTTATACATAAAGTCAATGAATTATTTTTGAAAGATATCATAACTTCAAGACTGAAACAGATCAAATAGTCATAGATATTTCCGTACATTTCCTGACTAAAGAGTTTTCGTATTGATTAACTATTGATTTACACAAATTTAGAATTTATTAATTATTATAAACCAGGCATTTGATCCCCTAGTCTTTGCAGATTTGTTCCAACACCCCATGAAATTGTGTTGGAACAGACCTAAAATAGTTATGGCTAAGCAATTTTTAAATTATAACATGCACTGAGACAAATGGTTAATAAATGC
Organism: Dendrolimus punctatus; assembly: GCA_012273795.1. Lineage (NCBI taxonomy): Eukaryota > Metazoa > Arthropoda > Insecta > Lepidoptera > Lasiocampidae > Dendrolimus > Dendrolimus punctatus. Next base: position 4,255,163 of record CM022529.1, on the reverse strand, counting down.
TGACAAAACTTTCGAAAGTCTTCTAAACACTGATGAATCTACAACAATCTAAACGTTGTATGAAAATGCTGCGCAGTTTAAATATGAAGTTCACAGTGTACGAAACATCTTTAACTGCGCAGCCAGATGTCGCTAAATAATCATAGAAATATATCATAGAGTTTGGTATCAAAAAACCCTTTTCGATATTCTTATGTAGACAAAATATATTTTCTGAAATTAATGTGGGGAAACGCTGAAGTGCTTGCTATTAACACAAAGCGTGTTGTAGTAAATTTATTACGAAACTACTCTGTCATGTAAAAGCCAGGAAATTGAGATGAATTTAAATATTGATTTGTTTTGGAGACATCTTTTGTGTTGCAAAAAAAAAAAAAGTCCACTTATAAAGCAAAACCAAGAATGTTACGAATGCTTAGGATTGGCGATGATTGGTTAATAATAAATGAGCATGGTGTACACGTAACTAGAAGGACCCACCTGTTGTTACCTGAATACCACAGTATTGAAAATATATATTAATTATCCGATAAACCCTGCGCTGTAGAGTAGATCGATAATTAATATTAATTATAGTGAACATTTAAGATTGGGTAATTTGATTTTCTATGTAACAAGTAAGAACAACATGGGGCAAACTGGTTAGTAAGAAAATTCACATATATTACTATATTTTCTTTGGGATATTGTAATGAACTTATATATCTATCTGAAAAGTGTAAAATGCCAAATCACAGCTTAAGTTCTATAATACTGAATATTCGTTTGGCAAATGCAATTTGTTTGTTTATTTTATGTAATTTATCAAGTTAATCATTACTGTCATATCCGTTCCTCCAGTAATGAGAGGCCCGAGCTCAGCAGTGGGACATTTATGGGCTGTTATTTTTAAAAAATCATTACTGACTGTAGATTGCCTAAGTTAAAAAAAAATATTTTTTTAAGTTTATTTTCTAGTAAGTTATAGAAATTTTTATGGATTTGTATCAGTACTAACAATACAGTGGGCAGTTTCCGTCGTTCTAATATAACTCCATAAATATTTCTTACCTGAAAAATAGAATATGTGGTAGTAATGTGGTATTAAACTTGATATATTATATACATAATTACTATACACGTTTATTGAAATAAATTATTTTAATCTAATACAATAAAGAAAATTATCTAAGTTATATTGTATTCTACATATACTTGCGTGCGACTTTAAGTAGATTTACGAGCCTTTGTTATATAATATAAAGATAATGTAACCAATGTATTGTATTTTTTTATTGTAACCTATTAAGGTCAACGAAGTTATTTTTTATAGCTTGAGTTCAGCAGACAGTCAGATGACCCACCTGATGGAAAGCGGTTACCATCGCCTATGGATATTAGCAACCCCAAAGGCCCTACAAATGCGCTGCTGTTCTCCAAAGGGAGACTGGTAACTAGACATTAATGCCGGAACACAACTCAAGGTTGTTATAGCAGCATGGTTTAGACCAGGGGTGCCGTTCCACCTGGCGACCACGGTTTTTATAATCATGGCGAAAACGTGACTTTATTATTTATACGTCTATTAGTTTATAGATTTAAAAATTATCATTTATAAAAAATGCGATATCAACTCCATCACACTGTCTGTTAGGCGTTTACGAAAAAACTACTAGGAGTAAAGGAACGGTTTTGCTGTAACTTTTTTTAAATATAGTTTTAATCTTACGTCTGCTGGAACTGTAACTAAAGTAGCGGGTACTTTAGTTTTAAGAAAATAATCTTCTTGATTTATAAAAATGAATGTTTGTCTGTATGTCCTTTATAGAATCGTAAACTATAGGTACATTTGATTATGTGATGATCTTTAGCAAAGTTTTAGCCAGAGAAGGTTTTTGAGATTCACAATTGGACCCGGTAGGTTGCGCTGCTGTTGGCATATCGATTGAAGCTTTTTCGGGCAGAGCGACGCCTGCCGGGACAGCTAGTCTTAATATATAAAAATGAATGTTTGTTTGTATGTCCTTTATAGAATCGTAAACTATACATTTGATCATGTGACGATGTTTAGCAAAATTTTTGTGCATGAGCCAGAGAAGGTTACGGAGTTGGTTCACAATTGGACTCTGAAGGTGGCGCTCCTGTCGGCATATTGATTGAAACTTTTCCGGGCAGGACGACGTCTGCCGGGACAGCTAGTATTTTATAAAATCAATCTATTACCAAACACGGTCTCACAGTTGTAATCTAGCCAGTAAATAGCTTGCCATGAATTTCAATCAAAATAAAACAGTTTATTCTTCATCCTTCGGCTGGTACCTTCGTAATTCACAATGTAAATGAGACAAACTACAAATGTAAATAAAACATCTTACATTTGTAAATAAGGCAAGTTACATTTGTAAATAAGGCAAGTTACATTTGTAAATAAGGCAAGTTACATTTGTAAATAAGGCAAGTTACATTTGTAAATAAGGCAAGTTACACCTGTAAATAAGGCAAGTTACACTTGCAAATAAGGCAAGTTACACATGTAAATGAGACAACTTACACATGAGGCGGGTGATACGTGACGAGCGCCTCCCTCCGCTTCTCGAGCGCGTTGTACCGCGTGGCCACGAGCGCCGCGTGCAGCGTCAGCGTGTGGTTGCCGGGCGGGTCGCGCATCAAGGGACCGCCGCCCAGGCGCCAGCGCGTGCACTGCGTCAGCCGCCACGCCAAGCCCTCCATGGTGCCCGCGTCGAAGAAATCGAACATGCGCGCTGGAATATATATAGTCAGTTAAATAGAATAATACTAGCTTCTGCCAGCGACTTTGTCCGCGTTGTGCTGTTTCTTTACTAGTGGGATCTCATTAATTTTTCGAGGTCAAAAGTATCCTATATGACCAGGGATATAAGCTATCACCGTACAAAATTTCATTTAAATCGGTGCAGTCGTTTCGGAGATTAGCCGGTACAAAAAAATATGATTTCTACGCTGAAAGATCACACCTCTTCACTTGTTTAGTAATTTGTTTAATGCTTTCTTTTTCTTAATTTATTTACCTTATAATTTATCACTAAAATAATGTCCTAGCTTTAATTATTTATTGAATCACTACTGACATTATTCACATAATTTTGTTTGCGAAAATATAATTTTAGTATGGATGTATCAGCATGCTTAGATCTCAACAACCTAGATGTAATAATTTACAAACTATATTATATAAATGAATTACTGATTGTTATCTGTTGTGTTGTCCAAACAAATAAATAATAATAATCGGCAGACAAACAACACACAGATTAAGTTGGCATATAATGAGTGACAAAAAGAATGTTGAACTACAAGATGTATGGGTACAGATGTAAAGGTAGACCAAAAAAATATGGATGGATTGTATGAAGGATAATACGATGATATGTGGTGTGACAGAAGATGTATGTCAGAGTAGAGGAGTGTGGAAGAAAAAGACATATTGTACCGACCCCAAGTAATTGGGATATGGTGAAAGAAAAGAGAGAAACAAACACACATATTGTATATCCCCAAATTAAGCTAATTACGGGTTATATACATGGCAGGTCCCAGACATCCAGATCATAGTAAAAAATGGAGAAAAATCGTTTCCGAAATTTACCATACCAGGAATCGAACCCGGAGCCTCTGCGTTGCAAAGAGGTAGCCTGGCAAAGGCTGAACCTGACTAAAGAAACAATAGACAAAAAACAACTTATATGATTTAGGTGATAACGGTGGCCTTATTACAGCTGACGAAGATTTTCAGAAACTATTGGGATGGAGACTGTTTCCTACCAGTGGCTTTCGCAAGGGCAGGGTGTTTTTGCAAAATATTTTAGTAACATTTAAATAGATTTGTATTATTATGCGCACATATGATCTTTATATAAACCTATAGGAAAATTCTTCTATATAAAATGTGTATGTTACTGAAGTCCTCAAAACCATTTGATCGATTTCGATGAAAATTTCTGTGTGTGTTTGAGTGGGTGAAATGTGGATTTACATTACAATTGGATTCGGTAACGCAACAACCGTGATTTAGATATTTATTTCTTCAGGGCAGGAAGAAAGGAGGAGGCTGGGCCTGCTAGTATACATATAGATTCATATACATACATAATTAAATACATAAAGCACACTATTTCATAATGTACAGGTGGAAACTTTCAGGGGGGGAGGGCAATAAGGGGAAGTACCTGAAAATTTCCACCTGTATACACGTCTATTCAAATTAATACAAATTATGTAAAACGAAGTTATCGGGAGACGTTAGTAAATTTAGTAAACTTGAGTAAAGAAAAAAATTCTTTAGATAGAATTTTTTCCTTCCACATATCCGCGAAAACAAAGTACGAGAGAATGAGGAATAGTTTCCAACTCACCAGACCACGGCTGCCGTCTATAGCGCAACTTCTTTCCATTCCTCCTGATGAGCTTGGCCGAACTGTCGGTCGACTTCTTACCACCGCTCGTGTTGGGCGACGCTTCGTTGAAGTGATTGTTCACATGGCGCTCCAACAAGATCTGGAACGGAGAGCAAGTACATCAGCGTGATAGTCGAACGAGCGCCCGCTGTCCGAAGGGCGCACGCGGCAAGTCCGCGAAAAACAATCTTTAATTTCCTATACATTCATCCATAATATTAAAATAAAATCCATAATAAATCACTGATTTTAACACTGTCTCTCAAGTTCATTTTGTTGCTAGATATTACACGGCGATTCCGACTTCTCTACTTTTTAAATAAATTAAAAGTAAGTCGCCACATTTCAATTCTTAAAGTTCTTAAACGCACACAAGTATTATTGTCTTTAATAAATGAAAATATTGAGTCAAAATAATATGAATGGCGTAAATATTCGTGTTTTTGAACGCGCGCAGGCGCCCTTACATCGGCAGTGGACGCTATACTGATAAAATAAGGCATTTCTAATGAATGATTAGTATTTACAAAACTAACCCCAACAGTTAGTTAAGTGTTACAATCCATTGTAATAAAACAATACTAAGCCAAATCAAATCGTTATACAGCATATCTCATATCATATATAATTTATTTATTTTATTAATCATTTAAAATTATTAACTTATGTATGTATGGCCAATGCAGTTTGAAGTCATGTTTTATTAAAATGCATCGACACAAACAATAATGTCCTTCCCCATAAAAATTAGTTCAGCAAGTACGGCATGATTATAATATTGTATGATTAAATTGAAGCAATTTTGCAAACTCATAAACCACCGCACTCAGAGTAATGTAATGAACTCACAAATAGTCCAAAACAAATTTACATATTTTTTTACGTCTATTGTCAATAATAAAACAAAGATGAATTGTTAATTCTAATACCTGAGAGTATATTTAACTACGACACTTTTATTATCTTGTAAAATCATACATTTTATACGAGCTCAGCTAGAAAGACGACATAATTTAAAAAAATCAACTAGCGTATTCGTTTTTATTGTTTTTTTTTATTGCGATTTAATTTTATTTTCATTAATTCATTTCATTTTTTTTAAATTAATTTTAAAATAAACTAATTTTTTTTAAATGAAATATGAAAAAATCCTAACTAAAACCCGTCCAAACCCACCAGACTACTAATAACCAATAATTAGATTTTTTTGAGATATGATTGGAATGTATTGTTAAATTAATCTTCGAATAGGTCTCTGAGTACAGCTGAAAGAATGAGAAATTTAATGTGAATCCTAGTTTTACAAACAATTAGATTATTTCATGCAAAAAATCTACAAGTATTCTGTCTTTGTACCTTGATCTTCCTTTTTGTAATAGTGGTATACAAACCTATAGAGAACATTTTGGGAAAAAGGCATGAGTAATTAAACTCAAGGCTCGTTTCAATGAATCTAACTCAAGGCATAATCTGATTTTAAATTAACTTTATCGAATAACATATTACAACAGACCATCCTGAAGTTATATCAGCTACCTTCCTTATTATCGATAAACACAAACTAACAAAGCAATTATTATTAGAATTCCTTCAATTTATTATATTTTCGAAAATATCTAATAAGAGTGAATGGCCTCTTAATTGATGACGACAAAAATAAATATGCAACATCACCATTGGTAAATCGTTTTAACTTCAGAATGGCAAGATGAAAGCTTACTAAAATCAAATCCCCACTTTAAATCGATTTAGAAATACGGGCCTCAGTTAACTACAAAACATTCCAAACACGCATTTTACATGAAAGCATTTCCAACCAACTTACTGTTGAAGACTGCAAGATTTTGCCAACTTACCGAATTACCTTTGACGTTATCCAATTATGATCATGTACTCCAATACGCGCAACAAATTTTGGCAATCTCTACCAACAGTAAGGGAAATTAAAAGAAGTATATTCTATTCCGAGTAAATACTTATGTAGATCTCCCATTTATATGTTTATTATACAATGGGCGATGCAAATGTCCAACTTATAATTTTAGCTTTAGCCATAGGAATATCAAGACAATATGAATAGACGAGTGTGAAAGTAAAAGAGATATAGGGGAAGCGACTCCCAGATAATTGGGAGAAGATGAAAGAAAAGACAGACAGAACATGAGTTTTAACCACCTGTTATTATTAAGTTTCTATTAGGAAGTGGTTCGAGCTATGCCAGAGACGACGAAATTATTAATGAAACTGCTGTATAATTATTCAACAATAAATAGAGGAATAAATTCATCTTGTCAAGGATTTTACACAAATATCTGTTTTACTAGATAATCAAACTTATTGCGCGTATTGGAAAGTTCATGTCATAGCTTCTAATAAAGGTCGTACTGCTACTAATTGGTCAAGCAACTCACTCTGATGTTACCACATACTTGAATGTACATATATGCAGAAAAATTGTCATCAGTCGTCTCTATTAACGTCAAAGTCGTCATCGTCACTAGGATCGATTAATCGTTTTGTAAATACATTGTCTTTCATACCTGCGTAGAGAACCGCCTCCCGCAGCTGTCGAATATGCACTTGAACGGTTTGTTCCCGCCGTGTGAGAGCGCGTGTCGCTCCAGCCACAGCCTCGAACACGATGGTTTGCCGCGAACTTTGCACTGCTCCCATAGGCACACGTAGTTCTCTCTTCCTGCTTGCGTTTCCACGTGGACGTTCTGAAAATATCAATATTAAAATGAGCATTATTCAATTGATTTATTTACTATTTTTAACCGACTTCGAAAAAGGGGAGGTTCTCAATTCGTCGGGATCTTTTTTTTTGCTTTTTTTATGTATGTTCGCCGATTACTCCGTGGTTTATGATCCGATTTACGTGATTCTTTGTTCGACGCGGAATAGCTGCCATGTGGTCCCCTAAAAATTTGACATAGTTTGGCCCAGTAGTTTTATTTTATGAACATTTTTTTGTTCTCGTTTCTTGGGACCTATATTTTTTAAGAAGCGCGGCATCATTCGTTAGTCCACCATACATAGTAGACACTACAAAGTAACAAATAAAAAATAAAAACTTCGTTTAAAAAAACCGACTTCAAAAACTAAAATGTGTAAAATAACTTATTTCTAAAGCTATTATTATTAATATATATTATCTAAAACATCTTGAAGTCGGTGCAAAGTAAATCATAAAAATGACTATAATATTTTGATAATATTTTGAAAATTACTAAGCACCGACTTTAAGATGTTTTAGATAATATATATTAATAATAATAGCTTTAGAAATAAGTTATTTATACATTTTAGTTTTTTAGTTTTTGAAGTTGGTTTTTTTTACTAAAAACCTATTTACGAGATGAATCTTTGTTGTTGAATATCACCTGTATCCAATAATTAATGTATTGTTAATGTTATTAAAAATGTTTTTGATATGAGTAGTACAAACATAGAATTAATAATAATAATTTAGAAAGAACCCCTTAAACCACAAAATTGAAATGTTTTATGGAATAAAAAAGTTTATGCGATATTTGTTATGTGTACTTCGATAACAACAATGAATACAGGATACTACTGTTAGATTTTTGATAGGAAAGAATTGTATTGTTATTAGAGTAATATGTGTTAGTAGTATAGATGTGAATATGTTACCTGTAAATGTTCTAGAAGATCAGAATCACTCTCAAACTCCTTCTTGCAGTTCTCCCACAGACACACCGTGACGGTAGTCGTGGTATCGGTGCTTGACGTCCTTTGGTCACTTTCTGGCTTGGTCTGGATTTTTGGTGGAAACCGCAACGTTTTAGGTTGCTTCAATATCGGACTCTTTTGGCTTGGCGCATCCACTGAACTCACACTCACACTTAAAGACAACGATGAATCCTCGTCACACTCCTTACTCGCTTGAGAGTCACTCGGCGAATCTATGGACTTGTCTGTCCCTATCCCGGACTCAGACTCCGTCCTCGTACTACAGAAATTAGTTTCTATCACAGTGTTTTGGACGTTAGACGAAACATCCTTTAGAACGGTTATCTGCGTGAAGATTGTCTCTTCCCGTCTTGCCACCTCCTCAACTTTTCTTAACTCCTGTCCAGTTTCTATATTCACCTTTCCCAACTTCTCTTCAACTTTTTCCTCTCTCGTCTTTTCAGCCAATTTATTTGTTAAACTACTTACTTCTGCGAAAGGCCTCGAATTTCTTTTAACAGCATCTAATGTTACTATATTGTTGTTAACAGTTTTGGACAGCCAAGGTATATCACACTTTGGATTCGTCACTTCAGGTTCTTTTACTGTACTACTTGGTGGATCTGTGCCTTGAATTGGATTATCAGGAGGCTTTACAGGCGCTAAAGGAATACTACTAGTGTGCAATGCTTGCGTGGTGAAATTGGCCATTATCGGCGGCGGGTGTTGAACTATAGGATTCGAGCATGTTGTTTGGGAAGACGAAACAGTGTTCGTGCCTGTGTAACTCCATGTTTCTTTCACATTTATATTTGGCACTGATGTGACAATAAAACCCGGTTGGGGCATAAGAACTTGGTTAACGGCGTAATTTGGTTTTGATTGTACTGACATCCCTACAGTGGTCATCCCTGTAACATTTTTATTCAATACTGGAATAGGTTGGCTCGATACAGGGCCAGGCTTATTCAAGTTTGGATATGTTGAAGGCATCGTATTAGTGAGCTTTAATAGCGTACCATTTATAAGTATCTGCGCTGTTTGTTGATTTTGTAGGTGATCTTGACGTTGTGTAGCTAGTTGCGGGGGTTGTGGAAGAACAAAGTTTGGCATTTTTGCCATCAAATTAGGTATTTGTACTACGGTACCATTTATATTTTGTACGAGTGGAAACATAAATTGACCATTTAATTTTGACGGACTTGGCACGTTGACATTAGGCCTATTAAAAGCTGTCATATTATTTTGTTGCGTTAGGGGTTGTGCCGGTATCCCGTTTTGCGGTATCCTCAATGCAGTCAGCATCACATTTTGAGGGACTGCTACAAAAGAAGCTAAATTATTTTGTGTCACGTTGTTATTACACTGGGGCTGAATATTAATTTGATGACAATTTTGCAGGTTGTTGACGGGTACATTTAAATGGCTTAAACCCCGATTTACTGTCATCGAAACTTGTCGTACTCCGTTAGGGATGTTGTATTTTGGTGAAGTACTCGTCTCAGAAGGAAGAGTCTTAATTGGTGAAGTTGTATTTGCACACTTTTGCTGAACTTGTTTTAAATTATTTGCCTTTGACCAGGTTAGGTTTTTACTGTTCGCTATGCAAGCAGAAGATTTTCGATTCGTTCTTTTAGCGGGTTGTGCAACTTTTCTAGTTGTTTCCTTTTTTAATGGAACAGGTTTTGGATTTATAGGATTTAAGCTCAGATTGTTTGATCCGCAAGTAACTCCATTCATTCTACTATCCAATTTAGTAGTCGAGCTAACTATACCATTCATTCGGGTCGGTTCAGATCTAGGTATGGCAAATTTCTTCGGTTGCTGACCAGTGGACGTAGCTGGTGCGATTCTCAACCCAAATTCAGTCGATGCAGCAGGTATAGGCACTTTACATTTAGTAATATCTGCAGGATGTTTATTTAACACAAGTCCATTGGCGGATGGGTCCGTTGATACTTTCGTGGCGCAACTTTGCTTCTTTCCATCAACTAACGTAATTTGGAGCCCTCCTATTGTTTTTTCTTTGGCGTAGGCGTCCGACCCCTGTCGAATATCTACAAAACCATTCATTGTTGTGTGAACTTTTTCATAAGTGTCTTTAGGTTTACAGAAATCTAACACACTATTGGTCGTAGTAGAATTCATTTTTTTCAATTCAGCTGGCTTCGCGGCGTCAATTGCTCCGTTAGCGGGAGATATGAGTTTATGTGCCGGCTCGGTTTGCTTTCCGACGTCCATCAACACTTTGGGACTAAGGGTCTGAGATAAATAGGAGATATATTTCTCTAAGTCATGTGTGACACCATTTTTTGGGAGGCACTTTCTTTTGGTGTCATCATTGCCAGCGGTACTGCTATCGCGTTTGATACCGTTCTGCGGTTTCATCTTGTGATTGAAATATTCGGTGATACGTCGGTGAGCCGGCGGGTTCGGGCGGCGGACGGGTGCGGGTTGTGCCGCAAGGCGTCGCGGCGGCGGCGCCGGCTCGATCGTCCACGGCGGCATGCGCGAGCCCGCGCCTGCTCCACTGTTGTTGACGTTCTCTTCCGCGACACCACACGACGACTCTGGACTTAGCGGTGAGCGCGGCTCGGTGATGTCGCTACCGCTGCAACCACCGCTTTCCGTCGTACTCAACACCGCCACACCACTGAAAATAATGGAAAAAACCACATTTTAGAAACAAAATATATAATATTTTTAATAAAATCACAATCAAAAACAAGTACTAATATTAATACAATTAACATCATTTATACGTATTTTTACATAAAGTGTGAATCTCACAATTAATGATTGATCGTTTTATGATCACGTCCGGTGTGTAATGAGGATCAGCTGTTGAATGACAGCGATCAATCGCATGCGAGGATGTCGAAGGGGACGGGGCGAACGCACCGCGGCTCTTGAGCTTAGCGCGGTGCGTTGCCCTGTCGGTGCAGTGCAGTGACGCAACGGTTGCACTGACCGACCGTCCGACGCATATTATTTCGGGCCGAATGACATTCACGGCACGTAGACGTGGTCCCGACGCGAGTCTACCGTGACGAATATACTCATATACTCACAATTATACTCGGTATTCTTATTTTATTCTCAGTCCAAACGAATATTTTTAAACATTTTAGTGCGGAGAGCTGTGTGTATGCATATTTATGATACTGCATCTTAAGTTTATAAATTTATTTCTCATTATAGTTTCAAAAGTTATGTTTAATAACTTATATATTATCTCGAAAGTTATCGAATATATAGGGGAACGTCTTCTATTTGGGTTTGGTTCGGACCCAATTTTGACTTTTGCATGTAACTTTATTCAACTGGAATAGACTACGATTAACGATTTAAAATAGGATGCAATATAGTTTAGATTTCTTGTCTGTTTGTCAGTTTGTTCAGTATACACGTAAATACTACTGGGCATTCGGCGTCGGGGTTTTTGCTGATCGACAGCACATCCTTAGACTTAAAGTCTGCGCTGTTTTTTATCCCGGTAATTTTTCTGAAAATAAGATGAAAAAACAAGAATTTCGAAGCATTTTTATATTGATCGATAGTAAATTTTATGTCAAAAAAAGTGTGATATTTTTTATCCCGAGAATCCCGTGGGAACTTTAAGTCCAAGAACAGTACATATCCTAGTATAAAAATAAGTACTCAAACTTTTGTGTGTATTGAATGATATTCCAAATGGAGGCTGCCGATGTCATCTATGACATTGGTAGAAAATGATAGATTGGTAGCAAAAAAAATGTCTAAAATTATATAGAGCTCCATTCCCGACCAGCATAATTTCTGATCCTTTATCATCTTTATCTCAGGGCCCAACGAAGGGCATCTAAAAATTCGAAGCACGCAAGACCGCCGCAATCGTGCCATGACAAACGAGGCAAGCATTTTTCATATGGTTAATGCGTTCGGGAAGAGTCCTATTCAAATAGGTTTTTATATTCGACAAGGAAAGCCTGCGGGTTATCGATCATACGTTTCAAGTCAAATGCGTGATGTTATTCGTTAGTTTTTTTATCGTTTCATAGACTATAGCTAATTAGAAAAATTATAGAAACAGTTCAAGCTTTTAAGCCTGATTTATATTAGTTAAGTAGTTAGTCTAGTCGCGAAACTTGCGAGTATTATTGTTTGGACAGCTATGTTTTAGTTAAATAATAATTGGTCGTCGATGTAGTTGATGTACAAACGATGATAAGCATTATTCGCAAGTTAGCATCTACAATGTAAATCTGGCTTTAAATACAAGCCGATATTCAAACTTCAAGATTTTTTCTGAAGTTGTATCTATGTACCTTGCTAACTGTCCCGCAACTTCGTCCGCGTGGATTTCGTTTTGCGAAACCCTAAAAAAAGTATCCTAAATTACTATAGTTAACATTAGCTATCTGCAAGTGAAAGAAGCGAGAACCTTCTCGTTTCTGAAGTCTGTTAAAAATAGTATACAAATAAGTTTTCGACACGTTACTACGTCACTTATTTGCGAGGGTGACAGACTTTTTCGCAGTGTGAAGAAAGTTGCAGCGCTTCCCCGCTATACTCCCCATATGGTTGGATAAATTAGGGATGGTACACATACTTTTTGTGTGTTTAGAGATTTAAATAACCGCATAAAAGTAGAATGTATTAAGACTGAGATTCTAGAACCTTCAGAGCAAAGCTTGAAATTCAATCAGTCTAAATAAAAAGTATGCTACATAACCGTGATAAAAAAAGTATTATCGAATGCATGTCACACCAGAGTGGCGTGTGACTTTTTGACTTTACTGATAACATCTCAAATGTCTGTTAAGAGTAGTAATTTAAAGTAGAACTTCTTTAGAATCATTGTGATTCGAAACTAAATGAAACGAAAACGCGACACTACAAATAGATAAACACATAAATGTACAGGACTAAGCCCGCGAAAAAATGAGATAGAATATACATTGTATTGAATAATTTAAAAACTGCTTCAACAGCAAAAGTTGAAAATGTTTTAAAGTTTCTCGTTAATACTTCAAATTGAATGAATATGCCGTTACAAAATTTAGAATGCCTACCATACCTTAATATACAATATTTAACACTGTTTAATTTTTATATTTTATTGCGTGTATGAATTGCATACACACAATTTTTTTCTAGGATAGGTCTTATAATATAGCCCAAAATGTCCCACTGCTGGGCTCGGATTTCCCATTATTATTATATTACCTAAATGCATATTATAACACCAATTTTATTTTATATAAACACTATTTAAGTTCAGTTACTTCTATTGTGTTTTAAGATTATACTTTACTTTCGTATACAATATTTGTACACTTACAGGCATTTAAATATTAGAGTAGAATAGTTTTAAATTTTATCCATGTTAATGATTACCACCACAAAAACATTTTGGTTGTTTTTTCAATTATTCTAGCATCCCTATTGTTGCAAATAGGGGTAGGAGGGGGTGGTGTCCAGCTCTGTTAAGGGCTTCCCCCTCGCCCTTTGTGAAGCCACATCGCGTAAGGGTGTCTTACCCTCTTTTTCTCACTTCGCAGGAGCTTTATACTAATTGACCCAATTTCTAAGGAGTTTTTTCACCATCTCAGGTATTTGAGGGGATGGCATCTTAATTTGATCGGAGAGCAGTTCATTGGAGTTTTAATTTTGAAAACTTTTTCCCGACGTAATGAGAGGATTACGGTATCCGAATACTGATTGATTTTCCTTTTGTTTTTATAAAGAAATTTGAAAATGTACCGGCTTGTTGGAATTCTGATCGAGTCAGCATATATATTCGCAACTTTGCGGAGTCAACATGTTTGTTATCTTAAAACAATTTATTCGTAGAAGAATTATGTTATTGTGTTAAAGGAACAATACTTAGTATTGGTCGTTTCAAAAGAATTTTTATTCTTTTCAAAATATTTAACTTTTGCAGAAAATAACGTTGATTGCGGCGGTTTTGCTTATCGAATGAATACGAAATATTTGTGTTATAGTTCCAAAATAATAAGATTTGCTATAAATATACAACATTTGTTAACCTTCAATGAAACATTTGAACTTTTATCATACTATTATTGCTTTTAATTTTACCGAAATTCAATTGTGATTCATTAAATTTACTTTACACATCGATTATATTAATATATTTGTATTAGTTTTCTATTTACTTATATACTAAGATTAAGTCACCTTCTTTTATGGGTAAGGGGCCTAGAAATCTGCCAAATATATTCCATACGATCAATAGACTAAACACATGAGAAGTCAAAGCCCAAAGCTACAGAAACACATTCAATAGCAAACCACACATACAAATACGAGTTAATACATTCCAGTCTAAGATTCACTAACTAGACTCTTAAACTGCAGAAACAACAAAATAAATGGAAGTTGTAAATGACCAAGCGATATTTTACACATTTATACTGATTTTAGAGTATTCACCTAATTTACATTATGTATGGAGATTGTTATAACCCGCTTTCACACAGATGTAAATCTAGAATGGTACAAAGTCTAGATGCGTCCATATGAAAGGAAGCACAGCGTCCGATCGTTGCAAGGTGCCTGCTTATTTTTTGCGAATTGTCGAAAGCAAAAGTGGGCGGCGTACGTCGTTCGCGTATGTAGGTGAGCCGCGCAGCCGAGTCGAGGCAAGGTCGCGCCCGCGCCGATTTCGGTCGTTCACCCGCGCTCAATACACGACGTGATGCGACGGATCGCAACAGTATTATATTTGAATCCTATTCAATTGTTCGAAATTTAAATTATACTAGTCTCTTGAATGAAATCTGTAGACGTTTTCTGTTTACTTTCTAAAGACTTTGTCTCTTTGGTAGCTTCTGTGAAAAGTGCATTACAAAAGCAAGTATACCTATTTTATGATAGAAAATTATTTGTACCTCAATATATTCCGACAGTTTGACATATTTGCAATCCGGGCGTAAATGTTTTTTTTTTTTGAGAAATAACATTGCATAGTCAGATTAGATAGGTTTCAGATTTTAGCATTATGTATTGTGCAATAGCTCATAAACTTTCCACAGACAACTGCGATTCACTGATTTACGTAGCCCTCACCAACTGCGCCACATACTCCGAATCTTCTAGCTTCCTTACCCAAACTCCTACGGCAACAGAATGTAAAATAGTCGATCCAGTGGCTTCGAGTGCCCTACATTATACAAGGATGCGATCGCCACTCCAGTACTCGTCTGCGCCTGACTGCTACTTGAGCTTAAAAAATTGCGAGTTATGTTTTAATTTTGGTTTTCTCACTGATATCCTCTTTTAGGATTTTATATATGAACAAAACATCTCGGCACGTATCCGTTAGTGTACCAGAATAAACGACAAAGCACATAAAATTAGCAAGTTGAAGTAGCAATGGGCTGGCCACGACTCTGGCAGAATCGATGGCCAATGAAGCAGACGTGTCTTGGAGTGGAGATCACGACTCGGCAAATGTAATGTAGGACGCCCTCCAGTCTGGTGAACCGACAACTTGCGTAAAGTCCACCGGTTGATGCTAGATGAGAAAGACGAATATTGGAATAAGTGGCGCGGACTAGGAGAGGCCTACGTCGAACAATGAACGATGTCAGCTTGACAAATATCCCGGCACTATGCGTTGACGTCTGACGGTATATAACACAAATTAATAGGCTGGTAGTAACTATGTTCTAAATCGCAACCCTTCCTTCACAAACAAAAGCGCAGGGTCGACAGGGAGGAGGGGGTTTTTAGTGGGTATTGGGGTTCCTTGCCCGTGCAGCTTCCTCTGAGTCTTTCCACACTAGCTGAGTCGATCGCGGGCGGATCACTGTCAAGAGCATACTATTGCTGCAGTGATGCCTCCCCCGACCGACGTGTGTCGTTTCCTGGCAACGACCCAGTCTGTGCGTAAATCGGTAGCATTTTCCCTCGCCTCAAAATAAATAAATAATAATAACACAGATTAAAGATGAATGTGTGAGCAACAACCATATTAAATACTAAAAGATGCTAGCGTGAGCATCACCTATAATACATAAATTAAAAGATGCGAGTAAGAGCAACCACCAAAAAAGCGTTCTAGTTTTGTACGACAGTTTCCACGTGCGGCGGGGGGAATGGGGGGGTATCCGACCACCGAAGCAGCGATGTTATCTTGGCTGCGAATAAACGCGTCAAACGAGGAGCAACGCAACGTCGCGTGACGCCCTACGATTCTGTACGCGTAACTTGTCAACGCGGACCCGGAATCAGATGGTACTAATGACATATTTGAGTTACAAAATTACATGCCTTTGAGTATTTATAATCAACCAAAACCCAAGACCCAAGTCCATCCAGGACTTCCTTCAAGTCAGATAATACGTGGAGGTAATTTATCTACAGTTATATAGAACGGTTGAAAGCACCATAATTGAATTAGTTGATCGTTTGCGAGAATTTTATTGCACGTGTTCGGCAGTCAGGCAGACGGTCCACGTGATGGAAAGCGGTTATCATCACCCATGGACATTTGTAACGCCATAGGTGCTATCAATTTCCTGCCACTCTCTAAAGCGTCGCTGGAACCTGGCAGCTAATGCCGGAACACAACTCAAGGTTGTTATGGCGGCATACTCGACAGATTCCAAAATAGCAATCAACTAGTTATGCCAGAAAACTTCGCTCGCGGTTATCGGTTGAAAAGTTAATGCATGAATACATACTAAACAAAGAAACTCACATTCGTGTATATATATAACATCAAGCTAGGATTACACTTTGGTTGTTTTACCCCCTTTGTTTGATATCTCCTCGACAACTTTAGACAAATACCTAAAACTCACATTTCCGAACATCGAATATAATATATGTAGGAATGTTAAAGATGGGTTGGATGTTATCGGAACGCAAGTGTAGATTGAAAGAGATGTATGATGAAGATTTGACTTGGGAATAAACGGTGACAGTCGTCAGTTAGGAGCGTAAGAGGGTGGTTGGGTGAGTGTGTTCATAATTAGGTTGTTTTTAAGGTGTTTCTAAGGAGTATAAATTTCAAAGAAGGTTTAAGTGTTTATTCGAAGAAGAAAGAAAGATTGGTTTTAATTCAAGTGAGCCAAATTTCTAAGCACCCCCCCCCCATATATATATATATATATATATATATATATATATATAGGTATATGCTCAATATATTATTTACTTGCTGCAACTAAAACTAACGTTTGACTTGTGTTTAAATCAACGATTTAATCATGTCTTAAGTTTTCCGTAAGTTTTGGGTAAAGAGCAGATTAAAAATTAAAAATGAGTTGTACGAAAACACTGTCTTATTAAAGAATTGAGAAGACAAATAAATGTATAACAGTTTCATCGTTCATCATGTTGTTTGTTAATAATAAACCGTTTCGCAAACACCGTTTTACTGGAGACAATTTACCCAAACTTATTTTTGTACTGAGATTTTGGCAAGAGTTTTAACAATGTCAATGCTATTTTTATTTTGAAACAACTCTTTGTTACAAAACAGTCTTACAAATTTCATTGACACTTCTTGTAGCTACATCAGCTAAGAAACTTTATTACGAGTATAGCGAAGAAAATAACTCCTTACTAGAAATATTGATACTTGTTACAGCATGTTAAGGAAAAAAGAAAATATTTGTTCGAAAATAATTTACTTTCCCTAAAATGATTCCATGTTTATCATGATTATTAATTTATCGTAAACGTAGTCACAAAGGTTAGTTACAGGTTTTTTTTATTTCTCCTAGGACACGCTTGTCAGGTAATTATTTTTTAATTTATTTTCTTTTTATTCTTTTGTTGCCAATTTATTTAATTTTCTAGTAATAGGTTAACATAAAAATTATTGCACATCAAAGTTGTAAAAAAATATTTTTTAATTTGATGATAGTGCCTTATAGTGTATTCTTTATGGGATTATAAAAATAATACACAATTTAGACACGAAAAAGGGGGTGTGCACAATCAATGTTATCCACCCTAGCTACGTTTTTGTCTCCCATGTGCGCTTGACGTATCATTTGTGCTTTTGCACGCCCACTCATTACATTGCACACAGCGTGTAGTCTGGGGTTGATGGGAACGCAGTTGCTTGTTACATTGCACACTAGAAATGTTTTAATTATGAAAATAATATTATTACCTCAGACGAATGAAGTCGAACCCTCCGAGTTCTTGAAGCCGGCTGGAGGAAGCCAATGACTAAGATAATTTTATATTGGGTTAGTTTATACACAATGGGCTATTTTTCCAATCACAAATTTTAAACACAAAGTAAACAAAAGAAGGCGGTCATAAAATCGCTTCGATGCTATTATA
The DNA here is from genome assembly GCA_012273795.1 of Dendrolimus punctatus. Classification (NCBI taxonomy): domain Eukaryota; kingdom Metazoa; phylum Arthropoda; class Insecta; order Lepidoptera; family Lasiocampidae; genus Dendrolimus; species Dendrolimus punctatus. The sequence continues at coordinate 4,236,747 of CM022529.1, read as the reverse complement.
TTAGCTCAAAACGCCGACGGCGGGTAATAAATGTGCTTTGTTTACAAATATGCAGGTGGCCCAATTGTAACAATATGATAAATGCAAAAAATAAGACGCAATATAGTAATAGTGCATATGCAATATTTATTAACCATACTACAAGGAAAAAAGTAATTAACGAATATACCAGATATATACAAAAAAAACCACCAAGACGATCGCGTTACGTGTCAACTGTCAGCCGAACCTTGGCCTTAGCCGAACCGTTAAAATTCATTTACAATTTCAGAACCGTAAAAAGAAAACGTCGGTCATTGTTCCGTACTGCTGTAATTAGTCGATAGTTCCAACTCGACTCGCTTGCGTAATCCTTAGACGTAGTATTCGTAGTAAGTTCCTAGAACGTAATGACGCCCGGCCTTTTGAGAATCAGACGGGAACTATTTAATTTGTTTCGCTGCTGGGCGAGTTTCAGTTGTAGCCGCGTTTATCAACAGAGTTAATTAGGATATTGTTGCAGAGTATTATTGTGTTACGGTCAAGATTTATGAATTTCTTAAAATGCCTAATAATATAGAAGAAGAATCCGAGGTATGACAATCACGGTATTAAAATTCGTTGCCTAGATAGATAGCTTCACTTTGTTCGCTAGATATCACTAGTAAGATTTATCGCCAGTTTACATACTTAATATTAAAGAAATTTATGGATTCAGGTATAAAAATGAAAATAGAAACAAATTAAATTTTTATATTATTTGATTTATAAAAATGGTTTAATAATAAAACACAATGTTTTTTTCTTTATTAATGGCTATTGATTGGTATTTGTAACATCAAGGGCGCTATCCTGCTAATACTAGCTCGTCAAAATCGCCGGACACTATCGCCACAATCGTAGGTTTGCATGAGTTCGATATTCTGCTAATTCCAATGGCGTGCCCGCGCCATGCCACTTTATAAGCAAAAACTCGCGAAATAAATGTTCAAATTTTTGGGTAAATTTAAGATTCATGTCGCATAACGCATTTGTGCTAATGGTAATTTTATCTACATTTATCCGCCACAACGATATCGAAAAGATATTGTGAATGTAGTAGAATACGAATATCTGTTACTATCACAATGGAATCGTGCTTTTAATAACTTCGTAATGCCACAATAGGGAAATAGCAGAATTGGGCCTCAGACGTGCTGCCAATGTCCTGCCGTTTTCGAAGGGTTGATTGGAACTGGTCACTAATACGACTTGAGGTTGTTATGGCGATATTTAGACCCGGAGTGAAAAATCTAGTCGGTGTAAAAGCCTGACTGGAGGATTAACTGTTAAAATTCAAATTCAAAAGTTTTTATTCATAATAAGTTCCACTGGAGAACACTTTTTGAAGCTCATCATACATGTAAGTCAAAATTTAAATCTACTTCCTATTCTATGCATACCGCTTTACAATGTGTTATCGCTGTTCCAATAAGAAGAAGCGGCAAGAATGTGTTTAATGTAAATGTTTATATTCAATGTGTGAACAACAAAGAATTTTCTATCTATCTATTTTCTACGATCGAGCATCAACATTTTTATTAGAATCGGTTTAGCTGTTTCGAAGTTTATTCGTCAAGACAAATTGTCAAACAGCCTGAAAGACAGAAATACTAAAAGAGTGTATAAGTAGAAGCTTTTTTTCATTAAAATATAAAATTTTATAACTATACATTTATGAGCATCAGCACATGATGTACAGGATGTCGTATGTCTCTGCAATGATATCAAATCCATTATACCAATTACGTTCACTATCATCGAAAATAATAATAATTGCTTGCATCAGAGCAAATCAAATAATAAACGAAACAAAGGCCACTTTAAAAGCTGTCCCCAAATGAAGTACTGAGCCCAATATTTTAGGGGTTGCAAAATGTGATATTATTACGTTTAGCGTTGGAAATTGATCATCTGTCCCCTGCACGGGAGACGGTCGCCAGGGATTTAAATCTTTGTCAAATTTGGCCTGGGGTTTGGCTGCGCCCTGCGGATCCCTAGGGCGTTTAAGACTACAGGCGGTGCGTTATTATATTTCGAACATTTTTAAATCATTAATTACAATATTTGGTACTGTAAAGCTTTCTAAAGAGTCATGGGAAACAAACAGAAATTCTACAAACTGGTAGTTCATTAGCTGACTAAAAGAACACTTGTTGTCTATTAGGCAAGTGGATGACCGACTCGCCAATAGACAGCCAACGGCTGACGGCTAGCCACAAACTATCAGTTGTCGGTTTTATTCGACAATCATTAGCCAGTGTGCAAAATGGTTGATAAGTTTGCCGTGGCTGTTTTGTAAAGAACCGCTAATTAGCTGTTTTTTTACAACTTACGACCGATATCTAACAGCGTTGTGAACCAGTGCACAACATTATTGCGCTGTGGCCAGTTTTTGTCAAACTCTATGGACTTATGAAAACGCAAATTAAATAAATGGTTAATACGTTAAATAAGTTTCTTACAATTATACTTTATTTGTATATATATCACAATAAAAGGAAATTTAAATATTTTTAAACAATCAATAGGCTATTTGATTCGTTATAGATATAACCTTATGACTTGCTGCGCGCTTACAAATTTGTTTGTGATATGATAAAAAGTATGTCAATAGATTTGGATCTCAAGTACCTACCATCGGATCTATCCTTTATTTAATTATTTTAGCATTAAGTTAAGGTAAGGATTTTGAGCGAACACAGATTGAAAATTTTGGACAACGCAGCAATATTAGATATTTAAAAATACACAAATATAACAACACCCTGACCATTCCAGTTTACAATGATCGCATGAAACACGACTCGTTCTCTATATCACACGACGTTGTGTAACTGACAGGGACGTATTCGGCGAGTGTCAAAGGGGAAACGCCCCCCACGCATCTAAAGTAGATTGATAAAGGCTGCACGACTAGCTTCTACTTACATAAACTCAATAACATTTTTCGATGTTTAGATTATGTTTCAATATAAAACACGAAAAAATTTATTCGTTTACTTATCCATTTGAATGAAAGAATGGTTAATGATGGATAAAATAATAAAAGTGTAATCTTTTACAGTTCTAAATTTATCTACATAGCTTTGCCACGATTATTGGGTGTATATTTATTTATCTTCCATATATATACTACTACAATTTTCCCTTAAAAAATATGAAAACAACTGCACTAGTTTGCTTACATAAAAAGTTATTAGGTTTTTATATAAGTAATTAACAGTGAAAACCGCTTGAAAAGTTAGCGGATGTACAGACAGAAAGCGACTTTGTTTGATACGATATAAATATTCTGCCCCATATTTATTTACATCAGTCTCTTTCACGTCTGAAATATAAATAATCTTTCCTCTTACTTGTAAATAAATATGAATATTTTCGCACTCGATGTTTGAGCAAGTGTATTATTATTCCATTAGATGGTTAAAAGCTCCCGTGATTACGTTCAACCTTGTCCTGACTACGTCCACACCTCCGTCGGTTGTTGTCGTACGGTAGGTTTTACCCATTCATTACTCGCTACAGACAGCCGCGTCGCGTGAGAACCGTGTCATGGGAGGGGCGTGTCGTGCCCCCCATTTTTACTACACCACCCGTTAGCCCCCCACATCGCCCCCGCGATTATTATGCTAAGTGTCTGCCAGTGTCGTGGGGGGATGAGTTTTTCGCGCATCTGCTATTTATTTACGCGTTTTTATATTCATTGGATTGCGTAGTCGCTCAGTCGTGGTGACGCTACGCGCTCACAGTTCATTACGCGATGTTACAAGGTTATTGCGTACTGTTAGCTGTGCAAAAGCGGACTTTGTATCAACGTGTTAAGATTACAATTGATTATTTGGTGGAAATAGGTTACGAGGCGCACCCCGCGTGACGATCCTGTCGAACGTTGTTTCGATTGATTTTGTTGCTATGCGGCATTTCACAAACGGTTTTTATCAGCTTTTCAATGGAATTAGGAATAGAATTGGATATGTAGTAGTATTTCTGCAAAAGGTCGAATGTCGGGTGCAACGAAACAACTTTTCGTTGGTGTTTACTGAGTAATAATTTACTTTAAAAAATATGAACGCTAGTACAAAATATTTGTATTAATTGTTGGTAGAAACGGGCTAACACGCCTATATGTTTGGATAGTTCATTTCTTCTGGTCTAACTGTGCATTAACCCCCCACGTTACGATGTTGTTTATCACCCAAAAACGGACCGTTTCAAATTTGCTTTGAGCGACAATTCTACTCTTTTATTATTCCCTAAAAATAACATTTCTTAAGGAAGATCAAACTTTATAAAACAATTGCAAAGCCGCGCCGCCGGTCTTCGGGTGCGCTCAAAGATGTTACCGCATTCGGTTTCCGGTTGCGTCTAGTCCGGAAACAAACGAGTACAACCGAGTGCGCTTTGTCTATTCAAAATAACTTGAAGGGCTGCCAGATCCTCATGAAAGAGGATTTGATGCTTCAGTGTAAACTAAATTGAGACTTGGACGAACATTACAGTCGAGGGGCCTAACTCTATTATTACTATTTTATCCAAATCACATAAAACTATTATCTTTATAGCAGGTTTTTGATTTCGGTATTCTATTAATTCCAATGGCTTGTCTGTGGCACGCCGCTCTATTATAAACCGACTTCAAAAAAAATTGTTTTCTTTGTATGGTTTTTACTCGATGTCTCCGTCAATTGTGAATCGATTTTCTTTTTTTTTTCTTGGAAAAATGCATACTTCCTTAATTCCACAGTCACCAAATCAGGATTTGATAAGTTGATCGGATCCCAGGGTAAACATATCCCTTATTAAAGAACGCCATGCGTCTAAATTCTTCGAAAAAAGCTTGTATTCGCGTGAAGATATTACATTTTCTAAACGCGCTTAATTTTTTCATATGCAAAGAAGTCGGTTAAATATTATTTTTTTGGTTTCTGGTGTGAAGTCGGTTTTGTCTATGTTACAAATATATATTTAAGTGAATACTCGTGAAATAAGAGTTTAATGTGTTGGTAGCTAGTTATAATACTAGACCTTAATGCCAGAGATTATTTATTTATAATTTATAGCACACCGATTTTCAAACAAATGTAGTGTGTATCATTGATACAAACATTGTTGTAACTGATATATCACAGATAGACGACAACAACCAAAAAACTGTCTCAATCCTGCCAACCCTAACTAAGCGAGTAATATCCGCCGGGAAAGTGTACAAAATAATTACCTGTCTGTCTGTCGGTTTTTATATACATAGTTACTCGTTCGCCACCTTTAATTTGAATAACAATAGAGTGAGATTTTGTTCGTCTATGGGTGTTTTTATTGAAATTTCTTTGAATTGAGAAGACAGTAATACAAAATACATAGCATCTATTTTAAGACTACAACAGATGGAAAAACATAAAATAAGCATAAGAAACAACAAGTTAAAGTATTTGAGTACTAAATATTACATTGGCAGGGCAGATAAATCTCACACATTTTTTCAATTGATCCCACATATCCTCGAGGAAATCTTACAACCAGGACTTCCCCGAAATGATGTACATAATAATAAGAATACAACAAATAATTTGTGCAAAGACCCACCGAAATGGGTTGTCACTTTTGAAACAGCGCCCAATTTTTACCCCAGATCAACATTTGAGAAGCATTTTATTCAGATAAATGATTTCGTTTCCGTGCCGAATATATCCCAAGAAATTATGTAGCCGTCGCGTTGTTTTTTTAATAACACACGTCGCCTTTGCAACGCGAACGAAGTTTAGGCAGTACTACTATTTACTACTACTGCTGATTATCTTTTTATGTCTCATGTATGTATTGATAATAGATTATAAAATAAATATTTTCTTATGTTTGGGCGCTTAGTACATACATACACGTAATTAAAACTACGTTTTAACGGTTAAAAGCGCGGCAAATTATTTGATTTGTAATTCACTTTTTCAGTGACAGTCATTGTATTAAGTTGGGAGTAGTCGTAGATAATTTAATATTACTCATTCACATTTAACACCGGTACGGCTAGAAAATCAAATTACATACCACTCGTATAACCATTGAAACGGAGTTTTAATTATAATAATAAATTACAATTTACATCAGGTGCGTTGCGTTTCCATCTCTGTAAAATTTCATCTGCAGATTATATCATGACAAAACTAAAATTGCTCAGGTCATAAATTTTCACCTCATAGACGATACAAAAGTAATGTTGACGTAACTTGCATCATCGGTGCGATTACACGAAAAGAATCACCTACATATCCGTTCGAAGCGTAAATACACATCAATGCCAATGGAGTAGACTAAACAATCAGTTTACAGTTGCGCGTTATCAATATTTTCACACTATGAAGTTTAAAAAAACCATGCTCTCAGTATCAGTGGAGATTCATTCTATTGTCTCGAATTAAAATGCCGTTGGAATTATTATAGAATTTATTAGAAAAATACAAACACGTATAACACAGGTACAAATATACGCAAGTACAAACTGCACAATTTATTAACACGCGCAAAGTCCGTCACTGTATAGCTTATCGAATGTACTTCTTACTCGCATCGTAATCGTCGCTTCACTGGCTCTCCCCCACTCCCCCCGTCCGGGCATCGTTTTATACTAACTGTACAATACAACAAAACACCGCGTGAATTGAAATTTCCGAGAAACCGTATGCACATCTGCAGCCATAAACAAGTACAATAAAAACAGGCTATTGTCTAATTGCATTTTTTAAACGCAAAGTAAACAAAAGAAGTCCAAATCCAGGAAAGGTAATAAACCAGGTGTGCATCCACTTTGTAGGCATGTAACACTCATAGTTCTTAGCTATTCGCGAAGGCCCGGTATATAAATCTTACTGACCGCTCATTTGTCCTATTGTCGGTTAAAATTTGACAGAAGAATAGAATCGAATAATCTATATTGTACACAAGAAAATAATACATAATATGAATTAACAATCATACAACTAGTACAATCGGCGGTCTTCTCGCTAACAGCGATTTCTTCGAAGGTTGATAATTTTACATTTGTAATAATGGGTCGATATTCTGTGGGCATGTTTTAAAATATATACAGAAGTTCCATACAGGAAATGTCAAAGCTCCGATGGCCTCATTGCCAAGACGAGCGGGCTTTATTTGTGGTAAGCACGTACCGGTGTGTGCGTGAGACCTAAAGCTATTATGATTTGGTCAGCACGCTCGCAATTGATAGTTCCGTCAGACCACTACCGCAATGCATACAACATACGTATTCAACCACAAGTACATTCCGCACGCCGTACAATTAGTGAATTGCAAGACTTACTGTGCAATCTACATAATAATTTGCTTCTTTGCTCCAATAATGTGTTATCTTAATTTTTTTTTACGATTCTTCTTCTATGGTCTTTAGTAGCTTAGTGCTATGTAAAGGAACTACATAGAGTGTTATAACACTATTTGCTTTAAGTGACATTTATTGACCGACTTACATATTTTTTATTCTCATATATAATTCTCAGTGTCTGAATTTAAAATAAGTAAATGAATATTTTCTTATCAAAATTTATAGCTATTCTTCGTTTTCAAAGAATATACACAATATATGTACACAAATAATTGATGATGCGTTTTTTGGGTAAATATAAAATAATAACAGCCTATGAACGTCCCACTGTTGGGCTCAAGACTCCCACTACAGGGGAACGGACAATATACCCGCTAAGCTTGTCTAAGGCGGTTTGACACATCCGTTATCTCGATGTGCAGGTTTCATCACGATGTTTCCTTCACCGCTGTTAATAGGTAGCAATTGTACTAATATGCACATTAAATCAGAAAATTGACATGGGTGCATGCGATCCGGCCAGGATCGAAGCCGCGCCCTTTGAGTTTGGGACGCGTGCGTTAGCCATTACACTACCACGACTTTATATAGTCTATATATAGTACGTATAAACTCTTCTCCTGACACTACCAAAATGTCCCTGGAAACAGATTGTACTTCACCATACATAGAATAAATACTGTTTTCGAAAAGGTACGTCTAAAATGAATATTAATTACATTAAGAACTAAAATATTAAATACTTAATGTTGCTTGTACCAGTGAGTATTTCGCAATATCAACACGAGCATTGCCCTCTATCCGACATTATCGTCCCCTAAAAACACATTACTGTTTTTATACGTTATCAATTATCGTACGTACGTCAATATGCTCAAACGTTGGGACATGTCATTCGATGGCAAAATAAACAGAACATGTTGGCCAGCGAACGTTACACTACAGTAGATAACATTGCAGTATACCACTGGTCGTTAATGTAAACAACATTGACATTACGTGGAGTACGCGGGCACATGACTATAATTTTACTAAGCAAATGAATCATATTTAACTTTTTCTACTATTATAGAAAGGTACTTAACAACAATTTGATCGCTACATTTTTTTTAATTTATCGTGATAAAGTCTACAAAATAAATTAGTAACCTAATAAAGAATGCGAGACTATTTACCTTCTATATCTTCCCCATTATACAAATACTGTTTAATCGATATTATATTGTTGTTATTTTAGTAAGTATGATCTATTATATTAGGATTATTTAAACGGATTTTTAAGTTAATTCTGTGCCATCAAATGTAATCGAATATATTCAATTTACGTAGATCGTCGAGCTAAAGAAAAACATATTGTACCTACAGAGATCGAATAAACCAAGAAACTAAAACTATTGCAAATTTCAAGAAAACTTTTTTAATGCTAATAAAATACAATATTTCAGATATACCTTAATTATACGATCAGGATTTTTCAAAGGAATACCATTAAACACCTTGTAACAAATAAGGTTTGTTTCAATTTTTTACCCAAAACAATAATAAAGTGCAATTTTATATTGCTTTGTTGTTGCAGCTCCTACTTCTCTTTGTATTGGAACTGTGTCAAGTGCATTATAAAACAATGTAATGCACTGTAAGCGTATATAGCTGTGACGCATTAGTTGCAATAACTGCACGATTATTGCTCTGTGTGAGAATAAATCCCTACTACTTTACACTTTTTCACTTTTAACTCACACCTAGTTTTTTTATTGCATGAGTTTAGTAGACCCACATGGTGGAAAATGGTTACAATCGCCTATGGACATTTGTAACACCAAAGGTGCTAATGTGCTGTCGCTCTTTCAAGGGAGACTGAAACCTGGCCACTAATTCCGGAACACAACTCAACAGCCGGGCATATACCCTACCACCTGGACTGTGGGTTATTTTGATATTGTATTTTTTCTCCGTTCCTGTCCATATAAATAATAAAATCTTTCTCCCAACATAGCACTGAATATTACACAACGCAGTATTGTATAATCTTGCTTGTTTCCCTAAGGATGGTGCAATACGATTTCTTTTTTATTGCAGAGGAGTTCAGCAGACAAGCAGACGGCCCATTTGATGGAAAGCGGTTACCATCGCTTATGGACATTTGCAAAAGCAAAGGTGCTTTAAATGCGCTGCCGCTCTCTTAAGGGAGACTGGAACCTGGTCACTAATGCCGGAACACAACTCAAGGTTGTTGTGGCGACATACTTTAGAACAGGGGTGGCAGTCGGGCAAGTGCCCTACCACCTGGCTGTGGGTTGTTTAATCGCCTCTTACGACGACAGGCTGCCCAGCCGCTGGAAATGGTATTCTTTCTCAGTTCCTGCACGGATAAAATACAATACACCCGAAACATTTCCGGACATCTAAAACAATTTACTATTATAGTATTAAGGATTTAAATTGCAGCCACTAAAATGTGTAAACAACACACTGTACAATTAATTTTATTTACATATTATAAAACAGACTGTAAAATACTATCATATTTACTTTTAAAGAATTATGTTAGAATATTAAATTACTTTTCCGTTTAAACAATATAATGAAACCACTATTTGATTTCTTTTAATTGTACTAAATTACGACGTCATCATTTTATTAACTCGTACAAAATCTATGAGCCCAGTTTATCAAATTTCAGTTAACATTTTGATCTTGTATCTATAATCTCAACGAGCAGCTTTCCTAAGCGTGACTTTATCACATATACGTATGTAAATAAGTTTTGCAGGCGTCCACAGTTGCGAAACACGTTTTTGTATTAATTGTGGTAAATTACAACAAACATTAAATAACCGAATTGCATTTTAATCCCAACACTGGAATATAATGTTTATAAAATATTATCACTGTGGACAAAGTTTGCTCGCAATTATTCTATATTGAAACAGCGTTTGGGTGATTGTACCGAAGCGTATTTTGTTATGATAATTAATTTAAATTAGTTTTTAGTCTCGTGGGAATGTATCAAGGCAAATGTTGGCAAGTATCAAAAAGATTTTTTTTAACAATTTCCGGTGATTTTGTGTAATATGCTTTATAAAGGAGTCAAATTCAATTTGGGATCCTTTCTCGGACAATAAATAATACGTTTAATAAAAATAGGAAAATACGCATCGGATACGCACAGTGAAAAGGCATCCATTGATGACGAACTGAACATATCCCTTTAGTCCTTTGCTATTTAATTGGGGAATGGAACCCTAAAAGATATTTAAGTTAGCAAGCATATACGCGCTAACTCCACCCGAACGAATTCGCGGGCATAACTACTATTTGTATTATGTACCTATAAGATTGGAACAGATCAAAGTTACGGCCACTGCCCAGGTAATGTATTTAATAATTGAAACTTCGCTAAAATAACAATTTCTAAGTTCATGTTATTCATACAATAACATCTTCTGATACGACATTATGTAGACTAGAATAGCGTTGTTTTATAAATCTGTATCATAATTGCATGGTTATAATTACCCGAGCGTTAATTCGATGCAAATTATGCCGAGATTATAACGACCAGCATCTCAGGTACAAACTACTTTGAGCCGGTTGAGTTGAACAACCTTTATTTTATTGCATTTTATTTCGAGACCGAATTCATTCGACGCATAATTACTTTTGCATTTGAATTTCATTGTTTCAACTTTTCTGGTTTTTTTTACTGCATGAGTTCAGCAGACAAGCAGACAGTCCACTCGATAGATGGCATGCTCTAGACCAGGGGTGGTAGATTGGTAGCCATCCAGACGAGCGAACAACCGACCCTCCTGGCTGTGTGTTGTCTTGTCGCCTTTTATAATAAGCGGCCCGGCCGCAGAAAATTGTGTTCTTTCTCCGTTCCTGCACGGATAAAATGTTTTTGTCACATATGTATTACACTTTGGTTGTCATATATGCAATATCGAATTGATTTAGAAATTAATATTCTAGTAAAATTTGTAGACGAGAGTGGAGCACCAACCGTTCGGGAGTCTCAAACGCCCTAGTTGACTCATATTATTTGAGCTGTGGCTTACAATCCATAAGTCAGTAATCATTCAATTAAACCTTGTAGCAACGCCGACGTTTTTGATGATTTTTCGGTATTGATGTTTTAGGCAATAGACGGGATACCATAGACGCGATCATTTTTAGAAGCATTATTAATATATTGTGAATAAAATAACATAATAATCAAAAATATAATAAAACCAAAATACTTGTCTCCCTTTAATAATGATGTAGAGATTTTTTGTGTCCTGTTTTGATAAACATTGAACGAGCAAAATGGTGTCATGTCAATATATTCGAGGTGATTAATTTTTTCCTTTACTCGAAATAACTTTAGATAAATTACGAATAACCACGTTATGTCTCATATCGGGAAGATTTGTGATTAAATTCTTTGGTAAATCATTGATCATTAAATCCACGATTTGTTTCGTTTGTACCACCCCGCTTTCGACCTTTTGCGGCAACAGGAGCCTTAATAAGAGTAGCGAACTGAATGTGAAGTGATGAACCGTGAACCTCGTGGGTACGAAGTCATGGATGTAGAAGGCTGTGAAATAAGAAGTCTCTGTCTATGCAAGGTTAATGACATTTTCCTTGAAAGTAAAATGCGTCAATGATAGGAGCCGACGGAGATGTTATATCAGATTGAAGAAGAAAATTTTACAACCTGAATTGATTAACAAAATCTACACTAACGCCAGCAAATCCGCGGCAAAAACCAGTTGTATATAAATTATACACGCGAAAAATATTCCAAGCTTTTATTTTCTCTTTAATATTTATTATCCAAAAAATTTAAGACCACAGGTCGACTTGACCTTAATTATATTATCAGAAACAGTAATACTGTGGTTTAGTTCCGGTTTGCAAAACTATGTCTATACGGTTCTATCACAAACTAAAACACGTGTATCATATGAAAGCAGTGACTGTTTTATTCTTAAATAAATAAATCTTAAAGCCGTTTATTTTATTTCTTTACAAATGGAGGTCAATTTGCTCATTATTATAAAATACATCTGTAGTTTATTCCTTTAAATATAAAACAATTCTATAAAATTCCCTAAAAAAAATTACAAATAGTAGGTAGTAGGTCCCAAATCAATAAGAATTCAGTTAGTGCATCTTCTATATATGTATATTTATGAGATTCTTTGGTGCATCCTTTAACTTACTTCTTTATTACTGATAAATCTTTATTTTTATTAATGTTGTCTTTAACTTCTTACGTACAATATTCCCTTTAACATTTTTGTTATTGTGTTCTTAGGTCTGCTGGTTTCCGTCATAAAATATTTCAATATAAAAGAAGCTTGTTATTATTTATCGGAAACAAATGGTAGTGGCAAAATACAAAGGCAATTGCATATGATCGGTGGGTAATCGAGAGTGCAGCGACCTTGGTCAGGCGATGACAAAGCGACCTCGCCGAGGCGAGTCGTGAATGGAACAAAAGATTACCACAGCATCGATGTAAAGCAATATGACAGCATCTACTACACAAACGACTCTTAAGTAGTCTAAGATACTCTTTATAACATCAGCTATCTGCAGTGAAACTCTCGTCTAGTCGTATCAGAGATTGGCCGGACCATCCAGAGAGACAGACCGAAAAATATTAAAAATAAAAAATTATATATGTACCCCGTATATACTTTCGTTTACATTTAGAAAAAAAACTGTTATTTTATTATTACAAACAGACACTTCAATTCCATTTATTTGTATAAATGGAGAAGATAGGCTAGCAACTGTTGTAGTTATAAAACGAAGGATATTAAAATAACAAAAAAATCATTTGTTCCAACACTTGGCAGATTTTTATAATAAGCCTGATATTTCTATATGAGTTGTGTGAATGTATTGCATATATACATTATAAATATTTTGAGATTAAAGCACTGTAGTTTATATTTTGATAAAATAAGCGTGTCTGAATATCTAACATATATTTTACTTACAATATATTTCACATACAACGGCAAAATACTTCCTCGGAAATAGCACAAAACGCTACTTATAAAAAAACCTAGCATCATACCATTCATTCTATACAAATCATAAATAATCAAATTTTTATACACGTGTTCGGTATTTTATACAAAAATTTACATAACTCGTGAATCGGAACGAATCATTAGCTCCGCGGGGGTCAAAAATAAATTCCATATTTACGTAAAATATTGAATTTAATCTGAACGAAAGTAATTTAGTATTTAAATTAATTCCCACGCTCTTTCTCTATTACTTGTCAAATGTACTACATTTTTCACGCGGCATCATTCGCGTAAACAAGAACAATTTGTACCCCCTTTTGCATATCACCCAAATTTAAAATGCCTAAAGCAACTAAAAAACGACCACAATACATGTTTTTTTTCATTGCAAGAGTTCAGCAGATAGGCGCACGGCCCACTTGATGCAAAGCGGTTTCCATCGCCTATGAACCTTTGCAATATTAAAAGTGCTACAAAGGCACTACTGCTCTCTTAAGGGAAACTCGAACCTGGTCACTAATGCGGGAACACAACTCAAGGTTGCTATGGCGGCATAATCTAGACCAGGGGTCATACTCATCTAGTCGGGCAAACACCCTACCACCTGGCTGTGGGTATTTTTGTCGCCCCTTACGACAGGCCGCCCGGCCGCAGGAAATTCAATTTTTTCTCCGTCCCTGCACGGATACAAACATGTGATAGAAAGCGGTCACCTTCACCTATAGACGTTCTAAGAACGTCGCTGACGGGTTGCCTAGCTCCAAGGAATTAAATGATGGTTATCCTAAACATCGCGTATCTCATCTCGTTTCGTAACACAGAGGGAAATTCAGATCCAGATCCTTTCCTCCAGATCCTTGTTGTACACGGAATAAACGTTCTAGAAAACCGTTATACAATATACAGAGATACGGTCGCTTTGAAAGCTAAACGATTCTAAGGCGATGGTGGTATGAAGATTGTTGAATTTATAGGTATAATAAATCTGAAAAGAGAACGAGTTCGTACAATAAATTCAATAGAAGAGAAATTTTCTGAAAGATAATTCAGTTTTTTTTTAAGAATTTATCCCTTTACTACTTCTTCTGCTAGACGTATTTTAAAAACATGACATGATACAGATCTAGCTTATAGTCCGTTACAACACACAAACCATTTTTTCTGACGATAAATGACTCCGTGGAACAGACTGAAATAAACTATAAAATCGTAAGATAATACGAGAGTCAATAAGTATAATAGTATCACTTAAAATATAACATAAAATATAACTTCTTCACATCAGAAACGTTTATTGGGTGCTAGTGTCACTCGAATTAAGGAAGTTGGGTTCCGGTGATTGATTAACGGTGTAACGTTAAAATGAAATGAGGGTATCCCAAAATAAATAAAAGGCTAATGCACTTACAGCAAACGGAGGAAGATAGGTTATTAATTAATGAATATTACCAATTTACAAACATAGAGAACAATAATTATGCTAAGCTTTTTAATCAATGGTTAGAATTTTTCTAATTTGTTATTTTAAATGGTCCAAATTGTAAACTATTTAATTCGTGAAAATAAATTCATTTTGTTATTTCTTTTAAATTTACTATATATTATCGGTATTCAATAAAATATTATAATAGTAAAAAGTGAAAGAAGAAATATGTCTAGTGACGCTATCTAGTCATGTAGGATTCAGGAAGTTTTACAGGGATACTTTTTTACTGTGTATATTCTTCCTGCTCAACATACTCTATGACTACGCTTTAAAAAAAAATTATATGTACAAAATTAATGGGTGGATAGACCCTCTGACGCTTTTTCCATTTAAAAATGCTTTTAATGTTGAATCATTATAAATCTCAAGCAACTGTTTATTGTTGTCATAAAGCATAGTTATTGAGAAGACGGGCAGCCGGCGTGGCGTTTTCATATTTGAAGACATGTATACAAATGGACTATATGCCTTAGTAAATATGTAACAATAACGCAGGGAAACACGTCTACGCTTCGCTACCACGTCACTTACGTACGCTCAATACATAATATTAATTAATGGTAACAACCGTCGCGACTCATAAAATATGTCATATGAAAATAATAAAATTTTCTCGGAAATTAAGACAGTATTTCCAAAAATTAAAAATGTCGCTGAAAATATCAACATTAAATATCGCCCAGTTCCGAACTCGATAACATTAATCATGTTAACATTAATTACGGAACACGTCCGTACATTCGCGGGACGCATTTCAGTGAGCGGGACTTAGTCCGGGGCTCGTCGTATTAGAGGAAACGGTGTTCCGGTGTGTAATTAATGGGACCAATTCGCTAACATGAGAACACAAATGAATGTTTTCGGGGCGTTGCGTCGCACAATGTCACACATGCTAAAGCGATGGCAAAGACCAGACATGAGCGCCGCATTGAAAAACAGCGGCGGCACTACGCTACGCTTAAAATTAAACAAATTGCTCACATTTTACCTACCAGTTACAAAAAAATAAAGTAAGATAAAAAAAATTGAGAGGTGTCAAGGGATACCCGGATGGAACGAAGTTCCTTTCGATTAATTAGTGAAGGAATTGTAATATTGTTTTTAAGTAATAATGTAATATAAACTTAATCAGTAGGCTGAATTTTAGTAAAATACGCGCACGCCGCACAGCTTACAACTATAGCAAAAAGTGTCGTTACAACTTTTGGTCTTAATTTTTTCCGTCTAGCCCCTTTCGCAACGCGCGATAAGGAACTTCGTTCCAATATTAAGACAACACAAACATCAAAAACAAAACCGTACAAATAATTTTAATGTGACAATATCAAACGAATAAACTTATTTTGTAGGTTTCTGAACGCACCATCAATTATCGACACAGAAAAACAAAAAGTAAACAATGATACCGTAAATATAACCTATAAAACAAAATACGACACTGAAACATGAAATGAATTTACGATTTATTCACAATATAATAATAATGCATCTAAAAAACCGACCGAGTCTATGGAATCCCTGCTATCGCTGGAAAAATAAGTACCGACAAATCCTCAAGGACGTTGGGGTTGCTTCAAGCCTTAAAGGACTACCGAAATAGAGATCGCTATATCACTCATGTATTATATATTTGAAGATATAAAATAACATTTTCTATCGACAACTCAATTATATTATACTATTCTACGAATATTATGAATGTTTGCCAGCTTGGTTATCTTGTTTTAATTGATTTAATCATAAATACTTCTCATCATTTATCATTATTTAATAACATATCTTCCATGATGCTTATCATCATGGAAGATATGTTATTAAACGATACACTTTATTGGCGAAATCGGAATGTGACACTGCAACAACGGAAGGATTGCGCAATCTTGATGCGCTTGCATTTTCACATTACTACTGTTAATTATACAGTAACGTTATCGCGAAATGAAATGTGTGTATGTATGTATACAAAAGAACAGATATGTTCAACAAAACCCTGTACACCCATATGTCTTAAAATCAAGTTTAAAACTGGTCTAAACTAATGACAAGAAGAAGACTATTTATAATAGTAGAATTTGTCATAGAACGCGCCTAACTCTACTAATGGTTGAGAAGCAACAGAAATGACTTTCATTGGATAGTCATTACTTAACGAAGAGCGAGGATTGAATTTGCCATAGCCTAACATTTTGCTGCTGTGAGCAATGTAAGGTGAAAATATTTTTTTTGTAATGTCAGTCTGTGGCTAAAAAGTAGGAAAGCGGACCCTGGGAAAAAGTAGGAAAGTGGACCCTGGGCGTCGAAGTGATCGCTCCGAACGCAACCGGGATTTAACGCTCGGATGATGATGATGAGTCCGTGGCAAAATACGCGAACGTGTGAACGCACACGTTCTTAGTGCACTGCTTGGTGCGCGCGGAGAGTACTGCGGCCATCTTTCTTTTACTTCTTCCCTTTTTGCGTGTCATCCATCACTCGCGCCATCATCCACATGTGTCACACTAAATGTAGTAAAATTTCAATGTTATGTGTTTATTCTCGAGTGTAACTTACTTTGATTTTTCAAGTAATATTTAATGGGCAAAAAGAGTGTTTTTATCAAAGACCAGCACGGGCGGTGATTTACAATCTTAGCAGCCAGTCTATTTTAGAGTTCTATTTGTTGCCGCAGCCAGACTTGGTCATCTAGTGTGTGAGCTGCAATTAGCCATCATACACCGCAATAGCTGCCACATTATTTGAAGCAGCCAGGCTGTCCTAGTGCACGGCCTAGGTGGTGAGATAAACAGATAAGCATGAAAATCTAACGGTTATCGTAAACATGTTTAGGATGCAAAAAAATAATCAAACAAATATTGACTGTAAATCTCGTTCATACATTATAAATGCGGACAATTGGAATTTTTTCTATTGATACTATGGAGACATGAGTAGATGTCAGATCAATGAAACTGGCTCTTAACAAGAAATGAATGAAACACCCGAAGATGAGTTTCTTTTTAACGTGTCAACATAAAGAGCCCACGTCGTTTATATTGCAAGCTAAGAAGCAAATGAGACAACTGAATTATTATCATTATTATTTTAATGGAGGCGATGTTATCGGGCGGTGGTCGATCATGGGGGTAATTTGTGGGGCGACGAACCTCGGACGCGACGGCCCGCATGGCCCATTGTCCGAGCGAACAATGTCCACTTGCAGCGTGGTAAACCACTTGCGCAAGTTTACTTTGTTCGACGTTCTTCACTTTAAACTCATTCCTACTTACTGCACTAGGTCAATAATCCGGCATGGCTGAAATATATAAATGTTCAAATAATGAACAGTAATACTGTGCATACTTTTTTTAACTTTTTGTTTGTAGTGCGAACTTTATCTATAATAATATAAAATTTTAAACATGCCGCGTCTTTACATTGAAGCTATTTAAAAAAACTCAATCCTGGACGAAGTCGCGGGCAGACCTTAAATTCAATATAAAATCCCTAGGGGTAGGAAAAAGAAACGCACCTTTATCTATTAGTAATATTATATTTTATGGATTAGATTTATACAACAAAATTCCGAACCAATACGAAATACTATAGTAATAGAAATGGAAAACAGTTTATTGTTCACCAAATAAACAATTACAGAATAAATAATTACAATAATTTACCGGCAAATCAAAAGGCGGCCTTATCGCTCAAAGTGATCCCTTCCAGGCAACCTGTTAAAAGGGTACCTTTACTATGTCTAGATATAATTAAATTAAAAAGCAGTAAAATAAAAAAGGAAGAACAATACAACGTGGACAGTAAAAGTTTAGAAAAAAAATATTTTATTATAAACTAAGATAGTGGTTTTTGACAGATTTTTTAAATATAGCAAGTGATTTAGCTTTCCCGACTTGTACGGGTAAAGAATTACAGAGGTAAACAACAGCCTGCACAGCGAAGTATTTCGAGTAAAATGTTGAAGAATGTGCAGGTTCCGTTAACAGGAGGTTATTAGAGGAGCGGAAATCGAAGGTGTGTGGTGTATGAAGCAAGTTGAGGCATTCCTTAAGGTAAAGAGGAGTGTAGGGTATAAACAGTGTACGATATAATAAATGTAGAAGATTTTTAACTAATTGATAAAGTAGCCTATAGGGCCTACATTTTTAACTACAATACACAACCATTCAAAGTAAAAAATCTGTATGTAAGTCGCTTTCATCTTCGTCTTCAATTCAAATACCATAATCAGATAAATCTACCTCGGAATTGGTTAAGAAAGCGGTCACACCCTACACAACAAAAATTAAGTATGGACCACATGATATCGTCAATCAGAAATCGTTTAATTCTTTACCTCAACCGGTTACAATTTGTTTTTTTTATACGAACATAACGAGCGTCCACCGTGTATCGAGTTGAGTTGCAGGGCTACCGACATCATACAAAGATATTTATCGATTTTAATTTAAATATTAAACGTACTGCTCCCGAGAAAACGTCTTAATCAAGAGATTGTTGGTATAAAAGATAGTACAAAAGTTTTAATTATTCCCTGAGACACTTTTAAGGTTTTTCAAATATAAAGGAATTTTATGCAAGAAACAATTTACAAACAACCTACGCACAATTAATGTGTCTATAGAGGTGAGGAATATAATTGAAAATAAACATTCAATCGAAAATATCTATCAAAAAGATCTGAATTTAGCTCAAACTAATGACAGCTGAAAAATCGTGCATTTTTTTAAACTTCTGATAAAAAAAAGGCAAAAATATTGCTTGACTTTTGGTCTCCTAAGACTGTATAAAGCGGTAAAGGAAAATAACTTTTGGAAATTACCTGTCTCTTATGTGAATGTATTTAAAACACAACCTGGAACCTAAGGTTAAGATGATGAGATTTAATATTCTGATTTTAGATTATAATACTCTGCGTACAACATTAAAATGTTAACAAGAAACCTCATTGTTTGCAAAAAGCTTATCAGGTCAAATATTTAGAAAATTGACACTTTCTAAACATTTATTATATAAAGCAGTTTATATTCTATGCTATTTGAAAATTAATCGAACATTATTTCCATTACTTTCTTTAATAAATAATTAATTTAAAACTTTCACATTCAAAATTTATGCATAATCATCCTTTGAAACACTCAGTGCACTTGTTTAAATATATAAAATGTATTAGCCAACTGAGCAAATAATATTATTCTGTTAAAGTTAGAATATAGTTTTTTTTAAAGAAAAATATTAACTTTCCAACAAAAATGAAAATACGAAGTAGAAGTAACAAGAGATAATGAGATTACACTTAAAACATGGACAGAAGTGTTATATAAATAGATACATACTATAATAATACAGTATATCACATGCACTGCAGTAATGCTTGAATCCATTATATGAATGAATGAATATGTAATTATTCTATTTGGTAAAATGATTAATGTTTGGATTAATTTCATCCGTGCAAGAACAGCGAAAGAATACAACTTCCTGCGGCCGGGCGGCCTGTCGTAATAGGCGACAAAAGGACCCAGAGCCAGGTAGTAGGGGTATTTGCCCGACAGGATGGCTGCGACCCCTGGTCTAGAGTATGCCGCCAGTGACCAGGTTCCAGGTTCCAGTCTCCCTTAAGAGGGCAGCAGCGCATTTGTAGAACCTTTGGTGTTGCAAATGTCCATAGCCGATGATAAACTTTTTCCATCAAGTTGGCCGTCTGCCTGTCTGCTGAACTCCCGCAATAAAAATCAATAATAATGGGTTGCAAAATTCTAAAATGGCTACTAAAAATGAATTTTATTTATATGATAATAAAATATACAAAAAATCATGTTCTACCATTTTAACAAATTAATTAAACAAGCTGATATAAATGCAAGCTAAATATGATGAAAACATATTCACATATAATTTCTTAATATTATATAAAGGACTTCTTTGAACGAAATTTAGCGAACCATGATAGATAGATAGATAGATAACACTTAATTGCTCACCAAATATACCATTTCAAAACACATAATTACAATATCGTCAGCCAAAGGCGGTATTATCGCTGGCAATCTAACTTCAACCATCAGCTTTCAAATCTATATTTTATCTAAAATAGTATATTAGTTATCAATGTTTTTGTGTTTGAGAATATTGGCCATTGGTCATTAAACCAATGGTTAAAAATATATGTGCAACCTCCTTAAACAACTTTTATATCATTAGTTATTCGGTGCCAGTCAAAATTAACATCGATTCGAGTTTCCATTTTTTTAATCAGTTCAGTCCACAGGTGTCTGGGCTAGATTTGTAAGTTATAAAAAAATGACAGTAATAACAGTTAATTAATTCATGGAGTTTCCACTTGTCCTTCCTACATTTTAAATCTAGAAACTAAACCATTAGTAGGTAAACAAGTTAAAGAGTTAGTTTTGTTAAAATTAACATATAGTATCAGAGAGAAAGTAATCTGGGCGAAAAATCCACAACACGACACCGAATGGGTATAAAATACAGGAGACCCCCGCTATATCCAAATACAGCGAAACATTAAGAACTTTGTAAAAAAATCTTTACCTTACATATTATTAGACATAAAGAGAAATAAATGACTAGATTTTTCAGACTAGACAGGAATCAAATAATACCGTGTACCTAGATTTTCGGAGCGGTTCTTCATTGATGTTGCAAAATAAAAGACAAGTCCCGTCCAGGCTCTATTTCTATTTGGACCAATATAATATGATGGTCTGTTTTCATAAAAATGTATATGAATATATATTAATTAATATTCAATATTTACAAACTTCATTTCAGATACCATACCCCACCCTATAGATATGTATATAATAATATAATTACATATAAATATTTTTATATTATTGTGCACAAATAAATCCTAGGTTTATCTGGAATAGCTATATATAATAAGTGAAAAGACCGCTATTTGTAGGTATCTATTTCTAAGCAGTTTTTCTCTATGATTACATTAATTTGATTATACTATGAAGATTCTATAATATGCGATAATCTTTGATTGTCTCGTATAAAATCCCCAAGGCTCTGTATTATGTTGAACTACCATCCAATGCAATTACAAAGCAAGTCATCTAAAATGTATCTGGTACCAGAGGCATATTGCACCGGATTACAGCAGTAAGTTAGCCACGCTTAAAAATTGGCCTCGTTAAGCTTTTTTAAGTGCCCTATCCGGTGCAGCTCGTCACCGGAGCATAAAACGGTAATTACAATAATTAAACTCTGATTAGTTTTTTCATCAACATTCCGCAATTGGTGGCCCAATAAAAAAAATTAGCTAACTTAATTAATAATCAAGATTTTAGATCTACGATATTGGAAGTATAACATTACCTTAGTTTATGGACTTAATATAATAACTTTCCTTAAAATTATAGATCTATCGCACAGAAAATTTTATCAAAAACTTTAAACCCGTTCCAGTCTGTGTCAAATAATCTATCTTCTGAATCTGATATAAAATTGTATAGATATTCAAAATCTTGATAACATATCGACCACATTTAAGACATTCTATGCAAATCAGATAATACTTTAAACTAATTAATACAAAAATTCAATTCAAATATTATCAAGCGAAAGAAACATTTGTCGTAATCACACGCGATCCCGGTGAAAGGCACGCCCACGGCGTGTAATAAATAAATAATTAAATTCGTAAAGACATCTTGTAAATTACAACATAATTTATTACATAGATTAAATCTTATTGTATAAAATTTTATTATAATACTTCCCATATCTGAGGCCGCGATTTACATGTATCTGTTGTTTTTCTTCACTTTTATTACTTCAAGGTGTCCCTATTTGCATACTAGCTATAGTTTATGATTAAATTATATATGATATGGATCTTTGTTACAATGTAATATTTTATTTAGATTTTAGTCATTTTAAAATTCTCTTTAAAGCCTACATACATATTTTTATTGATTGTTACTGCTCAACGATCTAAAAATGTTGGGATTATATATACTACATTCACAACAATTAACTAAAATGATAATATATAAAACATCACAATTTTAAAACCGTTTCGAGTTGAAACTTTAGGTCCGTGGGGTTCATCGGCAAAGGGTTTCTTCAAACAAATTTGTAAGAAACTCTTCGATACCACCCGTGATCAGAAGAAGGCTGGTTCGTATTTCGCGCAACGAACCAGCATCGCCATACAGCGTGGCAATGCAGCCAACCTTCTGGGCACGCTTCCCTCTGGCAGCGATTTGTTACTTACTTTATATTAATTTATTTATAATTTAGTTTATTTTTAAATATTCTGTTATTATGTAAACATGAGTTCAAAGGTTAAATTTGTCTTTGCTTATTTAAAAAACTGCATATCAACTGCATCCTAATAACCAAACAACTCATAAAAGATTAAAAACCAAAAACAAAATAATAGTTTAAAATACCTTCTACAACTAAGAATATAGTTAAGTTATATTATGGCCGAAATGTCGCTATGTTAAAAAGGCGCTATGAGCAATGTATTAAAAAAATATTTTTTTAAGTATTTCTTTAGTTAAGTTTGAACATATTACTAATGATGTTTATTTGATGGGAGGATAAGGTAGAGTAATCAGACAGAAGAAATGCTGAATAAAGAATGGGTTAGGGGTTTTGCGCCGATGGTATCATACCGATCGGCCGGCCCTTAAGCTGTGACCAATCTTCTTCTAGAATGGTCCTCTCTTTCTTTTCATGTTTTCGTATATTTTAGAACTTGTTTCTATTGTGCACATTTTATAATTTGAGGAGAGGTTCTGGCCGATATAATTTATTGCGTGTGCTTTCATAGTAAAAAAGTTTTTTATTACGTAACAAAGGAAACGCAGCGTGACATCAACCCACGCGTGTCGTTGACCACAGACGTATAAAGTGCTTACTTAATACTTAATGAACGAAGTTTAAATAAGTTGCACTTGAGAATAATCTACGTATTGTGCTGTTGCTTACGCCCATTCTTATTATTGTTGGATTAGCTAATTAATTAGTAAATTTTACTTTGTCTTATAATAAGGTAGAAAATTCATTAATGTTAAAAATAGTATGAGTTTTGTCTACACTATGTCCCGGGAGGGTTTAAATTCGCTTAAATAAGGTTTCAAATTTTATTAAAATTGATGAAATGTTTTGTACGTATTTCAGTGGTTCCCGGGGCAGTTTAGATTCACAATTGGATCCGGTAGTTCCCGCTGAAATCAAGTTTAAGATTTTTGGTTTTTACGGACAGCACAATGAATGCCTGGCCCACTAGTAGAGTATATAGAAGTCAGATACGTGATGTCAAATTTAAAAAAAACTAGTCCGTACAATAACTATATATAACTTAATTTCCTCAAAAAAACCGGTACGTTATTTTAACTGAACCCGATGCGTATTCGTAAACAATTCAGAAAAACTGGAAATACTAGGTCCCGAACCTGTCTTTGCTTCCGTTCCGTTATATCGTAATACAATAAAATAAGACGATTAATAAAATAATCGTGAAAACCGGACCTGCCTGCGGCGTAAACTTGTGACATTCAACCAGCCTTTTTGTTGCTTTGTTTCTGTTCTTAATATAGGCGTCGTGTATTTAGGCTCTTTATTTTTATCGTGACAAACGATGTATTATACTTGTAACTTGTGTGTCAAACGATGTATTTTTTTCTGATATACAAATATAAACTTGGAACACTGTCTCAATATCATACAGTTAAGTAGTTCTTTTTAATATTCAGCGATGTTTGAATGGAAGAAAAAATATTTCAAAGTGAACCTTAAAAGAACATGTATCGATCTGCGGCAATTTGAGGTGCGCATATCCAAAGGAAATTACCTGGGCCCAATTCTGATATTTATTGGCTTTGCGAAGATGTTCTAAAGTGCGTTTCCACTGCAATAGTGTCGTATTTATCTACATCCACAATATCTAATCGATATCGTTGCAGCGGGACTTAATTAGTTAGCAATACTACCTACTTACCTAAAGTTAAATATATACAAACATTTAAGCGTAATGTTCATGCATTTCTTCTTAAACAAGCATATTACTCAGTTGACGATTACTTTTGTGCTTAAATAACAATATGATTACAAAAAAATGCCTTCCTATCCACATGTTTCTAAAATTAATAATGTTTGTTAAAATAGTTAAATTTAAATTACTGTCACAGCACTAGTTTTTAGTCATTCGCATATTTTTTTTTTTTAAACATTACTTTAAAACCTTAAAATCACATCAATGTTTATGTAAATTAGATTTTTTATATAATGATAATTATGACTTCGTATTTCAGACGCAATTTTTTTATTTGTTAATGAATTAATATAAATAAATAAATGATATTACCAGTAGCAAATATGGCGTTACCTGAAACGAATATAGAAAGGCTATCAACATTTTAAACATTTTCAAATTTACGCTTAGATGTATTCATAAAGATAAGATGATATACTCTATTGCAGAATTAACAGAATACCGAAATCAGGCAAACCTACGATTGAAACGATAGTGTCTATATAATACAATAAATAGCAGAATTGAGCTCCAGCACTGTGTCTGTGCGTCTTTTTTTACCCTCTTGTTCTTTTCTAGTTTCTTTTAAATTTCCAAGACAACTTATCTCATTGTCCTTCGATCCCGATCAAAATGTATGGGTCCCCCACTCTGCTGTTGTACTTTGGTTGTTGGAAGTGAAACATGCAAATCTGCCAATTTGGAGTTTATCGAGTTCAAAAATTTTTGTGCACGGCGGAGTGCGTGCTTGAACCGACTTGATACACTGTAAAATACTGAGGTAATTATATATGTGCTGATAAACAGTATTTTTATGCGGTTGGAAACGGAACAATCAAATTAATAAACTCATGCAAATCGTTAGGGAGGGACATTCACACTCTTAGCACTAGTAGTCCCCCCAAAATTCCACGAGGGAACACACAGGCGTCGTTTTATACGTTTATAACTAGAATTATGGTCATCGGAAATGTAAATTAACTTCAATATCGCGATAATAGACCGTTGTTTAGTGACACTTTCCACGAACTAATGGTTACTACGATGAAACTGATACAACCGAACCTGTTAAATGAGATGGCAATCAACTGTTAGCACCATTAACATATGACGCGTCGGAGTAAAAGTAAGTAAGTACATGGATTTTGATTTTAACGGTAGGATAACCGTTTTTTATTTTATTTTTTATGACAAAAAGGGGTGGGAAATAACAGAAAGATCTATTGGGTGTTGCGAATGCAGTTTGTTAAAGCTCAAGCTTAAGATAAATTCACGAGCATTCGTTTTCTTGTAGATGACAAATTGGCACGTCCACATGCTCGATTACTATGACAGTCGTGTATCGCAGTCGGCGCGTCTTATCGCACGCATTAAACACAAGTAACGACTCTCTCATCTAGAAATATTAGGGCTGGTGTGCTTCGTTTAATTTTGGTGGCAAGTAAGCAGGCTCTCCGTGGCCCGAGTCAGTAACTCAAATTGGCAATCGAATAGAGATATAATCGTAACTTTAGATGGTTTTGGTGGCCTGTAAAGCAATTTGAGTCAATGTCGAATCAATCTTGGTTAGAGAACTAGGGATATTTGACCATCTCTCGGTCAATAGATCTTGACTGGCACTGGCATTTTGTTGTTGTTGTCAAAGTGACAGACTTGGGGCTCCGATGTTTGGCATAACAATCTGCTCAAAACATCTAATCCTGTAGAACTGATGTCAAAAACAATAAGATTTTTTAAAATAAAAAAAACAATATTTGTAAGAACGGACACAAATTACAATTAACCGAACAATCGACTCGCACCTGCACTATCAAAATTGAAAATTTTTCAAATATTTCCGATTGTTTAGAGTCAACTTATTAGACTGCAACGTCTAGCCAGCAGCGGATGAGCCCAGTCTTGACTTATACTCGTAAGTCATATCAATTCATCGACGCGTTCGTTAACTACGACCGCCCAAACCAAGTACGAAAATCTCGCCTGCGAATGAAAACAATCTGGAGCCATCGAGTTGATTGAACAATCGAAACAATTCACTTGCACGTCACCTTATTGCTAAAACAAATCGTTGTTACACGGGAACCGAAGTTACGTTGAATTTTATAAGACTAATCAGTTTGGGTCTGGTGCATAGAACAATTCTGTTAGTTTACTAAGATTGTGTTTGAAACAAAAAGAAATACTCTAGTTCCGGGATCTGGGCCACTTAAATTTAATGTCAACCCTGAATGTTCATGTTCCACGCACTTATTACTTTATTGTTATGCGAGGCATGCGTACAGCCGCGATTATTTTTAGCAAGCGCGCACGTAACGCGGCCGGTTACGTCCATATGGGGTGAACGCACTGACTCTTAGTATTACGACGATATTACGGGGTAGGTGCAGAATTAGAAAAATCGAAATATTTTCATTGAGGCACAAAATGTACATTTTTTGTCTTTATATAACCTTGAAAAATATAAGGAACCACAATCGCTCAGTAAAAATAAATTCTGAAAAAAAATCTCACATTTCTGGTCATTTTAAGCTTTGAAATATATTTTTAAACTATATAACTCGAAAATAAGTGTACGCGTAAAACTTAAATGCGTCCTTGAAGTTCGGGCGCGTCATTGAGCAGTGCTGCAGTGCATATATAAGGTTTACAGACAAAGCTGAGAAGAGAGAGTGTTGCGCTGTCACTCACCTACTATACGGATTTGTATGCCATCTCTTTCCCGCAACACACCGTAAGGTGTTATACACATTATCATTTGACTGGCCCTTCTCAATTAAGGAACTATTTTTATTCCAAGCGCATTTAAGTTTTGCGCGTACTGTATACAGAAATTTATTTTGAGTTTAAATATGGATCAAAGCCGAAAACCTGGTATATTAATTAATAATTGTTTTCAAGAGATTGAAATCTGTTTAGAACTTCAATAATTTATTTCGCAAATTTTCAAATGACTAAGCAACAGGTATGAAGTTGAATTAATGAAGTTTTATCAAATTTAAACACAAACTAAACTTTGAAAAGCAATCGTTCAATAAACAAACGAAATAATTCAGTTCATTTTAAAGAGGCCGTCACCTTAATAAACAATAAGGTTTTTAATCGATTTTAGTCAATCATAATTATCACGGTTAATTAAGCACGGTACAGACGATAACAGCAAACTAAGTAAATAATCTAAACATTCCATTGTTTTGAAAATATAGCACCAAATTGAAAAGCCATTGTTTCCTCAATGAATGTGGTAATTTTGTTCAACAAAAAATAATTCACTTTGATTAATTTTTTTTTCAAATACGAGACATTTGTACTGTTTTTTATATTTATACTAAATATAAGGTCTGTTTTTTGTTATTCTGTATAACTAATATACACGGAACGGCCCAGGAACTTCATAGTAATTTATTAATTGTAAAAAAGTCATAAATGTCTGAGTTCTCTAATCTACTTTTAGCTAACTTGATATTAACGTGATTTTTTTTTAGAATAACTGGTCTTATGCAAATTTTTGATGTTTATAAAACTGATAAATTGTTAGGTATACTTAGGGGTTTTAGTAGGTTAATGTATATATGAACTTATAAATTGCAATAAAAATCAGTTGCTATTTTATCACGTTTAAATTTAACACACAAGATTGAAGATAACCTAAAATAATAAGTACACTTTTCGAAATTTCGAAGACTTATCTTTCAAATAAAACTCTTTGAAAGCGGTGTAGTATTTTCATTCCCCGTCCTAGCCTCGAGTCTGAATTCAGAATGAGAACAGACTAAATACTCAAGGTACAAATAGTACAGGCAGCATTGCAGTCAAATCGAACCCTTCAAGTTAATGTACAACAAAAACGTTAAATTCAATTTGATCGAGGCACATTGCCCTATTTGATCGTAAAATCTCATTAGATTATTTCTAATATTTTACATGATTATGCAATAGTGGGGTTTTAAGTAACTATATTTTTATTGGTCAAGCGTTAACGAGGTCTTGCTATATTGTTTACATAGTGAGTAATAGGCTTAACATTACATTAAGGGCAACCTATAAAATATTTTATGAATGTTAGCATTTTATTATATTTTGTAACGATTTTATGTTTATAACCCTTATGCAAAACGTGGTGTAGGTGTTATGGTCGAATAGTAATTTCAATTTTCCAGTTTGTAATCTTACATCAATTTCCTATTCCAATTGGTAGTATCCGAAAGAAAACTACATTTGATTTTAATAAACCTATAAATATAAAAGGTGTTTATCATATGAAAAGAAATATTGTGTAAAAATGTAATGAAATCAATCCATAAACCGAATCTGTATACACCGAGTTTATCGTATAATTTACTTAGTTAATTATAACTATTAGTCTAATATTATCTACTATTTAGTTTAAATATTGTTTCCTTAAATACATAAACTTTTAATATTATTGTCAACATTTAGGTACTATAGTCTAAAATATATGTTTGCAATACTAATAAAATTTTATGGTATATATATACCAAATGATTCATATCTAAGAGACAAAATTTTATTATACCTACCCACTATATTCGAACCCAATTTTTTTAAGTATAATTATACAATTTGAAGCCCCTGCCGGTATCGTACGATTAGGCTTAAAAGCCATTTTAGACAATTAAGAAAGCAAAATGGGCATGACTAGATAGATATGTAAAAAATACTTCAAGATAAGCTACATATTATAATTAATACAAAAAACGCGTACTTTGTTTTATATAAAAAACAAGTCATAAATTATCAACAGCACTTAAATTTTAATGGCTGTTAAAAAAAGTAATTAATAATATCAAAAACTTGATTATTAACACATTGTTGGTGTACGTAAATCAGACAGAAATTTTGAAAATTCAGTCCGCCTACACATCCTATACATTAATCATATGAATAAACCAAGAACTCTACTTAAGTTTCTCATTAAATATTAATACATAATATAAATATTCATAAAACAATGTGTGTACACAATCTAAATGCGCATTAACATGTAAACGAAGTTCAAGGTCAAAACGTAGTTTATACCATCGAGTTTAATGACGAACTGGGATGAACGCGTACCGTTCATTTCCCCAGCAGGGTAAATAAATCGGCCAACTGTATATCGGGTTAAGCACCTCGAAGGGATTTTTCGTAACAACGACGAACGTCCCAAATGTTTTCGTTATTCGTCTATGGACACCAAAAATACCATTAGAACAACAGCTAAGCCTTTTACGATGGGATAAAAGAGGACGAGTAAGAATGTTCCGACAGGAGGACCTTTTTATCTGTGCAGGATCGGAGAAAGAATAAATACAATTTCCTGAAGCCGGGCGGCGTTTCGTAAGAGGCGACAAAACAACCCACAGCCAGGTGATAGGGTATGTGCCCGGCCGTTGAGTTCCCAGGCACCTTTAAGAGAGCAGCAGCGCATTTGTAGCACCTTTGCAAATAACCATAGGCGATGGGGACCACTTTCTATAAGATGAGCCGTCTCCCTATCTGCTAATATAAATTAATACATGTATTTAAGAAGCACTGGTGGAAGGAGCCCAATATAATAGGCGAGATCAAGGCACATCGCTTGCGCTGGCTTGGCCACCTGTATAGAAAGGGGGAGGATCGCGCGATGAAAAGAGCCTATCTGCAGCAGTGCTGAACAGGAAGGAGTGGAGTATTCTCATTTCGGAGGACAGGACTCATTTTAGGTAGTTGAGCCGCAGTAGTTAGTTAATTTAGTTTAATATGTTAGCAGTCATCTTGCAAGGTTCAGAAGAGATAATTAAAGAGTTCAAGTCCCACACGAACAAAGAAACGAGAACAGCTAGTTTCTAAACACCGCTAACATTCGTCAGGCACGTCACGGCTCTCGAGTCGAATGATGATAATGTATAATGCAGAGAACCATTGTGAAGTGCAGTTCAAGGTGAAGCTTATCGGTCAAGTTTAATCCACAAAATCCGATAACAGAATACAATCAAACGAAAATATGTTCACCTTGAGAATGTTACATTAACATTTATCTGTCGGAAAACAGCAATGACGAACATTTACCTACATTGACACAAAGATAAAGCCAAATACGCACTTATTTAAATATTAAGTTATGCAATCTTCAATTAAGAGAAGTATATTTTTAATTGTTATGATTAAGGTGGTTTGGATATGTAGACAGAATGGTACATACATACATACATACATAACTTCACGCCAGGTCCCTTGCGGGGTAGGCACGAACAACAGAGCGCCACACAGGCCCATTCTTACACACCTCACTTGCTTCTTTGACATTCATAGCTCTTGTCATGCACTTTCGTCTGTTGTTAAGGCTCCTAACATCACCTTCTGCTAACACATGATCAATTTGATCATGGAAGGTTTGTCGTGGCCTTCCGCGACTTCTGCATCCATCCACTTTTGCATTGTATATCTGTTTAGTCATTCTTTCATCATACATTCTTTCCACATGCCCGAACAGAATGGTGTATGACAGTATTGTGAATGGCAGAGTTGTTGCTGGCAGACCGAGACGAACACGCTATGACCAAATATCAGAAGTGTTAAAGAGAGGTTGGGTAAAAATCATTTTAAATAAACGTGCATGTATGAAGAGGTTAATGAAAGTAGGTGCAGCGAAAGTTGTTTGTCAGGATAGTCACAAGTGGAGATCTATAGTCTCTGCCTACCCCCACGGGAAGCAGGCGTGATATTATGTATGTATGTATTATTATGATTGTGGCGATGCTTTATTTTTATAAGAGTTTTAGTGCCGATTTTTCAATCACCAGATAAGTTATTCTTAGAATAAAGTATAACGTGGAAAAATTAAGTATCAGTTCCATGAATCAAACTGTCCAATGGTTTACCTTTTAAATTCAGTCAGGTTATAATTTATTGGACTGATAACTTTTATCAGACGATTGAAAAATCGGCCCTTAAACATATATTTAATATTTATCGTCGGATAGGTATAGTCTAGTCAGCATAAAATATCATTTTAAACAATTGATTCTTTTCAAATTATTAAAATGAAATTTTGTGTTATAAAAAATGAATTATTTTATCTGAAGAACTCTCTTTAGCGGCGGCGCGTAACAACGACGCGGAGCCCTATTTTCAATGTAAATTAAAATTATAAATAATGGAGATAGAGATCCGGGAGTAGTGACTTTTTATCGGATATTTCTTCTTTTCTGACGAGCTTTTTTCAAAATTGCTTAAATATTAATATTTTTCGAGTTGTTAACGAAAATTTAAATACAATTTTTGTTCATCTTATTTGTTAATAACAATTGCAATTTTTTACCTGCACCAAAATCGTTCGAAAACATTTTTCTGATGGTGATTCCAAATCCAATGAACTCATATTTTTTGGGGACCTTTATCTCCATTTTCACGTTTTTTGAACTTGTTGACTAGACTAGTAACAGTCAGGTCAAAACTAAGACATGTTTAATGATTTAAAAAACTCCGAAGCCAAAAGATTTTGTATGAGTTTAGTAAGGTTATGACATCATTTCTTAAAGGTTTCCAGTAGCGTACTAAGTATTATTTAAACGTTTTAAAAATTAATTAATATATTTTTTATCACACACATAAATTACTTTTACATACACAGATAGAGAGTTTTAGAAATCACCTCTAAGGAACCACTCGTTATGCGTGAACCTCACAGACACTCGGCCGATTGCAATAGAATTCCTATAAAATCATTAGTCGTATAAATCAGAAACTTGTTTAAGGACACATATGTACCTACATAGAAGTTGTAGCGATAAATTAGAATGTGTTAAGATAAATCCAAGAATGGACGCTGTGAACAATCGAGATGGAAAGTTGTCGTTGCGAACGACGTTTATTTATGACCAAACGGTAATTTAATTGCACATATTTAACTATTTTATATGTCAATGTATGAAGTTATAGGACCGTAGTATTTTATTAAGTTTTCGCGACTAGTACGTTAAGATGTCACATTATCCATTTACACTTGACACTTTTGTCTTCCGTCATTGCAGCTATTGAAAAGTGGCTCAAACGTCGGAATAAAAAAAGTCGGAAGGAAGGAAGGAACTCCTGTACACAACAAGATAGACCCGTCGTGTTTGGGCTCGTTTTGCTTGTCTTGGCTAGCACTCTGCTGCTACATGACATCCAGGATCTCAAAAAACTTGTAGCTAAAAACCATTTTAAAAAACATTTATTGTCACTCAAAATAAAGAAGAAAATTAAACGCTGTTTAATATTTAAATATTGTTTAACCTCCCGAGTAACCTCGTAGCCCTTTACAGAACACATTATAAGCTCCAATTTTATAGTCTCAACGGTGACCAGAGTCTAAAGCAGATTCAGATCATTATCATTATTATTAGTGAAATAATGATCAATAATGAACGGTTGTTTCTATTCCACCGCCGACAGAGAGCGCCGCCTCGCTGGCGTACAAACAAGTTACGCTGGCCGTTCCCATTTGGGTCATTAGCCTCCCTTCCCCCTCTGCCCTTCATCCTTCCGACCTTTGATAACGCAAGCTCCAAACGTGTATAGAGATTGTACATTCGTACGAAAGTTTAGGCCTAATTTACCATTCGCGTGGAAGTTTCTCAGGTCCGTAGAAAAAGCATTTACTCTTGAGGTAAAAAAGGCCTTGAGGTAGAATCGATCAAAGTATAATTTCAGCAAACTCGGCTGTTTCTTACTTTCGAAGAGGCTTTTCACTCAGATTTTTCGATAATTATCTCAAACGTACAAAAAGCCTCGAGCAGCCTTAAATGTAATAATGTACTAAATCGATACAAAATTCATTAAATCGACCACACATATTAATATAAAACAGAAACAAAGCCATTCAGAACCTGGCTGAAACAATGGGACATCTAACTAGTGCCGCCATCATCGAATAATTTAGTTAATATTTAATTAATTAACAACCATAATAATAATAATTAGTGTTATAGATTCAGATTTTAGTATGCGGCCGAATGAGTCTTCAAAAAATAATGCATAGCCACATTAGTGTATATACATACATACATTATCTGTTAATATATATTGCAGGAGTTCAGCAGACAGGCAGATGGGCCACTCGATGGAAAGCGGTTAACATCGCCTATGGACATTTGCAACACCAAAGGTGCTACAAATGCGCTGCTGCTCTCTTAAGGGAGACTGGAACCCGGTCACTAATGCCGGAACACAACTCAAGGTTGTTATGGCGACATACTTTAGACCAGGGGTGGTAGCCATCCAGTCGGGCAAATGCCCTACCACCTGGCTGTGGGTTGTTTTGTCGCCTCTTACGACAGGCCGCCCGGCCGCAGGAAATTGTATTCTTACTCCGATCCTGCACGGATAAAATATTTAACATCATTAACAATAACGCATTAAACCTATCGCCATATCTGCGTGACACGGATTATATCTGTAACACTATCGCCAATGCAGCCGCACTTTTACAAATCAAGTTCTCTGTAATGTAATGTAAGTAATGTTACACCCAATATAACCTTGCAATCTTAGAATGTGTAGAAAAGTTTTATACCGCAAAAAATATGTTTAATAGAAAACCCCAGAAGATAGTCAGGACGTCGACAATATCCAACGCGGAAATTAGAAGAGCTAGGTGAGGACTAGATTGCTTTTAAATCGTATTACACGCTGGATAAACAGACAGACGACTGGCGCCAAGTAATGAGATACTTGTGCCTTCGATGCAATAATTAAAATTATTTAAGCAACCATACAAACGATTGATATTTTAATTTTAATATTAATGGATGATGTAAGTCTCAACAATATTGATGTAAGTAATGCAACTGTAAAATGTTTAAAACGGACTTCAGCCAGTTCGAAAGGCAATGTATACTAATTTGGCAGCTTAATTACAATAATTTAATCTTGCCGAGACATCATAATTGGTCCTAGCAGAAGAATAGCGTAGTTAACAATGGTCTACTAAGCACTGAGATTGACACCGTTGTCTTTTTAGTGTTTAACCACACAACAAAGCTACTTAAATATGTAAATGCAATTTTTCTTCCTTAAATTAGATAGGCTTAAAAAGTATGAAATGTCGGTTGTCGAGTATCTATTGTAAAATTTATAATCAGGACCATTTATCTATCAAAAATCGATTACATTTTGCATCTAGGCACATACAAAAAGGCTTATGTGTAATAAACCAAAGAATTTGTTGTGACATTATAATATAAATAAGGAACTTCGTTCCAATTATAAATGGTATAAGGCTTTAGAGTTAGTCTTATTTTAATAACGCAAAAGGAAATTTATAGTAACATTCACGAATGTCCAGTATTAATAAAATCGTTAACATAGTGCAAACTGCTGAACCGAAAAAAGTGACGTGAGTTACGAAACGTATATGACACGTTCGACATATCGTCGAGGAAATTGAGCGTACGGCACGATGAGATTGCTTTTAAATCGTATTAAGCGCTGCATCGACGGTGCAGTCAGCTAGCACCGAGTGACGAGATACCGATATGTATTTTCAATAAATCGTAACATTCCTCCTCACTTGCATTTCCTCCGTGCGAAATGCTATTTTTGAATTAAAGTTATCGATAGGAACTATTGACGTTTCATATTGAGATGTATCGTACTTTCCTATACCTACAGACCTAAATAACGATTTCATTACGAACATTATTATCGCCACTTCACTAGTACGTTTGGAACTTAACCTTAGAATCAAGGCACTGTTGAGAATCTTACAAACACTTTAGGAATTAAATATATTTTCCACAATTCCATTATGTCAATAAAGTGTGTGCTATAGGCAGGTGTAAGATGATAATAAAACAAAGATATATTGTTAGCCCGCTTTAGCATTGTACGTTCTCGTTGACTCCAACAATTAATATCTTCCTCCCTGGTTACCTCCTAGAAGGAAATCCTTGAAGCGTGGTTTTTCTATTTATTTCAAAATACAATATTTCAAATAACTCATTGAACGATAACTTTTAATATTTGCATTAATTCTGTTCTATTTAAGCATGTTATAAAATTGGGCTGGTTGCCGCGACTCGGATACCTATAGTATCTAGTACAATAGCCATCGCCAAAACAATCTTAGTCTTTGTTTCAACAGTAGTTACTGTTTAGTTTAAGACCTACAGATAGGTTTATAGATAATCAGTATTAATTTCACTGAAGTCATTGAACGTTATGATACCATAACTGTTTGATTGTTTGAAAAGTAATTTTATGTTAAAGAGATGTTCCAAGAAACCTCTACTAAAACGGGTTATGAAACTTGATCCACCTAACCATCACCAGTTTAATGTAATGGTAAGTACTATCAAGTTTAATGCCTTCCGGCGTGACATAAGTTGTATTTTTTAAATGTCCAAAATAGCCCATCCGGCATCAAATCGTTCACATTACTATCACATATACCACTGACGTGTAACGAATGTGATGATCAGATGATAAAAACAAAGAAAGAACTCGATTTCAACTTGTAATAGAAACTAGAAGAGAATATTACAACAAAAGTTAAAATAACAGTACAAAATTGAAACAAAGCTTACAGCAAACAGAATTGCACTCACAAAAGGGATCGGTCGGTTCAGTCGTAAAACTTTGCTGGATAGGTCGAACGAGCAAAAAACAAAAATGGCCGCAGTGTAAACGATGAAAAAATGCCAACAAAAACCTTTCCCCTACCCAGTGTATGTTTCTAAGTGGACAAAAAACATAATAATTTAGCCAAAAAAATATATTCCGACCCTGCAATGACAGACGAGGGACGTTAGAAAGTCATCAACGAATTCATAAAAGATTTGACATCTGTTCGAAACTAAGCTTGCAAAAAACACTCGACTTCAATATATAACACAAATAGGTAATTACTAAAAACGTGTTTTGTTAGTCGTAGCGGTAAAAATTGAGACGATTTGTCATTGATTGATTTAAAATAAAAACATTATAACAGTTATATAGGTACACGAATTAAAATTTGATAATTACATTCATCAGAAGGTCAAAAAAAGTTATAATCGTGCAGACGGGGTCACCTTAGATATAAACACAATTCTGCTCGGGCGTCCTGTTATTTTTGACACGGAACATTTGAAACTTATATTTATAAAATAGTTATTGTCAAAAAAGATAAAAACATATCTGACGAGATAAGAGACATTAGAAGACGATTGAAAAAACTTCTCTTTAAAACAAAATGCGGTACTATGTAAAAAGGAAAGACTGCTATTGTGTTGCAGCAATAAAAAATTTGTAGGCTTAAATATACAAAGCACTAAATCTTGGAAGTTAGACAAAGAGCTTTTAATACCGCCTTTTGGTTTACTTGTAAATGAAAATAAGCTGTAATTTATTGGTGTAAATAAAGAATAGTAACTACAGAACGCCATTAAAGGTGTTATTAAAATTAATAAAGGTGTAAAGCTGTTAGTTAATGAGTCATAGCTAACAGATATGTGCGTTCGAAGCATGCAGAATTCCAATTACTTCCATATAGGGTATGCGGCAGTAGATACGAGTGTTTGCAAGGCGACACGTAATATATTGAAGGCAGTTGGCATCTTGTTAGATAAAGAAGAAACAAAGGGAGGATACATTATTCATTGGATAGAGTTCCGGCTAGGCAAGGTGCTAGGTGCACCTGCCGGCACTTAGGCCATCCACGTGTCTAAAAACTAACAATGACCATTATCTGTCCAATGCAGCATTCGTAATTTCACAAAGATGCTAAGTTCTCTTTAAGAAAAACAGTTAAATGTTCATAATACATAATGATAATGAATAATAAGCTATTACAAGAAATGGGACATCCTTCTGGGTTGTGGCTGCACAACCTAGAAGGATGTCCCATTTCTTGTTTTGCCTAAAACTAAAATATAGAATTGAAACATCCGTTTTTCAGTCTGTCAATATATCATAGTTAATTCCTAGTTGCGGTCGTTCGGTTCGACGGCCAGGATATATATTTCATTTCTGCCACAGCCTATTTTTCAAAAAATACAGTCTATATGGATGAAATTTGACGAGATGATCTATTCTTTATTATATTACATATCGTTGTGGTAAAATTATACTACTAATAGGGATACTCAATGTAAATGTGGCTGAAGATTGAAAAATATTGATAATTTTATACATAGTTATAGGTGTGTGGAATATATTTAATAAAGTCATCAAAAGTTAAAACGATGTTCGTGTGGGCTTTTTTTCAACCTGAAATATTTGGTTGAAAATCTAAATGGTTTAATATAATGGCAAGTATTTTCATAAATGTTCACTACACGTAGATTAGTTAAAGCGACGTTTTAAAGGCTATTTAAATACGTTATTTGTTAAATATTACTTCAAATCGCACGTTTCCCAATAGTTGTGAACACATAAACATCAGATTAAAATCATTAGATAAATAAACGCAATTATAAATCGTTATAACGCAGTTTTCGTAATGAAAATATAATGAACATGTTATAATAATTTCTAAGTGTCTTCAAAATAAAAATTGACTAGGTATAACTTGTATTGTAACACCTAGCACCATTCTGTCAATTCTCATCTAACCAATGGTTTTTAAAGAACCGTTTAAAGACTGATTTATCAGTCACCATATTAAAGTTATTCAAATAATAATATACAAAAATAAACAAATTAGAAAAACCAATTGTAATTTTATTGTTAGTATTTTCTTTAATCATGTTATACTTTAGTTGATAGATAACGTATCTGGTGAATGCATAAATCGAACTTTATTCTAAATTTCATTTATTAATAAAGGTGTAAAAACGAAGAGTTTTCTAGGAACTTCCTGTAGCAATATAATAAATACCATCGTGGCAAAGAGACAAAGACAGACCTTTTAAAGTAATTATAATCAATTAATTCGTCACGATAACAAGTCTCAATGATGACCGCTGTTCACTTTAATAGCTTTCAAATATTTTCTCGTATGCCGTAGCATAGCAACTAAATTACGTCCCCATCATCACGGGGACTAAAACCTTATTAACATTACTCATTTATGACGTATACTGATTACAAATTTCAATAGAATGGAATTAATTGCGAATATAATAATAATTAATATTTTCCGCGTATTTCCACTAGCTCAACTAATTACTGATGCAACATTTACAGGTCTTAGAATAATTAGAACATAAGCTAGCAATGTTATGAGGAAGTTATCTAACATCGATCTGTAGTTTTAACGTGAGATTATGCTACGGTTAGGAGTCTCAAAATACGTAGACAGCGGTAATGGTACCGGTTTATTATTATTGAACTCCAGAAATCCACCAGTAGATGTAAAAA
The DNA here is from genome assembly GCA_012273795.1 of Dendrolimus punctatus. Classification (NCBI taxonomy): domain Eukaryota; kingdom Metazoa; phylum Arthropoda; class Insecta; order Lepidoptera; family Lasiocampidae; genus Dendrolimus; species Dendrolimus punctatus. Next base: position 4,197,559 of record CM022529.1, on the reverse strand, counting down.
AACTACCGCACCTTCGTAAAAACGAGCCTTGAAGGGCTCAGCGCAAGGGGACGTCTATTGTTGAATTTCGAGTTATAAAAAAAGATCTCGTGCACCCGTCAGTTTTTTTATGTTATTCCCTAAAAAGCGCCAAAATGCACTCAGAGTATTGCTTACCGAGCATTACATATTCGCGTCGATATAATAACGTTAAATCATCAATGGTTATCGAACCAGTGGCGAGCCCCGCATGCATGGTGCTTTCGGGCCGAGGCCGGGATAATCACCTCGGTCGGCGTAACATAACTTCTCATCTCCCGGGTGCGTCGCGGTCAGCTCCTCGCCGCGAGACACGCACTGCACATCCTGGACATAGCTCACACACCACACATGATATTTATCACACGGTCGCCGATCGGCGGTTGTCACTGCACAGGCACTGTGTCACCGTCACTGATTAGCGGTTGCGGGCGATACGAGCGGCATGAGCCAACAACGCCGATGCATTGGCGGCACGGGCAGTGTGCGCGCGCGGTCCCGGGCGCGCAACAGCTGACGGGAGGCGCAGTCCCCGCGTCCCCCGGCGCTCCCCTGACGGCGCGCTTCCCTCCCCCGCGCGCCGCCCCGCGCGCGCAGCCGGTGCGTGTGCCACACCTCTCCCCCCTCGGTGTGCTCTGCCGCCCCCCGCCCGCACTCCACCTCTAATCCATTATTTACGGACGGCCGACCGGTTTCAGGCGCGTTGGTTCTGCCCGTCGTTCCACGACGATCGTTCAAATTTAATGCCCTTCCTATGTCCGGCCTCTAATGCGATAAGATTACGGTCGAGCATTGGGAGCTATTAAAGTCGACTTCGGACATAATAATTAACAGACGAAATCTTGTGCCTGCGAGCCACGCCGCATGCATCACGTCGTTTGTGCAGCGCAATGCGCAGCGCACTCGTCGAATGTGATTCAACCGTGTGATTGATATGACAAGGGGAGGTGAACGAACCACACGCAGGCTTTGGCTGTGGTACTGAAAGCACTAAAATATCTATAGCCCAAAGTTATTATTCTCTTGCGAACCGCAAGAACTCTTGAAGCAGTAAGTTACTGTGTACGATCATAAAAAATGGTACCTATAAAAATTGTCTTCAGAACTTCTTCATGAGTTACAGACGATAATAATAATGTATGTGAACTGACTGATGCTGGAGTAATGTTCAAATGTGCCTCCACATAAAAAACTTTCACGGCTCGTCCCCTCTCGTAAGCTAACTTTATCGGGGCATTTATCTTATTTCCGTGAAAACGACTTAAAAACTTTACTCGCTTATCTCTGTGCTTCCAAGAATATTCTTTACAACCCGTTCTAGTGAGAAACTTTAGACTTCATCGAAATTTAGCATTTTCCTAGACGAATAAAACAAGACAAGGAATTACGAGTATTTGACATTCCTAATAAGCGAGCTTCTCGTAGCTGCACCATAAGTAATTATCGTCTAGATATCTTTTGAATAACCAGACACAAGTAACTTTCCAGTCTAGTGATTTTAGGCGACGCTGTTCAACGAACCACAAAAACACAGAATTCGGAAGAGCAGTAACATTTTAATACATTGTTTCACGATTACAACAATCTTCCAAATGTCAACATAACTTTTTTAATGCTCTCAGAACAATCGGGTATCAACAACTCTATTATGCATACGTATTAATTATTAATTGCTTGCGTAGGTTTATTCTGCAATATTAAAAGAAAATGTTTATTGCTTTATGCTAGAACGAATAATGTAATAAAATCTACGCGGGAGAGGTTAGAAATAAAAAATATCTCCTAATTAGAACACTGAAATATAATAACAGCAAGCGTATATTGCGGACCACCACGATGCCACTACGTGATCCTGTTCTCTGGTATCTAATGAGACATTAGATATCGTAAAAAGTACAGCAAATCTGTTAGCTCGGACCCCCGGTCGTTCGTGAGGGCCGCAGGGCGCTTCGCAGTGTTCCATTACACAGTTCCCCGTAACATTAGCGCCGGGCGAACGAGCCCCGAGATTCTCCGGGATCCACTTTCGGTGGACAGCCATAGAAATCACGTAGTTCGCGGAACTTTGTTACCTGTGGTGCGACGGCAACGCAGCGCGCCAAGGTGAACGTTCGGGCCAAGGACGACCCCGGGCCGTGAGGGGGGCGCCGCCCGTCGCCCGCGCCCCCCCGTACCACAGTAAAAACGATCCGAACCTTCGGAGACGGGCGTCGGGCGGTGTAGCCCAGCAAAAAAGGGCCCGACGGAACAAATAGAAAACGCTCGGTCCCAAAAAAAGAACACAAATAACAGGGGTCTCGGTTAACAGAACTAGTTAGGCTCTCCGGGTGGATGTCGAAATAATGTCGAGTTCGCATGTCACCTGCGCCCACGCAGAGGACGGGTCACGCACCGCGCGTGTTCCTATGATGTAATGGAGGCACGGACAAAAAATGGCTAGCGGAAAAGGCGCGGAACCGGCCGCATCGGCGACGGCGACGTCCCACTAATCACCTGGCCAACTTATTTTATAATTTCACAGCTACGAGGCGTGCGGAGAGCGGGGGCTAGCCGGACTGAATTAATATTCCGCAGATGACTATCTAAACTTCAATTATTCATGTATCTCCTTGTTATTCGTGAGACGTAATCGAGGAACTTTTTCCATACGAACTAAAGGAAGACTAGGGACGATAAAATGCGGAGACCGCTTCCTAGCCGCGGCGCGCCGTGCGATGACCGGTACAGCTGCGCATTGTAATAACTTCCCCAACAGAAAAACTCGCTTTAACCACCGCGATCAGGTTGAACATTCTCTAACCGTCTGTCTATTTGAGTTTTATATCGTTTGACAGACTCATAGAAAGGATTGTTGAGATAGGGTAGCAAGCTATTTATTGCGGCAGGAATAGATCGTTAGAGACAACGGAATCGAAGTGTCCCCGTTGGCAATTGCATGACCAGATTATTGGTGATATTACATCATCGGCCGTAAATAGAATCTCCAGGAGTGAGTACTCGCGTGGTGCGCTTGTAAGAAGGCGTGACACTCCGCACTGCTCTATCTGCCGGACTTCACGTTGAGAGAAAGGGATGTGGCTGCGATACAGTTAAGCAGGCACTCTATTTATATGCAAATATAACTTCGGAGTCGACACCTGTTTGCGTATTCTCGACGCTCGTGGCGTCGCTTTGTGGCGACACTATCCGTCCTGTCCTAAGATTATAGATGACCATTGAATGTCTTTCGCTACAAGAGTTCTGATAGTAAAGTTGTCAAGGGCAATATGAATTGGTTAACTCCCTAATATTTACCACACGACGAGTGCAATATTTGCCTGTCCCAGGGTTCAGCTGAAAATCAGCATCACGCATCAGGCAATCCATTGCCTGGCTTTTGCTGAAATATCCCCACTTCGTACCATCGCGAGGTATATTATTTTAGTATATAATGTAATATATATATATGTAATACCTTTTTTCATAAGTAATTTTGCGTATGTGCATCTCTATGCGATATTTAACCAAATGTCTTCAATAAGTTTTAAGAATAATTAATAAACTTGAATAAAAATTACAAAGCCATAAGACGGAGTAAGATGATACAATTATCATGTCCGTCTATCAGGAAACTTCGTTTTGGCCAAATTACCTAAAGAATAAATTATTTAAAGCGTATAAAGACAAGGTGTTCGACCTTGTCTTTATAGTCATACAATTTCACGTAAGTGATTATTTCTCAGTAATATTAATTCCACTAGGAGGGTGTGAGTCTGGAATCTGATGTCCATTCATTACGTGGGCTTCCAGACAGGCTAAGTGCGTTCCTGTGTTGGCCTCCCGCCCGTAATCATCATATTTGTTTTGTATACACATCGCGCGGAGGCTTCAGATGCATTCGTTAATAATCCACGATGCATTTATTATTATTAAAAGAGTATTATAGAATATCATATCATTAGTTATTATTACTAGGCAATAAATAACTCTGTTTTAAACATTAGACGGATCAACCAAACTGCTTCAATTTGGATGATGAAAGGCACGGAGCTGAGAGGACACAACTGTATTCAATGACATTGAAGGATTCAAGTTTATGTCTATAATATTATAAAATTCTAAATATGCCGTGTCTGGACATGGAAGCCCATAAAAAAGTAACTGTAATAGACTATATAAATCGTTACGGAACAGGATGCAATTTTTTTTAGCTTTCTAGTCTCTTTGGTTGAGATTCACGTAAAGTCAAACATGGGCGAAGTCGCGGGCATATCCTAGCGTAGACATAAAACCCTAAATCAAAGTGATCCATATAAATGGATGACTTTCGTTGATTCAACCAAATTGAAAGAAAGAAATGAAACTGTCTAATACCGGCTTTATTCATTTTAATTAAAATGAGTGAAAACAGAAACTATCTTATGTTGTATCTGCGGAGCGTTTGTTGCTTTTAGCATTGGATCTAAAAGTTAAATAAAGGTAAATGTAAATAGATTATCGATCAAATCCCCAAACGAACTTTCTGTTATTGATTTGGTGTGGGTGTTATTAGTAACATCCACCCAAGATCGGTCCCATTTGTCCTTTGCGAATTCTTAATTGTATAGGTTATTTTTCTACGTCTTTTCGTCTTATATCTCATTACAAATTAAGAAACTTTGATTTATATGATGATAAGTTTATCAATTACAGAAACGCGGGTCGATCTCGCTTAGTTAAGGTGTCCGAAGTAGTAACAAATGACTACTATCTTTACCATTTCTCCAAAGAACCTTAAAATGAATCAGTTTTTAAGAATTTTCTGATGCCACATGGAATCCTTTAATTTTGTAACCATTATTATCACTCTATACTGAAATTATTACATTACGAAGAAAGCAAGAAAGAAAAATATTTCATTTAGGAAAAAAGTAAGTAATAAATAGACAGAGTCTCAGCATAATGCTAGCCAACAAGGACTGGCGCTGTTCTTTCGTCTAGGACCATAAAGTAAAGTCACGGTGGACATTTTGAAGAGATAGATAGATAGATAACAATTTATTGTAAACTATTACAGAAAACGTACGAACTAGTATTATTCTAATTGGGTACAAAGGGTGTATTGTTAAAAAGCGATCTCCTCCAGATAACCCGTGGCAAGAATATTTTGATTAAGAGTGGCGATGGTGGTATACATAACTATTGTACGATTACTTACATTTTATTAATACATATATAACTATACTATACATACAAATATACACATACGTTATATACATATAACATATAAAGAGTATAGACAATAGTTAGAAAAACTTGACCAACCATATTTTTTGTATACTTACATATGCATACTTACATATATTAAAATGTTGTAGATCAATACGACCGCGAGGGAATTTAATATTTCCAAAAGCAAGCAATAATAATGAACGTAAACTATAGTAACAAGACTATATAAGACAAGACTTACGACATTCAAACTTATCTATTGTGTACTTACGGCCTTTTATTTTTCATTGATACAAGGTGCGTTATCCAAAGATTATCTGCACACACCGTATTATCAATAGATAACGCCAGACGTTATCATTATACATAGATAGTATTGTTATCTTATAAATATTTCAAAGACAATTTTCCGCTCGAGGGCGACCTGCGCTCTTCAACTGAACCGGCTAGGAAATGTGGGGAAAAAGATCTATTACACCTTCAATATCTAACTTCGTGAACGTTTTGAAATGTACGAATGAAATATTTGACACATTTTGATTTTTAGAATCGTGGTTTTATTTTAGTCAGATTAAAATGCATAATATAAACTTTAAGTACAATACATATAGGGTAGTAAACTGGGTATACCACTTTTGGCATCATACGCAATGACTGGCTCTTAGTCAATTTATTCCAGATCTTTAAAAAATCTTAATAATTTATATATATACAACAATACAATAATATGGCTTTATCATTGAATGGCGACAAAAAATATATACTTTGAACGAAATAATAGGGTAGTGGGGTGCTAAAAATAGTATCGTTTCCCTTCACATGTATTATATCCAAGTTTTAGAGAATACCAAAATGTTCTACAAACTTTTCTAATCCATTTTAAGATTGTCTGGAAGAAATTGCTTTTAGTGATTATTAGACCCCGTATTGTTTTTTGTACTTAACCTCCTTCAACCGTATCATAACGTTATGCGATAAAGGATATTCTATTCTATTCTACATAATGATGGAAATAGACTGAGAAAATAGGTATACGATAAAAGTGTGAATGGTAGAGTCGGTGTCGGTAGACTACGACGTACGTACTACAATCAAATGGCAGACTTTAAAAAAATGGCCAGGATAAAAGCCCATATAAGCAGGAAAAAGGTATATCAAGATCTTAGCAAGTGGAAATGGATCGTCTCTGTCTATCCCATGGGAACCACGCGTGATAATATTCACGTATTTTAACCTAGTTATTTCAAACCAACATGTTTCACGAACTTTTCTAATCCATCCTAAAGCTGCCTGGAAGAAATTATTTTTATTGATAATATATAAAATGTTTCCATTTGATACTTTATAATTATATCATTAACTAATTGCTTTGTTGGAATAGTCCTTATTTAAGATGATGATTTAAGAAATGTTTTCTTGTGTTTGTTTGTAAATAGGTTACACACTAGTTTTAGTATTGTACTATTGATTTGTCTCTGACAATGTTAAAGTGTAGTAACTGTAAACGAACCAAATAAATAAATGATGTTAATATTAGACGCATCAACCGAATTAAATAAATTCGATTGAAAAACATAGAACTGCAAGGACAGGACAGTATTAAATGGCATTAAATTATTCAAATTCTTGTTTATATAGATCACTTTTTTAAAAGGGTTTTTAAATAAAAGATCTTTTAGATCCTGGGTATTATGTAGCAGCATAGTGCTAGCCGAGACAAGTAAAATGAACACAAACACGACTGGTCTATCTTGTTTAGTATAGGAGTTCCTATGGCCACTTTCCGACTATCATCAGAACAACTCCATCGTGCCATATTATTCCATTGTCACGCAGTAAACAATGTGTGGAAAATTTCAGCTCAATCAGAAACCGGGAAGTTGGTCAAATTTAACTTGCAAGATTCCACCCGAGCTTACATACATCCATTGCAAGTTAAATAAAAGCTTGTAAAATAAACCGTCTAATATCTTAATGTGTTCTATACTTAAATTCCTGCAAGAGTATCTTAATGTTATGCAATAAAGTATACTCTATTCTACAAAATAAAAATACTGACTGAAAATGAAACTTCTGTATTCTGCGTTTATAAACTGAGTATAAAGACCTACATAATAGTAGACATAACATTTGGTAGCATTAATCACAAATAATCACTGCAGTACACGACATTGAAAGACGACACGACAGTGGAAGGGCGAGGAAGGACGCGGTGGCCGACGCACCCGCGAGCGGGCGATGCCACCGCGCACACTCCGATACCCGAAATGCAACTAACCAGTCAGAAACGTGATTTGCATTATATTAGATAATGAATTATACTGTACACGAATTATAATATACTTTTTATTATCTTACAAAACGTCGACGTGTCAGATTTTGTGTAGTTCCGACATAAAACGAGTGGTCGGCGAAAAAGTAAAGATCGTTATGAGCATTGAGCGTAGCCATATCGATAATATTATTGTTACAATTGCAAGTGTTTCGGGAAGCTGAAAACATGCCCGCGAATTCGACCGCACGTGATTGAAATTCCCGCGGGATTCCTGGGACTTAAAGTACCGCAGCGGTTAAAAAACCATCTAAGCTAATATTTTAGTGAAAACTGTTTCGAAATAAGCTTATTTTTACGCACCTAAAAATTACAAACAGTTCCCGGGAAAATTCCCGCGGGATTCCCGGGATAGAAAATATTACACATTTAAATACAATAAATTAAATATCGATCAGTAACAACAGCACATTGTAATTTGATTTTTTTAACCTGGCCATTATGAATTATTTCTAAAAAATTCCCCCTCGATTCCCAGGATAAAGAGTAGCACCGAGTTTAAGTCTAAGAATTAGCTGTTTAGAATTTTATAAAATTATAGATAGAGACCGGCAAACGTTGTCCTGCCCTGAAGAAATAAAATTCGGAACCAGACTGCAGAGCCACCTACCAGGTCCACTAGTGAATTTAAACCATTTTCGAATCCACCTAGAACATACACAAAAAGTCATCGAAATAGGACCAGCCGTTTAGGAGAAGTTCAGTCATATACACACGCAGAGAAGAATTGTATATATAAAGATAATGACAGTGAACATTCAATACAACCATACAAGGTTGTATTGAACGATCACTGTCATTGTTTTTATTGTTTAAGTTTCGCTGTAAGTTCTTAAAAGCCATGTTGCTTCTTAGGATTAAGTTTACAAATTTAAAACTTCAATGAATGCATGTTTATTGGAGAACCATGTTTATTTTGCGAACGGTCGGCCCATTAAGACAGAGTTAGTTGAGTATCAACTGCGATTTAAGGCGTTGTGTACTTTCGGAACGAGAATATCACATCCACAGACTTTGCGTGGTTTATGTTTATTTATTTATTTAGTGATAGACGGAATACCCACAGTTAATACACATGAATAAACCTTTGAAATTGACACATAAATCAATTTACAAGTTTTCGCGAATAAAATCTAGATAAGGTAACACACAGACATAACTAAAGTACATTATAAAACTAGACATGAAAAAATATGGTTTAAATACCCCTTAGCTCTATGTTGTTATGAACTTCTGCCAACGGTTTGAACTTGTATTTCGCTCTTTGTAAGAAATACAAATTACATGTTTGTACTTGTAATAAAATTTGTGATTTTTTCATTTTAATTTGTATCTCGCAAGCATGTTACATTATGTTATGTCTCTTTAGTTGAAAGGGACAATAAAAAATATCGAAAAATATCTGAAATTTCACTTGTACGCAGGCCGAGGCCGTCACTCAAGTATCGTGCTAGAGATTATAGTAGTGTAGAAAATTATTACGTAATAATTTTGTACAAATAAAAGTAGCGCGCACTAATGATTGTTTGAATAATAATTAAAATTCTTTATATAGTGATATTGATAAGATGCTATGTTAAAGCCTCTTCTTTTATATGTAAATAATGTTAGAATTTATTTTAACATGTGTACACACTCTTCTTTTTAACGGATAATTCCGTTTGAAGGCTGTCCACTGCGTGGGAAACGCGGTAGGGATTTTGGGATTCGCCGTGTTGGGGTGGCACTATCATTGCAAGCTAAAAGTGCTGTTGTCATGCCGTGGTCAGGTATACCCACTAAAACCCCCCCGGTGTTCCGTCATTCGCTCTCATGCCAGAGCCATGGGTTTATGGTCGTCCCGCTCTACAAGCCATAGCAGGTAGATGGCAAGGCGCGTCCGCATCTCCCACTACCGGGGGAAGGTAAGACACCGGTACCGTCATACTATCTGTCGTCGTCGTCAGCCATTCGCAGTCCACTGCTGGACGTAGGCCTCCCCAAGACGGCGCCACTCATCCCTGTCCTCCTATTTCATACATCAGCATACTATCTGTGCGTGGGCCAATTTGTAACGCGACCCACGGGTGAAGAGGTGAGCGCGCACGGAACCCCGGCGCGCTTCCATCTCAGCGGCATTAACAGCAGGTGGGGACCTTTCCTCAGGGACTCACCCACACCGCCCCATCATGGCGGCCGGAAGTCTGATGACGCTATCCGGCGTCGACGCATGCACCTCTGGCGAGAGCGGAGTAAACTAATGCGCTCATGCCCCCGCGAGCATGACGCGCTCGTATCGCTCGAAAGAAGGAGACAAGAGTTCCATCCGAGGAGCGATTAGGTCCCCGACCATGGTACGAGCCATGGCCGGGTGCGAATGTGTCCTACATATTGTACCTCTATATAGTAGGGACTAATTACACTACACTAATTCACGGATTCAATTTCTCGTAACTTGAACAAGCTGTCAAAGGAAATTTGTCAAGACTTGTATAGCTTGCTTCTTAAATTTTTTAATACAAGAAAAGGATTCAACATTTGATTTGAGATTGTAGGAATATTTGTTTTTCTCATAAAAAATAATTCTTCTTCGACATTTAAAATAGCTGAAAATTATGTAAAATATCTCTTGATACAGAGAATAATTCACTTTGTTATTATGCATTTTGTTTTTGTATTCGTTTATTTTGATGAGCAACAAAGCGTTATCTATCTATTTTATTTCTATATATAGGTAACCCTGAAAATTCAGAACACTTTTTCCTATCTTAACTGTGTTTACAGTCACACGACAGCTCTAGTTATGTTATAATAACTCAAACAACCTTTTGGCTGCAAGCAATTTATGAGGCATGTCGAAATCAAGATTTCTTTGGTCGAGTATCGCAGCAATTTGGTTATAGGCGAGTATTTAATTTATAAAGTTGAAGCAAACGACTACTACCCCCGCGTTATAATAAAATCTTGCACTTTGATGTCTCAAACGAAGCTCGTTGGCGTCTCGGAGGGTGGAAAATCGCTGCAGGCATTTCGTTAAGATGGCTGTATAGTGTATACGTAGATACGTAGGATTAATATATCTCGCCTTAATATACATCGCGTAATGTTTGACTGATACTTTAATATAACTAAAGAGCATCAGGACTTTTCACATGGACAGGTGTCACGTGAACATTATCACATATCACAGTATACTGTAGTATTATGAGTATACACATAATACAATAGAAGAAAATTATCTAATACATAATATCATACAACGTGACAACCAAAGATACAAATCGACGACGATTTAACAAATCTCTGGCCACGTGTTTAAGCCAATCTTTGTTATAAAAAATATCACTAATTTTGCAAAAACTAAAAAAAAAAAAAAAAAAAAAAAAAAAAAAAAAAAAAAAAAAAAAAAAAAAAAAAAAAAAAAAAAAAAAAAAAAAAAAAAAAAACTATCACTAATTTTGCAAAATACTAAATTTTGCACAATTTTGTCAACTATCTACTTTATACAACTTTGGGAGTTACTTTTGTGCGACTTATTGACTAAATAAAAAAGTGATTAGGAATATTGTTGCGCATATTATTTGCAAGATCCGTCTAACGAGACCGTACACGATTGTAAAAAATCAGTCCTTAGTCGTATGCGAGTACATTGGATTGGTAGCAATCCCAACCTTTACTTTTTGCAATTTCATTACGTTGATTTCATATTTCTACTAAGGGGCCATCGTCCACAATTACGTCACACGAATTTCATGATTATGACCCCTCTTCCGTCCTTGTCACAGCTCGTCACATTCCACTAGTGTGACATCACATACTTTGCAATTATGCATCAAGAAATTATAAAATTAAAACAGCAGTTCCGTAATTACTTTTATTTACATTTAAATTTATTATTAATAATTTAAACTGCATACAGATAGAATTGGAAATATTTTTAAGTTTTCTTTCTTTTATGTCTATTTTTTATCTTTTTTGTTCTTTGTATCTTTTCTGTTTTCTTTATTTATATCTTAAAACTATTATACCATTTTGTTCTTATTGTCTATTAAAAAAAATGCACTCCTAACATGACTTATCTGTAGTGTTATATATTTTCTAATACACGGTGCCTATTACTAAAATTTACTAATCAAACATTTTTCCTTTTACTCGGTTTTCCGGTTCGGCTGTCCGGTTCCTTTTACTTGTTTTACTGCTATTTTATTTATAGCAATTTTATACTTATTTTATCTATTACGAATCTCTATTTTACATACTTGATACATTGCACTGTATCTGATCCATACGATACAAATATCTACGTATCTACAGACACGTATAATTGTTGTCTAATCTATATCTGTAGAACGGGGCGTCGCGACGGAAGGCGGCCTAAAGTCAGACTGTGACGCCTCTGACCTATAAACGCTATATAGCGAACAAGTCTTTTATCCGCCGTAAAATATTTTGTTGCTTTCCCATCCTGTCGAATATTTATGGGATAGGGACCTAAGGTGCGATTAGAATGCCGTTTCTTTGAAAGCGTTACTCCTTTCTTTCCTTACGGATCATTGAATTATTTAAAAGTTTGAAGGGTTCACGCTTGAAAAGTGTTATTGGTTAGCTATAGGAATATACATAGGAAAATAACAGGTTATACTTTGCTTCGATTTTTGAATTCCATTAATATCTATAGAGATTATAATAATATACTGTTTTGATTACCGAAGGCATCCTGCACTACATTTTATTAAGGCGCAGTCTCCACTTCAGAGCCCCAATTCTGCTACTACAATATTGCCAGACTGGTTGACAACAGGCGTCATAATAACTGTTTTATCATAAAAAACAACTGTTATGTCGCCAGATGAAACAACAGCTATGACGTCTTTAGTCGACCATTCTAATCATATTGTAATAGCAGAATTGGGGCCCAGGACTCGACTGCTCCGTCGTTCCTGCGACAAACTCAAATTCAGTCCCTCTTCGCTTTACTTCTGAACTTTCCGAACTGCATTCTGATTATAATATTGGCGGCGTTAATAAGCATTTAAATAATGGACGATCACTGGGGGCCCCGGCCTCCGACTTCAGGGGATTGGACAGTATACCACGGCGCTTGTCCAACGCAGCTTGGCAGGTTTGACACATCAGTTATCTCGATGTGCAGCTTGCATCCGATGTTTTCCTTCACAGTTGTTAGCACGTGTTAATTGTAACCAATGGACAATAGGTCAAAAAAAAAACTGCCAAGTGGTGCATGCGTTTCGGCCAGGATCGAACCCGCGCCTTTTGAGCTTGCGACGCGTGCGCTAGCCATTATGTTATCACGACTTTTATTGCACGAGTTCAACTAACAGGCAGACGGCCACCTGATGGAAAGCATACTCCGTACAGAAAAAAGAATTCTTGCGGACGGGCGGCGTGTCGTAAGAGGCGACAAAAAACCCAGAGCCAGGTGGTAGGGCGTTTGACCGACTGGATGGCTACCACCTAGTCTAGAATATGCCACCATAACAACTTCAGTTATGTTACGGCATCAGTGACCAGTTCCAGTTCTCCTTCAAAGCCGACAAGCAATTGGCAGGACTTCTGGTACTGCTAATATCTATAGGCGACGGTAACCACTTTTCATCGTACTATTGTTCATCATAGCATTACATCCCTATGGACATTTGTAAGCCCAAAGGTGCTACCGCTTGCGAGACTGGAACCTGGCCACTAATGCCGGAACACAACTCAAGGTTGTTATTGCGGCATACTTTAGAAAACTACCCGCAATATAGGTATACACACATCACACTCACAAACTTTGTAGTTTATAAAATTAACAGGATATTCACTATGGATAGCAAACTTTACTCTATGGGTACGCCATCCACATCCTTTCCTGTTTGCAAGTATCAGCACGTGCGAAATAAACATGCATACATGCGCTCGGCCGCGGGCCCACCCGCCCACACGCGTCGGCAACGTTAATTAAATCTTCATGAACAAAACACGTTTAGTACAGTTTTCACTTGTGTTTAACGTTATGATGTTAAATGACTTCGTTATACGACCTGGTAGTTATGAAAGCGTGTTGCATGAACTATTGATCTTACAAATGTTTTTCTTAAATTTTCGTAACAAAATGTTTTTAACTTTAATTTTATAACTAAAATATGATAGATTTAGGGAAGCTATTAATAAGCCTCAACAGATAACAGTAAAACTAAAAAGAGAAATAAAAAAGAAAATTATACAAAGAAACAATAATAAAGATGTAAGGTACATAAACTAACAAATCCGAGTTTGAAGAGAAACTGACCAATTTTGCACTAAAAAATGCTACACTATTAGTAAATAAGTCTAAGTCTATATCTTCCAACTTACTTATGCTAGCTTTATTATGAGACGGTTATTCCAGAAAAAACATATGACTGCTTTCATGATAGTCCTATTAAAATGTCAATGTCAAAAGTAAATAAATGAATGAGCATATGTGTGTGTATGTATGAGCGTTCTGCGCACGCCTCATACTCGTAGTTAATATATACAAAAAAATAACAGGTTTCTAACGTTCCATCGCCTAATATATATTTAAGACAAACTTTTTTTCTTGTATTTTAGGCGAATATTAATTACAGAATCGATTTAATTACTACAGGTTTTAAAAATAAAAAAATTCACGCTGTAAAAATAATTAAAATATAAATGCAAGATTTAAAAAGATCTATTTAAGTTCACATTTCGAAATACTCAACGTATTATACTAATAAGCTCTCAATTACCCAGGGATCTTTCATTAGATCCCGACTTGGTAACAGTGGTATTACCTCAGGGTATACTCTTTCGAATAAAAATAAAATAAAATCGGTCCACAACTGATAAAGAAATCGCGTAACATAAACACAGTCGAATTGAGTGCCTCCTTCTTTTGGAAGTCGGTTAAAAATAACCTCTTATAAAAGATAAATGGCTCAGTAACTAGACCAACAAGCTACTAGCGTAATACGGAGTGTTCAAATGTGCTCCGGCAGGAAGGCGTCGGACGCGACGACATTGCGGCGACGCGCACAATTTTCCAATCAATCGGACAGTGGTACGACCGCTGTACTTGTCCCGGGAGGATAGCAACACAGTTTCTATTGCTATCAAAAAGGTATCATTCAATTCAAGTGACTCATTCTAAATATCATTTCTCCTTCATAGATCTTCCATTCGATTACTGTAAGAATCATACACATGAACCAAATACGAATCGATGACAAAACTAAAGAGTTCGCAGTCAGCTTCTGTTGAAATCTATTAAGCACCGTAGTGATAGCGTCTCAAATCGACTGACGAATAACAATGTGTATTAGAAAGGCACATTAGCAGATGAGTTATACCGATATTATGTACATCAAAATCAATACGAGTCGCGAGACTCGAATTAAAATGCCGTTAGAATTACTAGAGTTTATTAGAACTGTACAAACACGTATAACACAGGCACAAATATAATCGAACACAAGAAGTCCAAACGTAGGTAATGCAGAACGCCGTAATTCAATAAATCGCGCAAAGTCCGTCACTTATTAGATTCCCGATTCTAGTACACACGTGTTTCTTCGCTCATGGTTATCACTCAACTCGCTCCTACCTCCATCAAGTCATCGTTTTATACTGCGCAACTGCAATGTCCCCGTATTTAAGTTAATCCGACACACCTGGCTAATATCCGCCATTAGAGATTATAATACAAATAAGTAAACAAAAAAAGACGACCATAAAAATTTCAATGGTATTAATTTACATTCCGGGCGGGTAATAAATATGCTTTGTTTCAGATATGCAGGTGGATTTTGTTTTTGTCGGGACCTGAGTCGTAACAATATATTCTAATACACTTCTACTACATTATAAGCACAAGAGCAGCTTGTTAATCCGTTATCAAGTAATAACATGTGGTATTTTATTGTTATTGGATATACATACATAACTAATAAAATGTCACTTTCTATTCCAATAAATTTAATGAATTAACAATACCCTAAGAGTTCAAAACATGTCAAAATATTAAAAATGAACTTGTTTATTAAATTATAATCGTAATTAATTAATTAGTAATTATTCATTACCCTAATGAAACGACGGAGATATTTTCTAACATAAAAATAGAATCTATGATTATTAATTACAGTCAGGTGGTGGTTTCTGTGACCTTTCTGTGTTGCTTATTACATTTCAATTTGTTATTAAAATGTATCAAATGTATGCCGTCATACGTATTTACATTGTACAAAATTTAAGAAGCTGCTTCATTCAAAATCTATGAATGATTTAACTTTAAAAGTCTAAAATAATAAATTCTAAATGTGTCTAATAATAACATTTTTATTGTTTTTAATAAAACATCTAAGTCAAGGATACCTGAGATTATTTCGGGTCCGATGATCATTTCGGCTAAAACCGAAAATATATGAGCTATATATGTGTGTTTCATATCACATCATCATGATCATATGTACATATGATCAAGAAAAAAACAATCAATGTACTCATTTCAAAGTAGTGCATTAAAACGTTTTTGCATTGTATTTATTAAAATAAACTTTAAAAATTATAATGAATATTCTTTTCCTCTTTCAGTTAATTCAATAAAAGATATGCTTTTACGCGTAAATTCATAAAACTCATGGATCTCCCTTTAAATTTTAAAATAAAAAGTTTTAGGTGAAAATACTTTAAACGGAAACTAGTACGAACAAGATGAGCTGAATAGTTTTTGAGACTTCTATATAATACGTACATACACGTTTATATATAATAAAAAAACTCTGGGCTTTCTTCGCCTCTATGCAACCGTTCACTATTGACAGATATTGCTATCATAAAGATCTATTATTATTAATTATTAATCATGTATCAGCTTTCTCGATAAACAAATAAAACCAACAACCAGACACAGCTTTGTAATTCTTTAGTATAGCAACATTAAATAATATAAGTGATGATATATTTGTTCCCTCGATCATATTTATAATAGAAAGTCAATATCTAATTAGACACAATCATTAGTGATATTTTTTTGTTGTGTGGCCTGTTCGTTAATAAAAACCAATTAACATAATATAGAGTGCATGATGAAATTTGTAAGAAATATTACAATTTTTATTGGGATGCCACTATTAATTAATTAATTAACATTGGATCCCACCGGTGCCATTACGTATTTTGTAATGCAATAATCAATTATTAAGTACTTTTAAATTAACGATATAGGCAATTAATTATGCACCGTGTTCGCTATTAAAGCAACATGAAATTATTAAAAATACTTCAATATTCATGGAGTTTTATGCAAATTGTATGGTGTTTTAGACAGGTGCGTGCCACAAAACATAACTGGTTATTCATACGACGCGCAATCAGACGTGTTTTGACTGTGCGTGGAAATAGATTATGCGGAATCGTTAAAGTAAACTACATTGGTGATCTATAATCATTACCGGAATCCAAATAAATCTTACATCAGAATTATAAAAGTAAATTATTTTTTTAGGTCTTCATTGCCTTTAGACATAATCACAATGTACCTTTTAATTAATTAATTATTCGTAATTTGTGTTTTAATTTTAGGCTTCTGTGACATAGGTGACTGAAATGTAACAGGAACGTCAAATTAAGATTTTATAAAAATCATTAAGAGACAGTTTTGATAATTTGCAATCCTGCTAAAAACTTACTATGAACTGCACATTGATAGTATTTTTACTCACGTCTATTGCCAGTTTTTTGTTAATGTATTAAATTTAAAGTCTGTTACGATTTTAGATATATATTTTATGTTTTTACACGTTTTATACAGTTTTAGAGTTTATATAGCAATTATTAGGTGTTGATGTTTAGACGTGTGACATGAGTGATTTTTAATAATATAATGTTTTGATGTAATGGGGTTTTATGGAATGAAAAAGTTGTGTTAGTAGCAAACAGCCAGCAAAGTCTACTAGTAAAAGTTAGAGCTATCCACGCGGCTTGGATGATATAAATTTTGTTGTTTAATACTTCCGGAGACTAAATTATTTTTTGAGGTTAGAAATAACCTAAGTTTATAACGAAATAAGCAACAGTCAATCGGCTTTCCCCTAAAAGCTGTGAAGAACGAAGAAACAAACAGAATCATTTTCACAATTATATAATTAATACGAACATATGTACCTATAAAAAAGTCGTGGTAGCGTAATGGTTAGCGCACGCGCCCCTAAAGCGAAGGGCGCGGGTTCGATCCTGACCGGAACGCATGCACCTCTAAGTCAGTTTTCTTATCAAATGTGCATATTGTTACAATTACCACGTGCTAACAACGGTGAAGAAAACATCGTGATGCAACCTGCACAACGAGATAACCGATGTGTCAAACCTGCCAAGCCGCCTTGGACAAGCGTGGCGGGTATACTGTCCGTTTTCCCCCTATAATGGGAGGCCCGAGCCCAGCAGTGGGACACTTATGGGCTGATATTATTATTTTTATTATACCTATAAGATGCATTAGCTATAAGTGCGATTAGATAAAAACAAACAATTCAATAGGTAGCATAATATCAAATTTATTGACTTATTCACAATAAATTCTAAAACAGGGTTCATATAAAAGATGGTCCATCCATCCAATCCATACGTTCAGTAGTCGAGCGTGCACGCTCAAAGCATCGCGCCGCTGCACGCGACGCTGTTCCAAATTTGCGGCCTAAGTTGTCTAACGCTATAGAATTATGACGTAACAACGCAGTAGGTACATCCATATAAAATCAGGGAAGCTGTGAACTTTTGTGTCATGATTAAGAGTATATAAAGTTGATTTGACTGCCAAGTACCCAATTGCAATTATATGTCACAATTACAATTTTTTAGTCCTTTAATGTCTGTCGTGCAAATTGAACGTCGTCTAAGACAGATTTAATTTAATTTGATATTTGACATACAAGTGAGTTTTGCCTACGGTCGTCCAATTTATGATTTCTGTACATATCCTGTCAGGATAGATTTGATGCCATCGGTAGTTGCCGCCGGCATCAAACATGCATCGCAGTGGAAAAGTAAACATTTTCAATATAAACTTGGTGCTGTTTTTATTGTTCGATCAAATTTTTATTAACGCAATTGTTTTGTTTTTTTGGTGCAAGAATTAAATCAGTGATTCAAGTTGATTTTCAGTCAGGGAACACGCTGACGTGTTAGGAAATAGACGATCGGTTTTTTAACTAGGCTACACCCATCCTGAATTTGTCTTAGGGCCAATTCATTCAATCATCATCAATCATTTTCTAATGTAATATCTAATTTTAGATGTGACTTAAGTTGTTTAAGACATTTAAACATCATTAGATAATTGCAAAAATCGGGTTGGTGACGTACAAAAAAAATTCTAAGGATTTCAATGTATAGATAATACGTACGTTAAGTGTTGCGGAAAAAATACATTTTGTTTAAAAATTAAATACTGGCAGCTCGGTTTTTACATTTTTATAATAAAAGGAAATCGAGTTGGTTGTGATTCGAACGTAAGGAAAAAATGCCGTTTTATTTTCTCTAATCCCATTTTAAATTAAATATATATATATTTGCCTCATTCGGGTCCATCACAGTAAGCATAATATAATTATTAACATCATGAAATATGATTTATTATTACTATATATAATATTAGACTGTAAAGAAATTCAAGTCACTGTTAACAGCTGTTTTACATACATCTATAAAAAATGCACAAATTGATATTTTTACTAAAAATATCCATTCGTCAGTCATTAGCAAAATTACACGTTCTAAGTTTTAAGTTAATTTAATTCCCAGCACATTTATATTAATTTACGAGACAGCATCGCGCCATCACTACAACGTACGACCTCCCAAAGTATTTTGAATACTATCCTTTATGGTATAAGTGCCAAGTTACGTATTTGTATGAGTGGTTTAATAACAGATAAACAGAGACGATATAGTTTGTCCCCAGTCGTGCTAAATGTACCAAAATAATTCAGTATTGTGTTAACTTCGTAGCTTTTTTTAAGTAATTCGATTTTATGTTAATACCTAGGAGTATTCTGTCACTTGGTTCGCGTAGAACTGGCCACTATGTGCATATCATCCGTACCTTGTAGTTGAAATGAAACATGCATGAAAATTGAATAAAAATCCACTGAAATCCACGGGGGCGTTTCGGAGACTTCTTTTCTTACACCTTAGTTCAATTTAATTACATATTCTGTATTTTGGTATACATGTACTGTCACACCACAAATCATCATGTCATCCTTGACACAACCTGTCATTTTTCTTTTTTTGTTTCCTTTTACACTTGTATCCAGAGACCTTCCAGTTTCACATACTTATTTCTATAACTTTCATATTTCCTCATTACATGGCCATACTAACTTAATCTTCTTCCTATCAATTCCCAGTAACTGGTGCAACTTTTAAGGTCCCTTTATGTACTAATTCCTCACTTTGCGTCACGTTTTTAGTCCACCATCTTAGTGGCGAGAAAAACTTTCTGACAGAGAAACAGACAAAAACTGTCACTTAGAATTAGGCGTTCTATAAATTGAAAGCAATTTTCATTTAAACATAGTCGTTGAATACATATTTGTGGCGTTCGGCGTCAGCGTCGAAACCATAGGGCCATGGGGTATCGAATCCTATCGGTTTCATCCAGATCTATCACCTCGTTTAAAAGTCTCACTTGACCAAAAAAAGACCTGTACTTGGGGCAACGCATCGGCTACCTTCCAGTGCGGAAATGCGGCCAGCGTTTTGGACACGTTCCCAACCCACAGCGATTGGGGACCTATATATTATTTGTATTGTTTTTATTATGGTATTTTGTAATTTAGTTTAGTTTCGTTTATTTCTTTAAATATCCAACATACATAAATATATCGAGGGCTTAATAAAACTAATGGGCATATATGCAAAATGCAATTTCTTTGTTGTTTACTAAAATCTATGCATGTTACAATTTAGAAATTCTTACCAGTATGAATGTGTAACTAAGTAAAGGGTAATCCAAATTTCAGCCTTATACAATCAACTAGTTTTGTTTTGTTCACAATTTTGTCCCTTGTGTAAAATTGCACTTTTGTCTATACGCCCATTTGATATTCATATCAAAAAATCATTTTATTTATTTAGAAACACAATAAAAATATTCGTAAAAAATATAATATAAAAAACAAAGTCGTTTATTTCTAATTTCAGTGTAATCTATTTTTTTTCCAAAATATACGTAATAATTTATTAAACAAAGACATTATAAACCAATACAATAAAAGAAAACTTATCTCTGATACATTGCATTTTACCTATATCCTTTAAGTCTATAAGTAGAATACTAAGCCTAGGTCACCAGCTTCTATGGGTAAGGTGTCCAGAATGAAGGCTACGTTTCGTCCCTAGATTGCCATACTGATCCGTAGTGCGAGGCAGTTATCAACCCTCTGATCTATTGCTATAAATTTTGACTAAATTTCACAACGATAAAGTGACTGTTAAATACATTGACTGTTATTCCAAAAGGAGGCAGACTATATCAAACAATATACATCAGTTCTGTATGTTTATGTGACAGTTTACACAATAAAATGTATTCATTTCTATATTTCATTCGGTTCAATAACAGCTGTCCACAAATGGCTACACTTTACAACTCCTTTACACCAGGTGGATCGATCCTTCGTCTATTAACGACAGTGGAGACATATAAATGACCTTAATTGCCTTATCTGTACTAATATTATAAAGAGTTAATGTTTGTGACGTTGTAGGGGGTAATCTCTGGATCTACTAAACCGATTTTGAAAATTCTTTCACCATTGGAAAGCTACATTATTCCTGAGTGACATCGGGTATATTTGATTGTGATTATTAATAAGTATTTTTTAATTTATTTTGCTGATGCCCAGCGAAGTCACACACTTAGGTTATATTTTATACTATATATTTTTATATTTCTCAAGGCCGCGGGCCATATAAATTGCACGGACTTTTGGAAAGCTTGCGTTGCCATGGGAAGACCAACACGTGGAGACCCCTTGACAAATTTAATGTAAATGTGGCGTGACATTGACCAGCGATTATCCCTGTGTACATGATATATAAAATAAAATACACCCGAGGACAAGCTTCGGGCATTATAAGATCTTAGAATCTTGTGTAAATCTTGTGTATATTATTAAATTATAATAAAAACCGTAATGCATTTCGCAGAATAAAAATAGCACAAAACGAAAAACAATGACACCTCTATAGACCGTATCGTTGCGTGAAAAGTCGAAATTAAAAGTGAAATTATGATATCATATACACAACATATTATACAATTACAAAATTCATTTATCGACGAGCGGCTTACGAATTCCCAGCGTAGCACACACCCAGAAGCTCAAATGATCAAAATAACCCTAGACACCACGCACCTAACTATCAAACATAAAATGCAAACTAACACCGCACCGACCGTAAGGGCCGTTAAACTTTCATCAACAGTAATTGCGTGTATACATGTACACATGTACACACGCATACGTGTGAATATGTATACAGCCACGTCTACATTGCTGATGCATGCTTCAGAAGTAATAGCATCAGATAACTACTATAGAACTATAGAAAGTACAATTATGGAAAATTGTATTTAAAGGCAAAGTGTCAGTTAAAGCAGACATTTAACTTGAAAATAGAATAGATACCTATATTATCTTATGCTCATAAAGTTCTTTTAAAATGAAAATAAAGAAAAAGTGAAATTTTTAAAACAAATTTTAAAGTCAAGTTAGTTAATGGTTCATTATGCTCTTTGAGTGCTACTTCAAAATTATATTAAAAAGTTATATGAGATTCTATTCATTTCATAATTATGTCGTTTTATACAAAACATATATAATGTAAATTAAAATACGAGTCCGTTAAACATATTAATCTCTATAACTATTTAGCATCATTTATTTTTGCAAGATATAATATTTGAAGCAGCATAGGACAAGTGTAAACTAAGCCTAATGAATGCGAAGCCAAAGCTGTAGCTAATGCCGACTTGACGATAAGCCGGAAGTATTATATTATTATGAAGTATAAACGAGCATATTAATGATTCAGTATTAATTGCGAGAAACCACATTCGCAACTGGACAGTAAAAGTATCTTTAAAAAAACAAACAGACAATAAACGGAGTATGTTTAAAAACACACGTGTACCGCTCGAAGGATCAAATGGTCCTTCGCGTCGGATTTAGATCTTGGCAGCTTGTTTACATAATAAAAATAACATGATGTTGAAGACTCTATTTACACGACATTTATTGCCCACGTCTTTAAGCACGGAGGTTTAACGATTTAATAATAGTGACTAACTTACATTTACACTGATTCGAGTAATGGTCACACTAGGGGGTAAATGTGGCTCAAACTGCATTTACTAAATACAAAATCCTTGTTCATAATATTTTTTATATTGGTAAACACACTTCAATACCTAAAACACATTATAAATCTAATTATGTACATTTTTATTTTTTCTACGTAACCTCCTTTTATATGGTAATCAGATGTGTCCCTTTGAATAATTTACAAAGTTGAAAGTTGCGGCTGTTTTTTTTTCGTGAAGCGCACCCTCAACGTATCCAATTATAAATAGCCCAGTCATATTAGGGCTTTCACCTCGGAATGAAAGATAATAAGCTGCAAATTGGTATGAACCTTTGTTTTGTCATTCTAAATGTTGTCTCAAAAGTCACAATCGTTATCGTGTCCGCGTCTCAAGATATTCAAGGTCAAAGGTCACAAAAATCGGTTTTTCGCGAATATCTGGCTTCCTATCGGTTAAATGAGATTTGCATTTATTATAAAAGTTGTAGGCTATAAAATTCCCTACAACTTTTGTTTAAACTTTTTTTTCATACAACCAACCGTTTTGAAGGTAGAGCGCGAAGAGTGCACATCGTACAGTCATATACGGCCTAATGCAAGGTCAAGCGTGAGTTATGATTATCAGTACGTTATAAAGTCAATTATTTACTTGGAAATTATAATTATTAAACAATGCCTATTATTTATGTACTAACTATTAATTATTTATATTTAATTAAAGTAAGTAACTTGATTATTTATATATAATTATTCATATTTAACTATTTCAGTATAAAATATTATTAATTCTGGATTATATATTTTAGTTTTATTTTAAGTTAAAATGATAGTAAGAGTATATATTTTACACATATTTTTATTTATTATTAAATACGGCATAATATACATTTGTCAAAATGTGAGTTCAAATATCAAAAGTATCTTTGTTGATTTTAATTGTAATGAAATTGGAAATGGAAGCTAATTATCTTCTTTTTCTTCGTCGTCTTCTTCTTCTTGTCGCTCAAAAATGTTCGATTCATTGTCATCATCCTCATTATCTGCCATGTTCATCTCCAAACCTTCCAGAATATCGGGATCATATGTATTTTCTTCATCGGGATTACTTGGATACAGTGAAGCGTTGAGGCAAGCTTGTCCGTTGCACTGACCGCAAGCTAAAGAACATTGTAGCCCTGATTTTCTGCATCCACAGCGGGAACTACAACCATTTTTGCAATTGCAAAATATTACGTTTAGTAGTTCGGCTGGTGCTGGAGGTAATAACGTTCGTATGGGCTCCAGGATTTCATTTTCAAGCATCCAGCCCCATTCTTGAGGTCCTAAGTCCTTCCCTAACCACGTTTGAATCTGGTAGTAGACACGTTTTATGTGTTGATGAGCTGCTACACTTGTTGGTGGAAGTGTTGACAGTTGTACAGGTTTATTTAGTTTTGTAAATTTGATGAATTGCGTGTAGCGGAAATGATCAATGTTGTCCTCAGATTTTGGAGCATTATATAATGCCAACAAGATGCGCACTCCATTTTCTAATAATGTTTGTTTTGGGCAGTTTTCTTGTTGAAATACTTCCACCAGTTTATCTAAATCAGGAATTTTTTCCAATGCTCTAGTAACAGTTTTTTTTCCTTTTTTAAATAGCGCAGAAGTCGTGTCACAGCCACTGAATGCGTGTAAAAATAAAATGTGCTTTTTAGTACGAGGATATTGGTCAAAACTTTTAGTAGAATATATTTGTAACCATAACTCACGCTTGACCTTGCATTAGGCCGTATATGACTGTACGATGTGCACTCTTCGCGCTCTACCTTCAAAACGGTTGGTTGTATGAAAAAAAAGTTTAAACAAAAGTTGTAGGGAATTTTATAGCCTACAACTTTTATAATAAATGCAAATCTCATTTAACCGATAGGAAGCCAGATATTCGCGAAAAACCGATTTTTGTGACCTTTGACCTTGAATATCTTGAGACGCGGACACGATAACGATTGTGACTTTTGAGACAACATTTAGAATGACAAAACAAAGGTTCATACCAATTTGCAGCTTATTATCTTTCTTTCCGAGGTTGACCCCTTTTTTTACCTAATATGACTGGGCTAAAAGTGTATTAACACAGTGGCAGTCCTGTAATTCAATCAGCCAGGGTTGGGTTCCTATTGACATATCCATTAGGAATTATTCGAGCTCTAGGGTGGCATTCATTATTTGTATGGTAAACGAGGTATACACGATGCATCTGCAAGTAGGTTGTACGTCTCAAGTGTGCAACGCAAGTATTTGTGAGCAACTATTCCAACTGAAGTACACTTAACATTGATTGTTACACCGACTCGTTTCTGACTCCTGGGGTATAAAAAGAACACAAGATATTAGTAGTCTGTCTACGGTATACGTAAATTGTAGGTATAATCTACACGGTTGGGATGTAGAAGAGATTAACGCTTTATTGCAAATTACAAGACTTCGAGGCTCTTCGAGTTTAGCTCTAGCTGTTGGTACGCTAATGGTGCGGGTTGACGTCCTTCATAGCTAGGTGGGTCCCGATTGAGGAGAGAATTCAAAGTTTGGTGTGTTGCTCGGATGTTAATTTATTCCCCGGATTTACAGACCAACTCTCAATCGGATCAGCGAGCAGTCATTGTTCCTTTCATAAAATTCCTCACACAGCAGTTTGCTTATTTTGCACGCCTCCTCACATGTTACATATGTATCCCTAAAGTCTTCAAGTAAATATAATGTGAGTATAAGATTATGAATGATACTGGTACGTTTTCAAGTAAGTATGCTAGTCTCAACTATATGACCTACTATAATTAATTTAAATAACAGTTCACGTATTTAAAACATAATTGCCATTGCTGGGAACAGAGCTCCCAAGTTTCTGCCACACATCCCATTTTACTTTCACAAACTAGTCACCAGTGGTATTATATAATAAATATATATAGCCCAAACCGGATTGTCAATTCAAGTTATTAATTAGAACGAACTTTTTTATAGCACGCTACTGAGCGGGTGCTAGACAAAAAAGTGTTTTAGAAAAGAGAAATGCTGACCACTGTATATTATTATACAATTTCGAACTTTAATGCAATTAAAAAAGATCTAAAATAATAGATCAGCGTAATATAAGTATAATAGAAGGTCTTGTATTGACCCTTATTACCATACAATTTCTCCAAGGATCTTTTTTATTTTATTTTTTATTGCAGGAGTTCAGCAGACAGGTAGACGGCCCACCTGGTGGAAAGCGGTTACCATCGCCTATGGACATTTGCAACACCAAAGGTGCTACAAATGCGCTGCTGCTCTCTTAAGGGACTGCTTGGATAAACTTTAATACGCAGAAAAACACAAGTTAACAAAAAAAATGTCTGCTGTTTAATGAATATTGTTTTGGTGAATACAAAAGTAAACATTTTTTGGTAAATCAATTTTTCTTCCATTATTTAGACATAACATATCAAAATTAGACGTTCAGAACCTAGACTTAAAATGAAAGGTAAGTTTTAAAGTTTTTAAATGAGTCTCGGATTGCTTTATTTCGGCGAACAAATATAATCAGATTAATCCAGTTCTAATTAATCAACAATGGGTGTAGTTAGTCATAACAATGTTCATATAAAAAGTGGGTGTAAAAATATCAGATCACCATTATAATTTAAAAATATCTTGATATAAATAATTTTAATTACTGCTATTAGTTACATATAATTTAATATGCAACTAATTGCGGCTCACAGTTTCACCCGCGTGGTGGTGGAAATTCTATATATTTTGGATAATTCACACTATAATCTTTATAAATTATAGCCTATGTGTTATTCTGATATGTAAGCTATATTATTGTAAAGTTTCATCAAAGTCCATTCAGTAGTTTTTCATTGAAAGAGTAACGGACATACATTCTTACAAACTTTCGCGTTTATAATACTCGTATCAGTAGGATATGCATAGACTTATAGAAATGAAAACATAATTTAGAACGCTCTTACAAATACTCCTTCGGCGTTTGCAATATGTTGAAAAGTATATCAGCTGATTTGTTACTGGTGATGTACGACTGTTCTCCAATTCATTTACATTCTACACTGGATAATGTTTGTGATACTTTTTGCATATCGCATACTTTTTAACAACAAAAATGAGGAAGCGTGAACAATCCCCCTGTATAATTTGCATATAGCACTTTCAACTCGCAACTAATCAACATAAATGTTTTAATGTAATTATTACGCGGGCTTCCTGCGGTCGCGGCCGCTGACAAATTGTGTCCGAATTACGAATTCACCATCGGAATATCCGTTTCCGTTTGATTTCGCGATATTCGATACTGAGTGCCGTAATTCATTGAGATAGCGACTGACTTGGGCACTTTGCTATTCTATATCAGACGGTAACATGAAATAAAATTGAAAAGGTTTTTAAATACAAGCTTTTGAGATCCTGGATATGATGTAGCAGCGGAGTGCTAGCCAAGATAAGTAAAACGAGCCCAAACTCGACGGGTCTATCTTGTTTAGTACAGGAGTTCCTATGGTCACCTTCCGACTCCATCATCAGATCAGTTATCTGTGCTCAATCGGAAACCGGGAAGTTGGTCAAATTTAACTGGCAAGATTCCACCCGAACTAACATACATACTTAGATACATACATGCATACATACATACTTGTATACATACATACATACATACTAACATACATAGGTTCATCAATTGCAAGTTAATCAATTTCAATTTGTGGATATACAATATGTGTGGTGGCTGCCGATTATTTACTTAATTACGTCGCAATTTATTCAAAAATAAAGTTCTTTAGTATAAATTACACATTTTGGGTCGCCAGTGGGAGCTGGATAAGATCAGAGAAGGACTGGAATATGTGGCATACACTTACAGCAGTGAAAAACGGTTGGCTGACGACGAATACTTATTTTAGACTAATTTACCTAATAAAACTGCGTTTTAACGGTTTTAAGCGCGGTAACTTATTTGATTTTGGTTGGTTTGATTACCTAACCATAAAGAGTATACAAGACACTGAATGGCGAATAATAAATACCCGTAACGAACGCTCTGAATAAGTCAGTCCACAAGTTACACTCTGACCATATCCGTAGGTGGTGAGTTATGCAGTTCAATAAACTGGGCTTGTATACAACCTGTTGATTCACACTTTTGGTAATCGACTACAAACTTCGAAGCGGGTTTTTTAATGTCCTTATCGCCGGAAGACGTCCGCTAGAAAAGAATGTCTATGTACCTTATTAGGGTGTTAGATAAGTTTATTGTGCAGTGAATCGCCTTTTGTCATATTTGCAAATAGTGTAATGACCGATTGCAGGGTCAGTAGGCTGGTTGAATTTCTTTTTTAATTGTCAAAGCATACAAAGTTGTAACTTTTATAGAGCTATAGGTACACGTATAAGTTTTACTAGCGTAAGCCTCGAAGACTAAGCCCGTGCTACGATTTACCATTACTAGACTCAGCTATGTGACAATCGAACTGCACACTAAGCGTTAGTAGTTAGTCTTTGTGCGTAATTTTCGACATATCCAGTGCACCATCGTTATATAGAAACATAATATGTTATGTTTGAAGCTCAATAATGAATCTATATGGTTTTATCCGTCTAATATATTGTTACAACTTAGGCTCCGACGAAGACAAATTCCACGTACAGTCAGATCTGTAAAATCTCATATTATTACCTGTCGGCATTTGAACGAATTGTAATCCTTTTATGATCGTCTTCTTTGTTCACTTATTTTTGGCATACGTTTCTAGTCATTGTGGAGTACAGCCTATTGTACTCGTTTACGGCCACTCAGGAGCATCATTAGCCATGTGTTGCGGATTATGAGTACAAGCTAATTCTAGGAAATTAAGTCGACGATACCGGGCGGGCACTTCTTTGCATTCGTGAAGTATAAAACGATGGCCTGATTGAGAGAGGGTCAGTTACAACTACGATCTAGGCGTGACGTGTGTACATTCGAAAATGTAATAGCGACGGATTTTGCGCGTTTTATTGAATTACGACCTTTGCATTACGTGTGGATTTATTGCCTTCGGTTATTGTGTTATACGTATTTGTATAGTTCTAATAAAGTCTATAATAATTCTAACGGCATTTTAATTCCAGTCCCGGAACAATATGATTATGCAATTTCGACTTAATAGTTAGAAAAAGGACCCTCTTTTCTTTATCAAACATGCACATGTGATCGATGGAGCCTTGTCTTCGTACACTTCCAATTAACATTGAGCTTTGAAGTACGCTACGACGCGTCTGTATTTGACAACCAGCATTTCATACGTAGTGAACAGATTTACTTTCCCATTTCAAGCTTTCACAGCTGCATGGCCGCAGCTAATGGACGCCTCTGACAGTGCAATGGAACAAGTTCAACGGAGGTTACTATTTCAGTATACTGAAACATACAGAAGGACTGAACTTTTGAAACTAAATAAAAGATAATACATATATTACCGCAAGCGAATTATATAGGAAAGGAGGAAAAGTATTGCATCTAATCGTTTTTCTTCATCGTGACCTTTTTTATGATGACGCAGAGGGATACGCACGCATGTCTTTGGACACTGTTCTCGGGCCGTGGGGATGACACGTAAGGGAGGGGAGTGTGGGACTCCTGAACGACCTGATACTCACAAGACCTCCGAACGGAGGCCACAGGGAAGTAGCCGTCAGACTACCCACTAACCAACCGCGCTTCTTCTACGCGCTCTTACGGAGCGCCACAGAAACTGGTTACGAGACAGTACATCTGTGACGCTCCAACGCTTGGCCGACGACCTCAGGGTGTCCTCCTTCTTCATGAGTTAGGCTAGCAAATTTTTAAGGAATGAACGCTTACCACCAAGTTAAGACGAATAATTAACGGGTTTCACATGTTGGTAATCGTTTTGCAGAGTTTTTTACATGTTTTCCTCGATATGTACTTCTGGCCAGAAATAGTAGGTACTTTACACAATTTTGACAAATAATTTAAACATTACATACTATTCTATAAATTGGTTAAAATACTAACACATAATACGCTCCGTCTACTTGATTACAAAGCCTGCAGCGCACGTATGTCACGTTCACGACGCATGTGTGTAAGCAACCTAACGCCGCGCTGCGTTTCTTGCACCTTTGATCTCGCACGCACGTGTGTACACAGTCGATTTGAAGCCATTATTCCATAAGTTCGAGGAACGAAGTTAGTGTGCGGTGTACATTTTGGCCGATACGTTATTTTTATTGCTTTATTTCTAGAATTAACTTAATGTTCAATCACAAAAGAAAGTACAAAGGTACTAAGACGTGTGAGACATAGCTCTATGTCATCCAGGGCAAAGGTTCTTCATTTTTAAAAATCGAAAGAAACAAAAATAAAAGTCAAATGTTAAGGCACAGTTCTAGATCAAAGGTTCCTAAAAGGGTCCGAGCACCGACCTGAAAAATTGAAATATTTCAAAAGCACTAGAAAATATAAGATTTGATTTATTGAAAGATGTAGAAAGGGGCAGGAAAATCATCAGGAATCAATCCTAACACTGTATCTTTATGGTCCTATTTCTGTTATACTACGGGTTCTAGAATAGAAAAATGGTTCAAAAATCTCTAATAACGACATTCTTTATTTTTTTTTTTTCTTTTTCCTTTTCTATAAAGAATTACTTCCCATACCCATATAACAAGTTACTAATACTGCTGGAGATAGTACGTTATTTATAACTGCAAGTAGCTCTAGAAAATACAGCAATTCAAATCAAAATTTAAAAAAAACATTGCTTTTTACAATGCTATAAAAGATGAATTTATCATCATATCATATTTTCCAATTTTCTTTTCTGTATCCTAAGATTCTTTAAACGCCAACATAAATGTAACATTGACTATTGTTTTGTAAAAAAATCTAGTAATAACAAATTTATTGTGATCTATGAAAAATAATTAATTACAACATAATAATATATATTACCATGACGGTATCTGGTCAGTATTTATTATATCTTAATATTATACATACAATAATAATTTCTACATTATCAATAGTATATATAATTTATTCATATTTAGGTAAAAAAAAATGGAAGCATGGATGAGCTGCTCTAAGAAGTTTGGGAAATATTGCTTGAAGGTCTAGATTTGTAGGGCACAAAGTTCTTGGATTGTTTCTTTTATACTCAGCTATCTATTATAATATATTATGCAAATACCGTAAACACACGTCTGTGTAGGAAGGCAAATGTTCCAAACCGGTCTTGTGTAACCCGACCGTGTGCCGGTGGTCGGTGTACGGTGTTCGAGGAAGCGTGTTTAGTTCCCACGGGGCTCGGGCGCATGCGCAACACACGGACATACCTGCGGACAAAATATTGTATAGGTTAGGTGCTACTTTGTTGCAAGACATTGGCAGCTGGAGATGATTAGACGAGGTATTGGATTTTATAGTCTGATAGACTGGTATCGACTGTCTATTTCACTGAATAATCGATAGATACATATAACACATTAAGACACTTGTTTATTTATTATTTTGACGGCTTTGGAAATAACCAGTTACAATGAAATTAGGTATATATATACTATAAATTATAAATAAACAGATATCGGTCGGAAATTGATGCGATAGTCTATCGGCAGGGAGACTATAGAATATTTAAAACGTTAGTACAGGATTACGATGTTTCATTGGAGTGGCGACGGCTGATGTAAGCTGTCGATGGACAACTAAGGGGTCTGTAATATACTTCCATCCTAGTCCTGTGGTGAGAACAGAAATTCAAAACAAATGAAGTTGCAGAGAGCTCTGTTCGCTTCCATGAACGGTATGCAACTGTTAAGGCTTATTAAACACAGAACTTTACTATGTATACTCATATGCATAGTGCATAGATATCTTCAGCTGTTTTTTGAAGTGAAACTTCTTTAGAATCGTTGTGATTTGAAAATCGATGGAACGAAAAAATGACACTAAAAAGAGATGTAAACAAATCAAATTAAATCTTATACATTTAAAATAAAACACATTTCTCTTTACCTGTTAGCATTGATTTTCAATTTAAATAAAACAAAAGATTTCAATTTGAATTTTAGCTCTATATGCATATATTTAAAGCTGATATCCTTTTATACGTAGATCAAATCAATTATGCCTAACAGTACATTGAAATTTGAACCTCAACTCAGTACGGTAAAGTGTAATTTTGATTAAATTTTATGAATTATGATATACTTATATTAATAAAAATTAGAGAATTGTCTTTGAGTATATCTCTGCAGTTTCACTTCTACTGAGTTGAACTGCACACTCACATTTTTTGAAACATATATTTATTTGAAGTCATATTTGAACAGCACAAGTCTGTTGAAGATGTACGTCATAAGCTAATGTTGCAATTGCATTTGTCTAAAAACATAAGTTTGTTCTTTTTATATGATTTCGGTAATTAATTGGTTTTCTTGAATCTGAATCTTTTAT
Organism: Dendrolimus punctatus; assembly: GCA_012273795.1. Taxonomy (NCBI): domain Eukaryota; kingdom Metazoa; phylum Arthropoda; class Insecta; order Lepidoptera; family Lasiocampidae; genus Dendrolimus; species Dendrolimus punctatus. The sequence goes on along the minus strand of CM022529.1, from coordinate 4,165,166 downwards.
TAATGTAATAAATCAAAAAAAAAAAAAAAAAAAAAAAAAAAAAAAAAAAAAAAAAAAAAAAAAAAAAAAAAAAAAAAAAAAAAAAAAAAAAAAAAAAAAAAAAAAAAAAAAAAAAAAAAAAAATTTTATTAATGTGTAATAAGCATGCGAGAGGATAGCAGCATGACAAAAGCATATTTGGGTTAAAATATCGCTGGAAAGGCAGAGTGGAGGCTCACCTGTGCCAGTTTTGGGCCCATAATAATTAGCAAGGAACTGTTACATAGGGAAAAATAGTATGCTTTAGTTTGGGAGACCAAGACTCACTTTGGGTAGCTGAGCCAATGGAGTAATAAAAGAGAGAATAATGATTAGAGAATGATCATGAAAATCGTACTACTATTTTGTATATCTTGTACCCACAGGATACATAAAAAAACTCGAAAAAGCCTCATGTTGTCTAGTAATAAATAATTTAAGTAAGTTTAATTTTATCATCATTTCTTCTTGCAATCCTCCAGGTTAATAATAGGACTAATTCATAACAAGTTTAGTGCAAATTCTCGTCATCCGCCTCGCTCAGAGACTCAGCGTTGCTCCCATATACGGCCCGGCACTTCCTACTCGGCGTATCAACCACCATTAGGTGCACATCAAAGAGCCGTTATCGTGTGCCCACGTCAATGGCGGTTCTCAGAACAACATTTATTATCATTATTTAATTATAATTTTCATTAATTAATTACGCCTGCTAATTAATAAATTAACATGATAACAAAACGTTGATAATTATTCCTTTACCTGACAAATACGTAAACAAATGAAAGAATATATAAATTTTAATTTCATATTAATAATAAGTATGGCAGTCGACCACTGTAGTGTTCCAAATGTATTGGACTTTCCAAAGATTTCGATGCATTGTATGATATTATTATTTGTATGTAATCATCAATGCCATAATGACGTGACTTTTTCCTAGTTTGGGCTCCCAGTTTTTTCACCTATAGTTAAGATTTTTTTCCTTTTATTGTTATGTTTTGTGAAAAGGAATACAAACCTAATGTTCAGAGCAGATGCAATCTAGGATGGAGCACGCTTACCTAGTAGATACCTATTCACTCGTGACTTGAAGAGCACTGGTTTTTATGATTCGGGGAACACAGTATTATTATACTTAAGCAAAGTATTATGTAGTAATGTACTGTAGAATTACTTCTAGTAGTTTACTGTAAAAAATACAAAATATCTTCCAGTTTAGTAGAACAAAGGTTTATAACACCTCTTCACATTTTTGAGAATTCCGACATTAATTTAGGTGTAGAATCCTGGTTTCTTATGCATCTATTGTAATTTCTGTAATAATACAGATTATAACAACAGCTCATAACGTTTCACTGCTGGGTTCGGGTCTTCCAATTTTTTTGGGGATGGATAACCCATCAGGTTTGTCGAAGGTGGGTTTGAAAATCAGTTGTCTCGATGTGTAGGTTTCATCACGATATTTTCCTTCACTATCAGCATGTTGTAATTGTAACGATATACAGATTAGGTCAGAAAACTATCCAAACGGTGCACGATTCCCTGCTAGGACTCGAACCAGTCCCTTTTCAGTTTACAACAAAGCTACCACATCTTACCATATAGCTTAAATATTTTATAATCATAACGCAATTATAGTCCTACTAGTCAGGATTTTTTTGTGTAATGATTAATATACATAGATATTCTTTATTGTACATCAAAACAAAAATAAACAAACAGACTACAACTATATCAGATTGTGCATAAGTGTGGTCTTATCGCTAAAAAGCGATCTCTTGCAAATAACTTCAGGAATTAATTGAGATGATGGCGATGGTGGTATACGTAACAGTGCGAATATATTTTAGTATTTATGAATCAGATCGCAGTTTTTGAGGCTCCATATGGCAGGAAGCTGTATCGTGAGTAAGCGTTATGCGGGTGAGGAAGCGGCGTGTCCGGTGCGAGAGGCATGTGGTTAGATGTGTTTGTGTCACCATCTTCCAACAAGTACAGACACAATCGTTTTCATATCTGAAGAACTGTTTAAATATTGGATAATTGATTTAAGTTTTCATTTTTGGTGGATTTTAGATTGAATAATGTTGTGTTAAATCAATGATAATATTTTTTTTCAACAACTACGGTCTCAAGTTTCATAAGCTTTTTTACAATTTAATTTATAAAAAGTTTTTACAATTTATACACGTTTATTGATTATTTTTGTTGTTGTGTGTGACATTTATTCAATAATATGTGTGTTGCGGTGTATCTTACGAATATCTCTTGATATTAATTTACTCTAAATTAATGCTAAACTTATCCTAATGTAGAGTGTATCTGTTACATGCTGGTGATGTGAGGGAGTGCATGTGCAGTGTGTGCCTTATGTCTATACCTATATATATATTATCGTAACTAGTGCCATGTGTGTTGTTTCTTTCCTTTCTGTGTCTGGGTTATTAATATTTAGGCTCTTAGTGCTTAGACCATTGAATGGTCTAGAACTAGGTGTACCCGCACTTCGGGTATTAGCCGTGACATATCGACCAAATCTTAAGCTAAATTCGGAATCAGCGCATCGAAATACGTGAGTGTGGTCAAAAGTACAGACCAGTATAATTTTTAAACTACCAAGAAGTAATAAATAACAAAAACGATAATCCGAATGAAACTAGTTAAACCTGCCTTCCTCCCTAAGCCCATCTGTTATTATTGAACATTCCACGAATCCCACTAAGCTCGTACGCATTGTTTTTTTTGTTCACCCCCTTTTTGAACGGCATTCTATTCGTTTATTTACTAAAATTAATTAAATGACAGCAAATTAACACGTGATCGTCGACATTTTAAAAATGTGCCCTATCTACAGTATAAACAGACAGGTAACACTTTATTGCTGACCAAAATAGACAATTACAAAACTGGTGATGGTGAGATATTATAGGTTAAGACCTTTGTAACACTTACACAATAAAAATGATTTACTTTGATCAATTAGTGACTATTTACGCACAATGGAGAGTACTACGTCATTTGAATACTAAAACCCAAAAATGCGTTGTAAATACAACTAAAAAAGTCAAGAGTGCAAGTTTCAAAATAATCGAAAGTGTTTTAAGCTCTTGTGACTTTTTTCAGAATTTTCTACCACATACTTTCAAAGTGAACTGGGGGGACAAGATTTTCAAGACTCTGGATGTATAATATATCCGACTCACTACCTATTGACTGAAATAGAAAATTCTTTAAGAAACACTTATGATTTTTCGCGATCTGACTAATGATGACCCACACGAATGCTATCAGTTAAATGTATGGCAGCCTCCCTAGTCATCATTATCGGCATATAGAATACATAATAACACTAAATTTTATCCATATAAACACAGTAGTTTTCGAGAAAAAAGAATGAGATATACAAAGACCATTGACAGGAGGACAGAACTAAGGGAAAACATAAGGATTCCAGTATTGTGAAAATGGAAATATCAATAGAAAATAGTTTAGGCCCCAAAAGTCACAATCATACCACAACAAAACTGGATTGCGTATCCAAAAGAAAAGCTAAAAGTAAAATCAAAATATAAAGCAAAGCAGCGATGTTAACTTCGGGAGCTTTCGCCAGTATTCGGCAACTCTCGGACGCCGTCGCAGGCGCACACAATGATCCCAAACCCAGCTGTTTGTACCTGGTTCTGTTTACAGAGACGAATGTTTGTTGAGACTCTCTTTTGGTTACTCGTTGGTACACAGAGTAGCTCAGACGTAGTCGTTTATTTAATATTACGAGATTGGTGGTGGTAGTTTTAAGAAAATATTATTTTTATGGATTTTTATTTAATTTATTATTGCCAATTGACAACAGATTTATTTTATCATATTGTAAATGAAATGATATCGGTTTATTTGCCAAAACATTTAGGCAAAATATGTTACAAGTATGCAAGTACGGTATATGTTTCGCCTTATAAAGGCATGCAAATGTTTATACTTAAAATAAATATAAGAACTAAATACTTTAAATAAATAGTAAGTTATGAAAATTATTTTAAAGAATTCGTAGTTAAATGTATTAAGAAAAGTCTTTAATCGTAGTTTTTATAATATAAGGCTCTGGCCTGTTTTCTGTTTGTACTGTTATTCATTATTCTATTGTTTCAGTTAATATAATTTAGCAAAGCAAAATGCAAAATCAACCATATTCAATAACGCTGCTGCCGTTCAAGGTTTTTGCAGTACAAAGAGTAATCGATCTCACTGAAATTGATCCGTGCGATCCGCAAGACCTCGGTAAGGGCACGCACTGCGGATACGCTCCGAGGACAAAAGGTTGTAAGTAGTGTCGGACACAGAACGAACTTACGTCATTGTATTAAATGAACGTTAGAGGTGGTCTTTATTTATGATATATCGATAATAATTGATCGATTGATGAAGCTCTTGTGGTAGACTTGAAAAACAAAAGCATGCAAGTGTGACGTGTAAAATATTTTTTCTTCAACCCGTCCCTATCCACTGCTGGACCTAGGCCATCCTAAGAGAGAGATAGGGTAAACAATATCGAATATATATTAAAATATTTTATACTTACGTGAATGATTTGAGAATGGATTTGAATTTTTAAATATGAGCTTTGAAAACACGATTACTATTTTTTTATTTTACTGGTCGTTCATTTGTATTGGGTTAAAATTTGTCAAAAGCTCCATACAAGAAATTTCAAAATTCAAGAAATCGTCGGTAAGGCAAGTTAATAAATAATAAGATATAAGAGCCGGCCATAATAGACAAAAACTTATTGAAAAGATCTATGTCTTAATAATTTCTATTCATTTATTTTTTCGATAGTTACAATATTTAGCATGCATTTGTTTGCGAAACTACAACACACTTTATCGGCAGAGCTATTGTGTATCATAACATGTTATACTTTTATATAATTCTAAGTATTTAATGAAATACTAATTTTAATCAAATTGACTAAATGTAACAGAATTGACATAATATTTGATAAATTATACGCATTATCGATAATATGTATTAATAGTAACATAGTTCATCACTATCCAACCCGCACGTTGCCGTACACATATCCCCTCCATATTCTACCATCCAAGGGGATACTTAATCCCCTGTCTATTTCAAACACGTTTCACCTCATTCGTTTCGCGTCCGACAAAAAACTTATTAAATTTACCATTGAGGCACTCCCTTAAAGAGAGAACTAATCGATAATGTCTACTGTGATTTGACAGATTTGTATAGAGCGTGAGGGGAAAATTATTGGATTATTAGAATTTTCACCAGAATTTGTGTAATAATAAGATCTCTGGGCAAAACTTGCGACGGCATACTGAATCACGTTTATTTTAAAATCCTATATCTTATGGATTTTCTGAATTCAAGTGCCTACTTAATAACAATAATGATTTATCAGTGTATTTTCTAACCGAAGGTGATCTAGCACGAGTTAAATGAAACGTGGTTGCGGACAACGATGCGCCCAGAAGACTCGCCCTAGTAAGCGAAGTAAAAGAGAAACTATCCATTATATATTCTAGAAGGTCTACTTTTGACGTGATGGAGAGCCATGCTAATATCATAAGGGCCGACTCAATCGGTGTGATACCACGCTCTTGCAGAATATTGGCGTGTAAAGTTTAGCCTTTAGCTTATTGTGTTCCTAACGCTAAAGGATCCGATGCACGCCTTCTATTCATTTCTCCAGACATATCTTTAAGGTTTGCAAGGCATTCCTTCGCTTCTGATGTTAAAACCGTATATAGGTGGCGGTAACCACTTTCTATCAGATGGGCCATGTGCCAGTTTCGCAATAAGAAAAACTAACAAGTTTCATTCAAATAAAACCACGTGTTTCGCCCGTACGATAGTTGCGATCTATAAACTTTTGGCAAACATCGTTGTAGTGGAGTGACGCGTCTCGCGGCGAGTGATGAATTAAAATAGCCGGCGAGGGGGGCGGACTCCCGCGGAGGCTGCAACACATGGCCTTATCGACCTGCCGCAGCGGGCCAAGGGTTAAGAGAATGCGATGTTGTAACAATAATATATAAAATAACACAATAGTGCAATGAAGGAAACATAACTTATATTGTATTTTACCTATAATACTTTTAAAGCTAAGTAGAACACTGAGTCTAAGGTCACCAAAATCAATGGTTCCCAAAAGACTACGTTACCTCACCGGATCGCCATACTAATCCATTGTCCGAGGTAGGAACCAGCCTGCTGATCATCGAAGAGGCAACGAGTTGGTTTTGATAGATCTTTGTAGACTTATGGCCTCGGGAATCATTTTAACAGCAGACGGCACAAACATGTAACTCTAGCAACCTTAACAATAATTACGAGAATAAAATTTTATATTTCACTGAACCTCATTCTTTGGAAATAAAGTATGGAACTGAGAGCTTTATGTAATCGAATATTTACCTTTTAATATTTTTATTTAAAAATGAGTTTTGCAGTCTGCTAACCGCTGCTATGCCCCGATAACAGAAAAAAATTATAGATATCACTTTACTGCTCAACAATACAAAAATGAAGACAGACAGACTAAAACTATATCTAAGTATGTACAAAGGGCGGTCTTTAGCTAAGAGGCTCTTCCAGTCAAAAAATATTGTATAAATTAGTTCATCATTGTTCTACTTTCGTATAGTCATGTTAATGAGTAATTTTTAACTGAAGATTTATATCCTTAATGACTATAAGCAATATAATTTAATTTTAAATGCAATAGGGTCATTTGATTCAATTATAATTTAAATTGATCTAAATGACCCATTAAGAACATAATTATCTTCTTAATTAGCATTGAAATAATTACTTAACATTGGTAAACTGTAAAAATGTAATTACAATATATATCTTTAGTAAACACGGGAATCATAAGTTTTGACTGCGGAATACATTTTCGCATTCCCCAGGCCCAGTTGACAGGTCCTAGAATAATATACCTTAATTTGTTTATTATCCTTAATTTTCACTTCAGTCCTTTCAACCCTGGTAATAACAAGATGATTCGAGCAACAAAAAATCTAAAAATTATGATTTGGAAATCAAAATCGCCGACCGCTCATGACATAAAGGATTCCGTTCACACACGCGCTCTCCTCCTATCCGCCTATAATAATAACTGCGCGCACGCACGAGCCACGCGGGTGACCGGCGGCCAAAATAATTGTCCCATTAAGAGGGATAATACGATACCATGTTAGTGATGCGGACTACGGTTGACATGAAAAATATTTGCTTCAAACGGCTTTGGGAGCGGTCACATAAAAAATATAACAAAATTCTTTCGGTTTTTTATCCCGGGAAAATCGTTGTAGGAAGTAAATATAGTCCGCATTATTAGGAAATACACTACCCATTCAATTTGAAAACTGAAAATAATGAATACAAGTAATACCGATTTATAAGTTATGATTTGTTGATGCAGCAGAGATGCGGAAGTGAATCAGAAAAAGATCAAAGAAATATAAGCGCTCGGTATACTTACAAAAAGTGCTTGTCGTTATTATCTATATGGAAAATCTTAGTGAAGTATTTGTTATTTTTTCTCTTGATATTAATTGCTTATATATTACCAAAGCTTAATTGACATTTTATTATGAAATTGGAATATTTATGTAAAATTAATTTTTTAATCCATTTTGCACAACACTATGTGATAGAATTTACTGTGCATCTACAATTGTATAACACCTGTATAAACTACATTCTTGCAAATAAAGATATTGATTAATTGATCAGTACCGCTTACTAGACTACAAATTAGGAACCAGTCTAAATTTTATTGTTGTCAATTTTTCAGCACAAAGCTGCTGCTATTCAATTCTTATGAACAATAATTGTATTAATATTGATCAATACAAGAGTGATTTATGAGTAGGTGTGACTAACTTCCTTTACTACAATCATATCAATAAATTGTTGTTAATAATACTTTACTTTCACGAACCCAAATATTATAATTAGCAAATCCAATATGCAGCGCGAACAATATAAAGCACTGAAATTTGCTGTTCGACATTTATTTATTTTTTCCTGAGAATGTGACCTATTTTACCATCAGTCAACAAACTTGGAGAAGCACGCGGATCTCCCGGGTCGCTCTTGACCAACATTTCCTAGACGGGTGACGTAAGAACGTCAAATGCGAATTAACCCAGATACGAGTGTCGTAAATGTAGCTTATTTAAACTGCCCTATGTCCCCAGCATATTTACAGTTTAGGACCAACGCAAATGTACCAACCAGTAAACTATTCTGTATCGTTGCGGAAGTTTACCTTCTCATAAATGAACTTCATAATACTATAATAATCGGCAGACAAACAAACACATTGTATATTCCTAAATTAAGCAAGTTACGCTTGTGTTATTGGTAATATACAACGGATTACTCTGGGGCCGATCCCAGACACCCAGACCATGTTAAATAACGGAGAAAATACGTTTCCGAAATTTACCATACCAGGAATCGAACCCGGAGCCTCTGCGTTGCAGCGAGGTAGGCCGGCAAAGACTTAGCCCGCTCAACCACAGAGGCCGTCAAATAATAATCAGATATAATAATCTTCAGTACATGCATACAACCTTACTTACAGAAGTAAAGTTGGAAAACGGCGATCATATTGCTAGAAAAAGTATTATCAAAATTAAAGTATTGTGACGTTGGAAATGCTACTTTACAAACTGTCGAAGAGTTCAGAAGAATATAAAACGTGGTGATGACTAGATAAGTTCCGAAGAGATATGGTTGGAAAGTCAAGTTGGAATAGACAGCAGACGTAAAAGGGGAGAAAGGGTTAATAATGGGCATTCGGTAATAATAAGATTCACAGAAAATGGATTTCCAAAAGTAATTAAAAACTACTAATTGACCGATACATATCTGTATCGATATACCTAGTATATATACTTGCTAAATTGAAAACACTACATATTTTACATGGAAATACGAGTATGTATTTTGTTCTGAGCTGGGATAAACTTAAAGATACTGCAAAAAGAATACAATAACCAATATACCAACGGTCATTATTAGTATAGGTGATAGATTCGTCATTGATTCCGTAATCGTTCTTCCACACGATCGAAACAATGGTCATTAGAACAATTTGTAACCTCTGAAACGACCATAATTACTCAAGTGTACGTGAGACCCATCACATAATGCCCAACGGGGATGAAGCGAAGGGGAGGTAGGGGATTGAACTCATAAACCTAAAAATAGATGCGACGACACTACGCCCTCTGAATACAAACTGAACAATCTGTCAAACTTATACCCAAACAACTCTTATATGTAGGATATAAGATCGAAAATATATTTGATAATATTCTGGTCCACGAAACATTTACTTTGTACAATGTTACAACATGTGTCAAAACAATATGCTCCGGAAACAATAAACAGTTGTTTAACTAGTTAATTTTTAGTGAATTTTCGATGTGCCACAGATTAATTAAGACAAAGGATATAAACACTTCATAAAGTTCACCAATGATCAATTATTCAAATTTGTTAAGACCCTGTGGATTGCACTATACGCTTTATTCGAATATTTTCATGTTTGCATTTATAGATAACCTATTCTCCAGAATTCGTGGTATTTTTTGATACAAAAATTATTTCATTTTCATTTTCAATCGAACTGTAGTCCCTAATATACCAAATATCATAAAAAATTCTGTTTAAATCTAACGATGTTACGATGTTAAAAATGAAATAAATATTTTAATGCTTTCATGTTTAAGTTAATATAAACTTTAGTGTTCAAAGATTGATTGAGTTTTAACTGTGCTGTACGAATATATGTGAATGTTTTTAATTTTTTTTAATTATCAAACAATTTTTTAAAAATTTTATGTATAAAATGTAAAAGTGAAAATATTAAATACAGATATCTTCTAATATATAAAATTCTCGTGTCACAGTTTTCGTTGCCATACTCCTCCGAAACGACTGGACCGATTCTCATGAAATTTTGTGTGCACATTGGGTAGGTCTGAGAATCGGCCAACATCTATTTTTTATCCCCCTAAATGTTAGGGGTAGTCCACCCCTAAATTTTATTTTTTATTTTTTAGACAAAATTTTTAATTTCTATTTTTTTATGATACAGCATTAAAAGATACATACAACCCTACATTTTCAACCCTTTACGATCAACCCCTATTTTTTACCGGGCAGGACGACGTCTGCCGGGACAGCTAGTAATATATAAATATTTAAATGTACAATTTGTATTCGTAATTCAAATACAAAATGATTATTTCGGATGAGACTCGCATTAACCTGACAATAACAGTTTTTCATTTCACATATTCTGAAAGTCGGTTGAAGTTGTCGTATCACAAGAATAAAAACATCATTTTTCGTCCCTGGGAAACGATTCTCCGTGCTGTCCAAAAATTGAAAAAACTATGCGAACCATAGATAATAAATACATGCGAATCATGTCTCAACTTTTTTACAGCCACTGTTAAATCTTAAATTTAAAAAAATATCCACAATTTTGTAACATCATTTTGTACTTATAAATTACTTTTCAATAAATTATGATTTAATTTACATAACTTTGAGCTAAATATTTACTATCAACAATGACCAAAAAAATATTGGCTGGTAGAATGCTAAAGAAAATAAATTTACTTGACATTTCGTATGTGACGTACGTGATTACAATCATCAGACTTAAATATGGATTTCACGCCTCATTTGATTAGAGAAGTAGTTGCTTATTTAACTAATCACTACACTCGTCCCTAAATAGGTCAAATTCACCTCTTGTGTAATAATCTGATTTTATAGGATTTTAGTTAACATAATCATTTAGCTTGTTAGAACAAGTTTGGTGTGCCTGCTGTGATTTCAATGAAGTCATATATAATGGAAATAGTTATAATTGCCGCTTACCCATAACAAGGGACTTAATTAATAAGCATTTTGATGGTTAAAGGGCGCCGATATTCAACGATGTTTCCGAGACGTTAATTTTTATTGAAGTTGTTTTATGACTGTAATTACCATAATTAAATTAAAACAAATACCAAAGGTCGAAGTACGAGGTGGATCTACTGCGATAGCTTATCAAGTATTTTTGAAATAATTACATAATTTACTAGTTAGCGAGTGCTGGTGAGTTCTTATTCTTTGATAAGAATTATCTACGCTTTTCGATATAAAGAAATTAGGATACCTTACTATTCTAAACCAAATTAAATGCACGTAAATAAGTTTTAAATCAAGATAAAATACATTTGTATCATATATATTTATTGTGAAGGAATTAAGAGCACAAAGACCAAATTTTTTTGGCCTTTATTATAATTACATACGTAAAAACAATGAACCACAAATTTACAATGTTATACTAAAGTGCTACTACATTTCTAGTGACAAAGGTTTGGACTAATCAAAAATAGTGAATAAATAGTACTCTCATATACAACAAAACACATTGAAAATAATTTAAAAAATAAAACCAATCTCTTAATCAGAACAAAACCATATAGAATATTACCTGATTTATTTTAATATAACTTTGTTTTGGATTCTATTTGTTTATTTTGTGATATCATTGACTTTTGTATGTTTTAGATTTATAGAGCAATATTAGGCATTTCATGATAGTTGTATGTAAGGCGAGGTGAGTGTGTACAATGATTATATGTTATGACGTAATGACGTTTAATAGAAATGAAAAAGTTGCGGTAATCGCAAACATTACTCAAACGCGAACCCGTAATAAAATTAAAAAAATCACCTGCAAAACAAATATCTCTTCATCAAACTTGCGCAGCATTTCGTAAAAAACGTAAAGGGCAAGGAATACTTATAAGTTCGGACAAAACTCAGTTTCGTATGATAAAGTCCCATTATGCAATGGTTGCGTTTCCTTGAGGGTAGAAATTACTCAATGCGGCGTTACTCGATGTTACAAATTTTACTGCCAGTTATAAAAGTTGGTGAGAAGTTGCGCGGTGCGGGCTTCCCCAGCCTCCCCCGTCAAGGAAACGTTGGGACTTTCGAAACGCTGCCGTGTTACGCGAATTAGGTAATAATTTATTTAGCTTTTCCATTTATTCCCTGTGGATGGTCGGAGTCGTGAAAGTTTTGTAGTTCTATAGATTGGCTCGCTGACAAATCTTATTACTGTTCCATGAAAAGAACGATAGTGGTCAGGGCTTTAGTCTTTAATACTTTAAGACGATTATATTGGATACAAAAGTTGTTTTTAGCATTTATGAATCTCCTTTTCAGGCTAAATAAGTTTATTAGTACTACAAAATTATAAAAATGTCATGTCTGTAGATTAGAGCTATAAAAAAAACAACTGGAATACACTTCATAAAAATTTATTGTCTGTTTGTTCGGGATTGACGTAAAAACTATTGGGCCGATTTCGATGCGGTTTTCGCTAAAGGTCAGTAAATTTTTCGACTTTAAATTTGCGCTACTTTATATCCTGGGGATCCCGCGATTTTTTTTCTGGGAATGATTCAAAATGGCCTGATTAAAGAAATAGATTCCAATCTGATTTTTTCACTGATCGATAGCAAATTTTATGTAATAATTCCACGGAAAATTTTCCAGGAGCGGTTTGTAGTAGTTCGGGTGTACAAAATTAGGTTATTCCGACAATGTTTAGGGAGCAGCAGGGCATTTGTAGTATTTTTGGTGTTGAAAATGTCCATAGGCAATAATAACTACTTTCTATCAGGTGGGCCGTATGCCTGTCTGCTGATCTCATGCAATAAAAAAGTTTTTGCTAAAATGATAGCTGACAATGTTTTTTAAATACTGTGGTACTTTGTGTCCCGGGAATTGCAACTCAAGCGTGGATGAAGTCACGGGAATACCCTAGTATGAATATATTATTTATCCCTCGCAAGAATTAATTTTATAAATATTTTCCAAGAGAAAAGTCTATAATTGAATGATGAAATAAATCAGCTTAAGTCGCATCTTCTTTTGTTTGGGCACATAAAAATATAAAAGCAAGTGGTTTTTTAAAATATATTCAATAAAGATATTTTACAGATTAAAATGCCTTCCGAATACTTTACTGTATTTATTACAAAGATAGCACCGAGAGTAATCAATCAAACTTTAATCAAAACATCTGCGGCGTAGACAGACTCTATGCAGGATTAATTGAATGGAATGGCACCGCGCACCGGCGGTCAAACGACGAATTGTAGCATGTCGTTGACAACCATTTTATTGGCACAGTGAGAGCACCGGATTCAATGACTATAATGTATTTAGAACAACATTTTTTGAAACTATTTATTTACATTGATAGTTGTTGATATTATCAATTGTAAATTCAAATCAAAAGGTTTTAATCAAAATAAGTTCCACTGGAGAAAACTTTTTGTAGGTCATACATATATGTTAGTAGGTTATGTACACCGCTTCGCAATATGTTATTGCTGTTAAGGAGAAGAAACGGTAAGAAATTCCCCAGCAACACGTCTAGCTAAAAAATGTTTTTCTTTATATTTCTCTTATTCTATTTATATCTCATGTTCTTTTTTATATTTTTTATACAGAAGTATGTTACAGAATGACTTTTGAAGAATTAATGGAGTTGTAGCAAACAGTGCATATTCAATAAGACATAGACACCATAAAAGTAAAGAAAATTATTACTATAGTTATAATAAACACATGACGTACTGAATTTTGTTTTAATTGTTTTGCTGCAACATATTTCCATAATGTAGGCTGACGTTATACATATCAGCAGATGCACAGACATACAAACATATATAGTATACACACCGTTTATTCTCAAGCTAAATCAGTTATGCTTATGTTATTAGTCAGAGCAGATAACTCTGGGCCTGCATAACAATAGCCTAGGCGGAAGATCTAGCTTTGAGACGGAGAAGCATTCCACATCGCTTCTCCACCTAATAACAAATATAAAAACTCTTTCAAGTACGTTTGTTATTATTGACAATTTAGGCTATTAACAACACTATTTTTACGTCACCAAAAGACGGATGTGAATAAAAATTCAAAACATTTAAACCAAACTGGAAAGCTTTGAACACACAATGTGACGCGCCGATGGAATCTACGGAATTCAAACATGTGCCCTTCAAAGGGTGCTGAGTGGTTTTCAAAATTAAAACGATAAACATTCAGGTGACTCCAAGTCGAAAAGCAATTTGTTTTCTTTTACAATACAGGGACGTCTGTTCAGGTTTGTTACATTAAAGTTTTCTAAAATTCAGTTAAACAAAATATTTACTCGTCGTTATCAGCCAATTACAGTCCACTCCCCAAGTTGGCGCCATTCATTATGGTCCTCCGCCTTCCGCATCCAACGCCTACCGGGGACCTTGCACAGATCATCAGTCCATCGGGCTGGAAGGCCGACACTACATTTACCGACACGCGGTCTCCACTCCAGGACTGGATTGCTCCATCGGCAATCGGTCCTGTGTCAGATGTGACCGGCCCACTGCCACTTGAACTTGCTAACTTTGCGAGCTATGTAAGTTACCTTAGTTCTCTAACTGTGTTAAATATTTAGTACGAAGAAAATATTACTTACTTCCTAATCGATTGCAAACAACTTCGCAATCTGTCCTCCCTGTTTAAGAAAAAATAACATCAGCAAACTCACTCTTTGTGTCCATTTGGACATTAATTAATAAGAAATATTTTGAGGTTTCATCATAGTGTAATTTTTCTTTAACATCAAATACGCGACAATAGCCGTATTGGTTATGGTAATTGGTATTATTTGTATTGTAATGCAATAAATATTTGGTTAACCCGAATTATGTACAGTCGACACAGCAAAGAAGTCCCTCGCACCGACGCGGCGACAAACGCGTGACGATTTTCATAGCTCTGGTGTAAAGTATGTATGATATTATCCGCGCAAATTGCTAATGCGCTGGAACCTTGTCAAATTAACATTCACGTGACGTTCGCCGGCCAGTGATGTTAGCAGTACTGAGTGTTCGGCTACGGTTACGTCACCAAAATGGCGGCAAGGAGCAATAGCAATTTGCGGGGATAATACACGCCGTGCTTAAAGATAGTCCTAGACTAAATAACATTATCCAGGTAAATATTCAAAGATTGGTGATATCAATATTTCGATGATAGATTGCCTTCAATCTATTGAATAATAGATAAATATCGCTACATCATCCAAATCCAGCACTTAACTTTATTAAACTTTATGATAGTTTTGTAGTCATATTTAGTGATAAAAATAAATAACTATAGAAGTGTTGTAATAGATAGATATTAGATTCGACTTAGCTTTTATACCTTAAAATATTCTTGCAATTGTTTTCTTACTCCTTAAATAACCTTCAGTGTTACGTGAATAACAGAAGTCATTTTAATCTTATACTTAATATATAAAGCTGAGGAGTTTGTTTGCTTGAACGCGCTAATCTCAGGAACTACTGGTCTGATTTGAAAAAATATTTCAGTGTTAGTTAGCCCATTTATCGAGGAAGTCGCGGGTAGAAACTAGTTAGGTGTAGTTTTAGTCTGTAAATTCATTTTTGTGTTGGTGTATAATAAACTATTATCTATATATATTTTAGTTAAACTGTGTTTCAACGGCGATTTTTATTATTCCGACGGTTCGGCCACTTTTTCGTAGCCATGATCACGGAGGACAAAGATTTTAAGTATCAATCAATCCTGAGATTAACGCATTTAAACGAATAAACTCTTCAGCTTTAAATATTAGTATAGATTATGTACGAAGGGCGGTCTTATCGCTAAAAAGCGGTCTCTTCCAGACAAGCCCATATACATGTTAAACCAAAAAAAATAAACGATGAAAGCGCTGATTTCTCTTGCAATTCCCGAAAAAATTGTAATGAATATTCGCCATAAAATGATTGAAAGAATAAAGAGAAATGCTATCAAAAAAATGGAGAAGAACAGAAAATACAGCAACAACAGGAGCAATAATAAGTAACTTTGAAAAAAGAAACGAAGGTGCCAAAGGAAGTGATGTCATATCATAAGAAGTCGAGGAAATGGTGAGGACAGTACACACATCTTTCATTAACGCCATTCACTGTTCTCTCCAAAACCTCATTACCCGAACACGCGTCACGTACGGCACATAGCCGGTTTTTATTAGGTTTCTCTAACGCGCCCTAAATCAGATTCGTACCGCAATGGGGGGTGTAAGGACCGAACTTTAACTGAATTGTAATATGCTTACAAAGTATTATAGGTGGAGTTGAAAATATGACTCAAGCGAGGTAAGCTACTGAAAAATGGTAACAAAAATTATTTGTTAGACCCAGCAGATAGATCCTTTATACAACGAAGCTTGTAGCTTTACTATTTCAAAATACCTGCTAAACTGAGATCATCTACCTTTTTAGGCATATTATCCTGCGCGTGTGTGATTTTAATTTCAATAAATACTGTTCACTGAAAACTGCTGTATACGGTTCAGATATATTGAGTCAATTTGGTTAAAAGGTCCGGAAATGAAAGGAAACGACGACATTCTATAAAATATAATAATTCAATTTTGCAATGATGATGAATAATTTTGAAATATATCAAAAAAAAATGATATAATTTGTTATGATCGTTTTAGCATTTACGAGGAAACTCCATTACCCTGGATGATGCAAATAACTTATGTTATTAACCAAGATGGATCGCTTCTTTAACAAAAGATTATTAATCTTTTGTTAAAGAAGTTGTGTAATGATACAAGTTGCCCACAATAAAATTTTACATCGCCAGACAATAAAGTACCTTTCATCGAAATATTCAAAGTGGCCCAAACAAGACGCCCACTGACTCAAACCCAGCTGCTGTCATCAGACACGTGTAACTTGTTATTTGACTTTGAAAGAAGTTAATTTCCATTTTAAAAGTACTCGAGAACATGTTATATTTCGCTATTTTATGTTACCCAAAAAGTGGAGCAGTCGCTTGGGTGAGAAATTACAGACCACCAAAGAGCTTTTCTACGTTAAGAAGTTTGCCATACCTGTTGTGCGGATTTGAGGAAAACCACGAAATAAGTTGATGAATTATCCGTGCAGTAACGGATGTCCCGTGGTCAGGCGTCATGTCATAAGAGGCGACAAGACAATCCACAGCCTGGTAGGGTACTTGCCCGTTTGGATAGCTACCTCCCTTGGTCTTATGCCGTTACCTTGATTTGTATTCCAGAATTAGTGGCCAGGTTTCAGTCCTCGTTTCGAGGCCATTGATAGCACCTTTGTTGTTACAAATGTTCATGGGCTAGGGTACGCGCGGGTCCGAAGTTTAAAAAAAAACCCGGATATTTCGTGCACACGAAACCGCTGAGGCTAATAGTATTATTTTGTTGCTGTTGTGTTGTAAGTTGTTGTGTAAATATTTGTTGAATAATGATAAATAAGTAGATAGGCTCACCTAAAACTCATGTCCAAACACTATGTTCTACTTTGGCTTCTGAAGTATATATATACCTGGTACTTATTTTGAAATCAGCTCGATGAATCACTCTCATCAAATTCAGTATTTTTCAGGGCAGCCGCCATTTAATATAAGTTGACCAGCTCACTGCACTTGTCAAAATTCATTATTTCTTACATATGTTTCTTTAACACCGTAAACGAAATCCGACAACACAATGGCGGCAACCTCTTGAAATTATTCATAATTTTGACAGAGATAGAAGATACACATACGTACCAGTATACAAAAAGAGAAGGAATTATGCATACATCAAGAATATATACTTGAAGTATAAATAAGAGATAGTATTACCACGATTCAAAAACCACTGATCAGCATTAATTAATAAGCAGCTAGTAATCACTTTCTATCAGGTCTCACACAAGGCCTTCGTCCTGTCTGCTATACTCATATTCAATATATACTTATATATTCAATATTCGTTATTATATACAGCGTAACATACTAATAAATGTGAAAGTTAGTATGTTTTCTGTTCTTTCTTTATTATCCGATTTAAAACGAGTTTAATAATGTATTTCTGGTGACAGGGATGAACATAAGATATTTCTTATCACGGATAACGACAGTTAACTTCAACGAAGTTATGTGTCTTAATAATAAGAAATTTTCAGTAAATGTTCCTCACTCTAATATTGATATGAATTCTTCCTGAGAAAAGCATGATGATCCAATTAAGGTAATTTAATTTGCAAAATTTAATTTAAATAACTCGAGCGATTATTTGATTCATCCCTAACAAATACAATTAATAAAAAACAAAAATTAACCTCAACCCTGTTTTGATATTACACAAACATTATCCCCAAAGACTTAAGGCCCCAACAACATAGTTATCCCTCGGTAAAACTTTGTAGTAAACTTATGCAAAGTTATGGTGGTCTCATTCGATTGTCCTGTAACCCAAATATTAGCTTATTAAATGAGATCGCCCCAAGAGACTAGTTATAGTCGCTTCAGGTACTTCACACTTTCGAGATATCGGGGCGATCTCTATTTATGTACAAATATATTTTAATTATTCAAGATAATTTCATTATTTATATTCGACCCCATTTTATTTTTACACACTGAACGAAGTTAAAACGCAACTATAACGTTGGAATTGTGTTTTTTGTCTATTTAGACTAGCTTGTCTGACAGGCTGCTGTAACTTTATTTTTGAGACTGATAGATTTGTCCCATTTTGTCGTTGATACTGAAGGCGTTGAGTGCGAGAGTCCCAGTGAACTAGAAAGGTACTTGCTTATGGTTGTAATAACATTAGTTCCCAAGACCGTCGCAAATGGCGCTTCAAGTTGACACAAAAATATAATTGTTATTTACATATGTGTAGCTGCCGGTATAGAAGTAGTAATACGGGTTATTGCTAAATATGAATGTCCATACCCGATCTAAGGTATTAGGCTGCCAATCCCCTTTTTTAAGCCCTTGAAGATTCTTTTTTGAAATGAATGGTAAGTTATATCCTTCTCCAGTTTACATTAAATCTCTTTGATAAGACCCGTTAAGCCGAGAAAAGAACAAAAAGAGTCATAATACTTTCACATTCAAATATTAAGTATTGATGTAGAGTGAAGTGCATAGATTTTTCAAGTCCTTTTAAATTTTGAAACGAGACTTACAAGAGTTGGTGATAGATAATAAATACAACTTATTCTTTGTTAAAAACGTGCTTGTATTTAGAAAACTTATTTTTATGTAGATTTTTAACTTTTTGTTTACATTGTTAAAACATGATTGAAGATCAAACCAATCAGTATAATAAAAGTTGTAAACAATCCATATACAATACATTGTATTTATGTGTACCTAATATTTGTTATTTAGTCTATCGGCATGACCTCTATTTTGTACATACAGTAAGCTATTGACATTGCATGTCCATTTCAATCTAAGGTTAACAACCTATTTACGACGAAACAAGAAACCCTACAAAGTGACCGCCTGAAATCGATAAGGTTATAGAAACCATACAATCCAGATTCTTAATCAAGTCTATTTGGGTTAAGAGAAAGATCCAAGCTTGAAGTTTGCTAAATAGACTGGACACTGCATGGGATGCTTATATCATTCGGTCAAAGGATAACTAGTCCAAATTAACACTCGCTATTCACCCCTGGTGTTGTGACAATAGACAAAACCGCGCGTGTGTGTTTGTGGCAGGGTGTTCGAAAGCAAAAGTACTAGGCTTGCATAGATGCGTCGGTGGTGAGTTCAGTTGCGGGCGCCCGTGTAGGCCCTGCGTCGGGCAGACGGCGGGCGTGGGCGGATCGATAACCAGGCCGCATTGTTGCCCCGGCCCGTCCCCACACCTCCCCGCCTGCATCCCCTCTACACGATCCGAAATTCGCCCCATTTGATCCCGAGGGCGCGAATCAATCGCTTTTGTTGCAGCACTTGATGCATCAGGTCATTGGTTCAAGTGACACATCCCATTAGAGACGAAAAACGAAAAAATACATTCAATTTCCGTTTGAATTATACCGTCAATAGAAGCCATAATGCAATGTCAAATAAGAAAAAAATCGAGGAAGCGATAATATCTTTTGAAAATAACATCTATTTAACTATCGATGGAAAGAAATGTGTACAAAACATGTAGTATTGTTCTCAAAAGGTATATTTAACAAAGAACTTTGTTGGGCCATAATATCTCAATAGCTATTGGGATAGTGTAGTTTCGTTTATTATTGCACCCATAAAAGCTTTGAACACCAGTGAAATACCAAGAATTATCAATGAACCGATACACACTTTTCCACCCTTCATATAATTATGTAAAATGCATTTTAAAATCATATAGGAGTAGTGTAATTAATAAGATATTCAAGGTGTAGGGTAGCAGTGCCCTGAACTGAAACCCAAAATGGTTACACAACCATATTAGGTTTCAATGATATAGTTTCGATATTTGGCAGAAAGCTATATAATAATGCCACAACATAGTAGTTTAGTGATATCGCGGAAAAATATAAAAAAATAGTTGTAGCCGCCAACTGGAGGGATGAAAAATAACAGTCATGTGAACAACAAAGCTATTAATTAGGTAGTGATTGTCAGTTTTAGTGAGACACTTTTAATCATCTTAACATATTATATTTTGTACGAGAATAGCAAGTTATGACGTTATAAATTAAACGAGTCAAATTGCCTATTAATGACACTTGCCCAAAAAAGTGGTTTGTAATTTGACCAGACCCTTCGCTCTATTCTCATATATTTCGATGCGCTGGTCCATACGCCGTCCAACTGTTGAAGGTTTATGGACCAAACTGACCAAAGATTCGGATTTCGCACATTTTTCTGGGTCGGTGTAATAATAGATTAAACATTTATATTGAAATTGTTACACAATAAATTCCAGAACTAGTTTCAGAATTTAATGAGTAACATGTTTCATTTACCCAAGTAGACATATTTATTTTATCTCCACAAACTCTGGAATCGATTCCCTTTTAAAAGGAATGCAACATCCAACACAGAAAAATAAGCCATTTTTTACATAAAGTACTCAACTTAAGCACGTTTCACAGTCGACTGCAACTTTTGATTGCATGCAGGCACATTGAAGAAAACATAATGAAGGAACATAAAGAGCATATAATTTCTTTGGGCTATTAAAAAAGCGTTTGCTAACGATACGGGTATGCTATGATAAGCTATGGTGTATATTCAAAATTGAAACTAAGTTAAGTACATCGAGTAAACTTCTCAAAACAATTATTTCATATTTGAAATATGTATTATTAAAAACGTTTTGATAGCAGCTATTACTCTGTATTGTTTATCTTTAATTTGAGAGATTTCAAAGAGAAATTTGAATGTTGATTTAAGAGCTGCTACACAATTTAGAGTAGGTATTTTGAGACTTAGGATAGACTTGTAAAATATTGAAATATTTTTCGCATACAAGCTTCTTGAGACACTGAAATTGGTATCATTTTAAGTTTAATATTTGAGGAGATGAAAATACGAAAGGTACATTAATTAGCCGGGCGTAAACTTCTATGTCACTAAAGTAGAGAAGAAGCAACTGTAACGCTGAAAAACACATAATGTTTAACCAATACCTACATATATGGATGGGTTTTATATTACTAACGTGATAAATTCACGACCTATATGGGTTGCCTATATAATTTTTTATGCCTTATTAGACCTTTCAAGGTTGTATTTTGAAAAATAAGGTAGTCTATACAAAACACGTTCTTTTTCTTATCAAATTTCATTAAAATCTTACCAGCCATTTATTCGTATCGTGAAATGATAAGAATCAAACAGAATTATTTTTGCGTTATAAATCTAAATTTTGAAAAATCGTAGACGAAATACCGGGCTGTGTAGGAATGTTCAGTTATAATATTATTTAAAGAATTTCAAATATTTGCACGAATAAAACCCAGCTACAAAAACAAACAAATTCATTATTATCCTGTATAAATATGTATCATACAATATTCCAGCCTTAGCTATGTCAAAATAAAATAAAAAATTATTTTGCAGCAAATAGAATAACTTTTTCCCCATAATTTAATAATGCTTAGTAATAATAATACAATACACATCCAACACAAAGGCAAATTTTATTCTATTATAGGAAAACATTATGTATCATCTTTTTACCTACTCTACATACCTACATAAAATTTTAAATGAACAGATATTTGTTCTGTGGTCAAATGCGTATTCTGTATAACGTTAAAAAATAACATCATTAATGATCAGCTAATTAGTATATATTAGTTATATGTCGTTGTTTAACGTTATTAACAATGACGAAACTCCAATAACGCATCAAACTCTTGGCTACATCTGCGTGACACGGGCACCAACACTAACATTACCCCAGGTGTAGTAGAGGCGCACACGTATAATTATTGTAAGTTTCAATAGCTACGATTATAAGTATATAACAACAACGCAAATACTTGTAATAGCTAAAAAAAAAGGTTACGCGACTAGCACTTGTATACTTATTAAAACCACGTGTTATCGTTTCTAACCAAGGTATTTGATTAGATTTTTATGCCGACGTTTCAGCCACTTTTCAGTAGCTGTTATACATATATTTTTATTGCGAATCTCGCAAACAGGCAGGCGACGGCATACATCATGGAAAATGGTTACCGTCGCCTACAGCCGTTCGCAACATCAAAGGCGGGGCCAATGCGTTGCCAGCTTTCAGGATAGGACCTGTATCCTGGAGGGTGGAATAGAGGGATGAAATAAAGGTATCAGACAGGAGGATCGAGATATAAGGGATGAGATATAGAATTGGAATAGGTGGAAGGTTGGATAGGGGAAGAGGGAAGTCGACCATCGAAACTCTCAATTATCGCACGAAATACGATTAGTTCATGCAATGCAAACCATTTCCCGCTCATTTTGTGATTGCGTGGTACCACGCCGGTTTTGTGTGAGCGTGGTACCACGGCGTTTTGGCTAGAGCGTGGTATCACGCCGATTTTATGAGAGCGTGGTACCACGCCGATTTGGCGAGAGCGTGGTATCACGCCGATTTTATGAGAGCGTGGTACCACGCCGGTCGAGTCGGCCCTAAAAGCTGTAATTATGATAGTGATTCCAGCATGGTTCTAAGAAACAGGTCAAATGCGTAATAATAACAGCCCATAAACGTCCCACTGCCTAGGATCCGGTCTACCAATTCTTAGGGGAACGGACAATTATTCCGCCGTGTAATATACCTGTATCAAGAGCCATGACTAATGGAATATATGGCTGATATGCAGTAAAGCTGCTCAAGCTTTACCGTTACTTTGAGCCGAAGGTTGGCACTTCGTTTGAAATTAGGTGTGTGTATAGCACCTACACTTACCTTGTAACTTAGATTTTAACTCTCAAAATTCACATTACAACATTTTAGTGAATCTCATATGGCTTAATGTTTCTGTATGAATAATTAATTATAAACTAAAACTGTGCTGAACTATAGAAGATTATAATTTTCCATACAATACAAGACTCTTTATTGTACACCAACATAAGAAGAAACAAATACTTATTTTAAATACTATAAGGTAGTATATGTAGGCCTAATACTATTAGGCCGGCACGAATCTTGGGCTATCGGCGGAACACTAGGGATCGCTTTGAGCATTGATCTCAGCCAATGTAATATGACTTAATCGATACATCACCAATATTATGTTCTTGTCTCTTATTCGATACCTCACTTTGAAGAAGGATCGAAATTTTATTGTGCGTCCAAAAAAATGTCAGACTATACAACCGACGGCCACATTGCTTAATACAATCCTTAATCTTTGGATAGACAAGTTCTGACGAAAAAAATAGCGTTGGTGTGCAATTTAATAAAATAATAATACCATCTATACCAAGAAAATTGAAATTTCCGTCTGTGATTTTAAAATTAATTTCAAAATTAAAGTGAAGTATATACGATGCTTGGTAATAATAATAGACCGTTTCAAGAAATTAGGTATGTTTGAAGTATATCGGAAGGCATCCGAAACACAGTCTAATACGTCTTTCAGTAAAACGGTTAATGACCAAAATAGTATTTTTTCTTTAATTTATATAAATTTATATAAATTAAAGAAAACATTAACAAAAATGTTTATGTGTTCCATTGGGATATCTTATAGGGTAGACTGGCCCTAAAACAGCCGCTTACACAGAGTCGTATAATGAAAATGAAAAGTATCAACATAAAATAGAACTTAGTGCTACGTCTTACACCTGCCAATGTATCTAAATATCTATAAATTTCACTACACGATGTGTCCAAATGCAGCTGCTTTGCTGCTCCTACCCCCAGGAGATATTAATATAAATAACTGTAATCCAGTGCCAACAAAGTTTCCGACAGATCTAGTTACTTAATAACAGTCATTTTCATGGAACCTTCATCCGTGCACGAATGGAAAAAGAAGCCAGCCGGCCTGTCGTAAGAGGCGACAAGACAACCCACCGCCAGGTGGTGGAGTGTTTGCCCGTCTGACGAGTTGTGTTCCGGCATTAGTGGCCAGGTTCCAGTCTCCCTTTAGAAAGCAGCAGCACATTGGTAGCACTTTTGGTGGTGGTACCTGAACTCTCCAATCAAAAAAAGGCACTGTTGCTAATAATTATGACAGCGGCTTGAATACAACATGTTGTCAGCTAAATGCCATTTAAATATCTTGAAACAGATATTTGCATGCTAAGGATTTTTTTTAATATTAAATATGTTTGCGTTTGACCACGATCACGTCCAATGCCGGACGATGAGGCGGTCAAGATTGAGCACGCTTACCTAGATAGTACCTATTCACACGAGACTTAAAGGATTGTACTTTTTGGGAAACACGGGACTCTGGTAGTGCATTCAACAATTCTGCCGTACGTAGAAGGAACATGGAGGCGAAAGGTTTAGTACGCACTGGCCGCGTTTCCACCGTAAAACGATGGCGTAGACCAGAGCGCCCTGTGGTTCGACGATGAAAAATTTAGAAAACCAGTACAACAAATAGCCGTGTGATTCAAAAACTTACGTCCCTAAATTTATGGTTGCGTATGTATAAAAATTAACAACCGTAAATATGAATGCGTTTACGATGTACCCAAGTATATTATGGGACATATCATTTAACGACTTCATTACGTTAATTAATCCACTAATGCATTGCAGACATTCAATAAATCAATTGCCGCGGACTGGTTCGCGCCAAACCAATAAACCCCGCTTATCTGTAGTGCGCTCCGTGCGAGCGACGCTTTGATTTATTCCACGTTCCACAAGTTCAGATAACTGCCCATATCTATTTTTTTAACTGGTTTGATGATGTTATTCTACAGCTGTATTAATGCAAAAGAGTATAGCGTTAATACTAAGCATGTAACAAATATTTGGAAGCAGATAATTTGAATCCGAGATAAACGCCGTGTCACCAATGATGGTTTTGTAGTTCGAAGCAAAATTATCTGTCTCTCTTCTTTTCTAGTGCCATACTAGCGTTCCGTAGCTATTTTAAAAACTGAAAGATTTATGAAATCGTCATGTACACTCACTTCTCTAGAAAATATGAAATTCAGTCTCAGTAGGAATGTGAAATTTATATACCACTATTCAATGCTATATTGATGATTCACTGACACGAGTATATCCAGAAAAAAAGAAAGATTAGGGGGCTACCTCTAATCTTTGTTTCTCTAAATACAATTGAGGTTTGAATATTTATTCAATGTATTTTTTATTGCTGGAGTGCAGCAGCAGACAGGCTGTAAGCCCACTTGATGGCAAGTAACAATATGCTGACAGGGTCGAAGAAGGACAGGAACCCAGTGCCAGTGATAAAAGTAGCCAACTAAAGGCTGATATAGCGGCAAACTCTACACTAAGAATCGTAGTTATCCAGATGGGCAAATACCGTATCACCTGGCAGAGGGTTCTTTTGTTACCACTTACAACACGCCGTCCGGCCACAGGAATCAGAATCCTTTCTCCGTTCTTGCACTGTTTATGCTCGTGTAGTGTATACGTAGTCAGATCTTTAATAATCATACGATTATTCATAATGACTTCATTAATAAAGGCAGAGGAGACAATTGCTTTCTGTCTTCCAAAAAGGTATCTAACTCTCTTCTGCAACTATAGAACTAAGAAGTTGAAATGAAGTTGAATGTGTTCAATGAATAACAGCTGCGTAGTTTTTGAGTTATGGTATATTTTCGATTAAACAATTTTTTAGGATTTCGTAGCCAAACCACAAAAACAATGGACAAACATCGCGTTTACGGAACTCTCCAACGAACTACTTGCAACGAACTTGTCTGTTTTTATTTGTAATTAAAATGAATAGAAAGGTTAAAGCTAATATAATTTTAATTAGGAGTATATTCATCTCACATCGCAGCCGGACCAAATACAGATGAAATGAACGTGATGGGAACAACACATTTCAAGTGTCCACTTTCAAACACGTACCATCCGTCACTTTTTTAAAGTAAGTTTTTAAGCGCTATATATTAATTACTACTAGGCTTGTGAAAAATATGAACACTGTAGCAAAACATAGTAATATAATAAAACCTATACATTAAATAAATAGTTTTAAACATCTTGTCGTTAACATCTATGTTATAATTCTGATCTATTGTTAAATCATTTGCTAGGTTGGGCTTCTTACAGTTAATCTTTTTAGTGGCATGTTTTAGTCAAATTCCTGGTATAGCAACTTACTATAAGTTTGTACTAAGCATGTGTACATAAAATTGTATACCTAAAGTTAGTGACTTCACTCTAGTACTTAAAACAAAATGAAACGATTCGTTATATCTCGCGTTTTGTGCACGGTATGGTTGACAAACAGATATTTATTTCACAACAATAAAAATATGGTGTCCGGTATTCGGACCAGAAATCGATCAACGCTCCACTAGATAACAAATCAATGGGTACGTATGACATAATGATATATGGGATTCTAAAAAAATAATGCCGACAAAAAATTAAGATTATTATAATTAGTTACTTGTGAACAATAATAATATTTTCTATAGTTGAACATCTAACTACAAAGTAATGTTTCACTCGTACTTACTATTGGTGGCAGATGCTTCTTCCAAATAAAACTTGATGTGGACTGTATGACTAATTATTTGATGTTTACAATTAATTTAAAACTAGACATAGACGGAAAACGGCGAACATAATGCTGAATGTCAGAAAGATATAGTAGTACCATTAAGTGCAAGGTTTTGTGCATTTATGTATGCAATACTCCGGCCTCCAAGGCCGCTTCTTATATCTTACGTTTGGTCCGACACCTAGCTGCTAACTGTGTGAGCTATCGGCGTCGGCGTTATGCCTAGATCGGTTGTTTGCCTAGATATCGCTGAGTGTCATAGTGAAGGCTGGCCAGCGTAAGCTTCAAGCTTGTAATTGGTAGGAGACAGCCGTGGACAGAACAACTCGAAGTATTTTTATTTCAGAAGCCAGTACTCATTTTAGGTCTTTGAAAAACAACAGTTAAGTTTGGTAATAAATAATACATAAGAGGTTAATGAAAGTAGATGAAGGGAACATTGTATGACAGAATTGTTCAGAAAGGAGATCCATAGCCTGTGCCTACCTGCACAGTAATAAAGCGGGACAGTATGTATCTATAGAAGTGAAAATCATTTAGGTAAATGGTAACTTGGGAAAGAAAAATTATGATGTAAATGTAAGAAAAAACACAAAAAGGCTATTTAGATTGAATCAGACAATAGATTAGATATATTAGCAAGAGACTACGCTGCAGTACGAAATAATAATTCAAAATAACTATGTTGTAATTCTAAAGAATTTGTTAGGCAAATAACACTAATTGGAATCTGTTCCCTTTCGCTATTAGTGTTTCGCAGATGAATCACCGAATTCCAGTTACCAATTGACTCCAATACCGGTTAAGCAATCAGAACTAAACTTAGCGAGAAGAATTGTCTTGAATCACTTGATGTTCTGAACATACCTGCAACAAACAAAATAAATCTTTTAAGAATAATTGATGGGCCTACAGTAACGCCTGCTAGACTTGTCATTATTGTCTTTAGAGACAGACAATCTAGAAAAACTGGTGTCGTTTTCAGCTATTTGATAAAAGAGGTTGTAAAAAAAGGTGAGAAAAGTGTATCTTTAATTTGAATCTTTTGTCTATCTTAGCTTATAGGAGCATTAAGTAATAACTTATAATTAATATATAATTAATTCAATTAATTTCGAGCATCTTTTATTTCTTTTATACATAAAAACTTTACCCTTCCTTCGGGATCCCCAACACATTTTGATACAAGTACCGTCTAAGGCAAGTTACGCCCCTTTTAAGAAGCAAAAGCAAGTACATATATGTACAGCCTAAATTTGATGCAAGAAAAATGTATCAAATATAGATAGAACAGCTTTCGAATGAAAATTACGTACTATCGATTCAAGTAGATTGAACATTCAATTAAAATGTAGCTATTGTAGTATGTATTCGAAGAGACTTTTCAACTTGGCCGGTTATTTGTAAATCACCAGATCACAAAGGCTATGAATCAGACAGGGTTGATTTGCCTCGGGTTGAAATGCGAGTGACTTGTGTCAGTTGGGCGTCGGCCGCGCAAGTATCGTCGATTCGCGATCACTGACCTTCCCCAACACGACTTTATTGGCTAAACGCGTCATCAAACGTAATAGACAAACATAGACGATGTAATAGCTGGATGTGACATGTGATTATGTGTTTTTATTTTACAAACATGATTAATGGAGGTCGTCGACTTTAACGTTGTAAACAGATATTCACGATGTTTATTGGGATCTTACAGAATATATTATCTCTAAATACAAAACAGAAGCGTGTATTCTAAGACACATATTTTAAAAACGCCACGAGTTTACTGAGTAACCATGTTGCTGGGTAGTTTACTGGGCTGCTTCTTCTCCTTTCACATCAACTAAGATTTCTTTGGAAGGTACTAATAGAAATATGATTTTTCAAAAGGTGACCCACAAGAATCAATCTTGAAATAAATAAATTCATATTTACTTTTAAAGGTCGATCTTCAAAATATATTAGGGTATAAAATGTATATCACCACTTTAAAAAAAAAATACCAGCCCATCAATGATCAATATTTGTACGATATTTATTGCATATTTGCAACAATTGTGTGCTTTTGAAGAAACTTCGAGAGTTTATTGACTGAAAGTTATTTTTGTTTGTGAAAAGTTGCTTGGAAGATATTGCTTTATGCAATAAGACTGGCCAATGTACGTACTACGTTTTAGTACTTTAGACCATAAATCGTGTGCTATTTTTATCATGTCGGTTTACTATAAAGAGTATAATTGTTGTTTTTGTATCTTAAGAGCACGGGCAATAAAAATGACCCGAGCTTATGGAGGGCTTGCGTGAGGCCATGGGAAGGCCAACGCGTAGAGGCCCTTGACAAATTTGATGCAAATGTGATGTGTCACTCACCGGCGATTATCCCTGTCTACACCATATAATAATGCACCCAAGGACAAGCCCCGGCCAGTGTAGAACTATTGTGGGAAATGAGAACAAAAATTACCGGGCCAGTGGGGTGAATTCTTAGTGGTACTAGGGTTCTGGCAATATGCGGACTATGGCGTCTGCCCGTCGCAATCTTCGGGAATATGGAATAATGGGCTTCGCATGGGCCCCTAAAAATGCCATAGACATCGGTTTGAAAGGCTAAGGGGTCTGGAGAGATGGGCAGCAGGTTCACCGAAGCTACTTCTGCCGTTATGTCACTTATAACTGCCACCCCTGGAGCTTGAATCTTACATCTAGCGATCTCCACTCCGTGTTCTTATTGTTGTTAGTGGTATTATAACGGAACGGTTTTCAGCCGGCACATATTTGTCTTAAGAAATTTCTAAAACTTGAATGCAGAACACTATACATTTATACACATAATTCGTGACCGGCTAACTAGTAAATCACTAGAGCCGGCTTTTTTATTCTATCAAATATTTGAAATATCTCAAATATCACTCAATGAACGATTCACAATTTGTAATTCTCATTCAAACGTCATCAAATCACAATTAAATGCAGATTACTGTATACTTTTATGAATGACTTTGATTAACACAGTCACGGTTGTACTCCGATGAAATTGTTATTTATATTAATAGTACAGCGATTTCATATTTTCAATTTATGTGATGCCATGACGATACTTTATTATTTGAAAAACTTTTTATTCGTAATAACACTCTTACAAGTATGTTAGAGGAGAAAACATCATCCAACTTAAAGTACTGAAAATATTATATTTTTCATGATTCTGACTACTCATGTAAGATCGAAAGCCTAGAATCGCCAGGTCCCAGTTGAACGCCCAAGAAGTGCTGGGTTGACGTTGTGAGGAATGATATGCGTACCAATGGTCTCAATACAGGGGATGCCGAAGATCGCGCAAAGTGGAGAAGAAAAAGTCGAAATAATCGTCTTTGCGACACATGGTCTAAATGACGTAAAAAAGTTCTAACAGTTTCCTCTTATCACTTTGACAAAGATCAAATTATGTTTGAATAGGATACGTTGAGTGCTTTTGAAATTTTAAGGTTTTGAAGCCAAAAGTAAATATTACTGAATAGGATCGACCGGTGAATGGTTGATTTTTCTCTCTCAGGGCCGATATTTCCATCACCAGATCAAAGTTATTCATTAACTATAACACGGAAAAATTAAAAATATATTGTTGCATTTGTAAAACAGTCGAATGGGTTCACTTTTGAATTCATTCAAGTTACAATTTATTAGACTGATGATTTTGATCTGACGATTGAAAAAGCGGCCCTTAAAGAACGAAATGTTACTTTATATCTGTAGTCTAACCATAAGCTAGGTCTATTGCAGAATGGATCGCTTACTCATTTCCTGTAGCAATAATACAATAGTAATATCACTACATATGCTACTCTAACGCAAACTCGGGAGTTCGCAATTTTCAACTGTTATCCCGTTCGAGCTTTTGTTCGAGCGTCACACAACTCTGGATTATTAACTCCTCCCACCTATCGTAAACTTCGTGATATTCTTTGCGGATAGATATATGCAAATGTGACATACGACAGTACACTTCACGTATAAGGCGCTTGGGTATGTCGTTTCTAAGTGTCATTGTCATGTCGCTTCTGAATTGAATATGGCATATGGATGGCATATTACAATACCTGATAAAACGTCTCACGACGTATGCGATGAGGCGCTGAATAAAAAACAGTGCAACATTCCAAATGGTCATGGGGCTCGGCCTGAGGTATACCATATCGTGTAAACCAGTTCATAACTTGAAAGATGAGATGATAAATGGTTTGTTGATGGGTTACTTCTTCATGTGACGTTTTAAATGTTTCTTGTAAAAATATCTTAATGTAGAATGATGACTCTTCGATTAACAATGACATGAACATAAAGATATGTTCATGTCATTGTTAATCAATTTATAATAAGTTTTATTTGTAGCACATTCTGAAGCCTTTCGCTTGGTAAATGTGGTCGGTAAGTTTCAACTACCGCTTTTACCAATTGCTGCTTTTTTTAGTTAATACCAAAATGAAGTTCGAATTAAAGTTTTTTGGCAACTTCTTATTATTTTATTAATAATACTAATATATAAACATCCTGGTGCTGGGCTTGAGGCTCTTCACTACTCTTCATATTAGGGGGACGAATGGTATACTTGCCACGATTCTCCAAAGCAAATTGGCCGGTTTAACATATCTGTTGCCTCATTGTGTAGGTTTTATCACGATGTATTCATTTCACAATATGCACATTAGGTCAGAATTATCACCTAAGCATTAACTTCCCGGTCAAGATTCGATTCCACGTCATTGGAATGAAACACGTGTGGGTGGACCACTAAGTTACTACGTCTATAATGTAGATTATTTTAGACGTGGTATATTAACTAAACCAGAGGCTGCTTGAAAGCTTTATGACAATTTAGTATCAATCAAGAGATTTATCTGAATAAATTATCCACTCGTTAATAATAATAAAAATATTATTCCGAAGGCATCTCCAGACTCGCCAGATGATACGAAGGGTATTAAATTAAATGCCGTTTTAAGAAGATTTATATTAGTACTTAAATAAGCCTCGTAATATATTGTCAATCGTTAAATTTATGCTAAATATAATGTATCAACCCACGCGATCTACAGCCATATTACTTTATCAACGGTACTAAAACAGCAGTTTTACATCAATTTATTGCAAACTAGCTTCACTCCACTTACGAAGAGGAACTTATTATTATTCTTGTTCAGTGTTCAATGCACAATAAATTACCAATTTTCAAACTGTTCTTACCATCAGGATCTTTTATTGGATGAATGTTGATACCCTGCATTGTTAGGACCTTAGACATTTTTTCTACCAGATAGCAATTACTTCGAAGAAAACTATCTTGATTATAATTCATCTGTATTTAAGAATCCAAACAACTAATGAAAAAGTATATGATTTATAAACAATAGAACGTTCGCAGTAGCAATGAGCACTTATTCATGCATCACGTTGCATCTTTGCCGGTCGCATAATAACTCTGACTGTAAGTTACGTTCAAATTTAGACAACCTATGTACAACGAGACAAGCCATAGTGTCTTAGTCGTAAATGCACAAGCCTTTTATTTTAATGATGTTAAAAGAAATCAATTGATTAAGCAATTTTTCTGGCTGAATGATCAATTTCGTTACAATCGATACACTGCTAAGGCCATGAAAAAGAACAAAACAAGAATTATTTATTTTGAGTCATGAATGAAAGATAAAAGATTTATTTTTTTCTATAAGTTCTTATATTACTCATCAATTTTTAATTTAATATTCTGTACATAAAAAACAAGTAGTAAGGTCTGAGGTATACACTTGAAAATTTTACACTTGAACATTTGGGTCGAATGAAAGAGGCAAGGTGTGAACATAACGGACATTTTAGTTCGAAGTACTGGCCATTGGTATTTAAGAATGAACACATTTCATTTAGTACTAATGTGTTCCACTGTAATAATGTTTTTCTTTTTCTTGATCGAAAAACAATATTTACTAGACTTACTTCAAGCTTTTAGGCTCTTAAAGTGACAGACCAACAACGTTTCAACTCAACCGAGATGAGAATGTTGAGATAGGTGTACGACGTTAAGAAAATAGATACTCGTAAGATGAAAAATGACTATATAAGGGATGTATGAAAATCCACTTGGGAATGAAATATTGAGAGAGAAGAGTAAGGTGGTATGATCAGGTGTGAATGTGTGAGAATGAAGATAGATAAACATTATGTGACAAAAAGAATGTTAAGCTGGAATATCAATTGCTACCCAAATAAAGTTAAACTAACAAAGAGTCACGTCAAGATTTGTGATATGATAGTGGAGGTATACCAAAATAGAGTATGGAATGAAAAGATTACTTTGCAGACCCCAAATGACTGAGAAAAGGTGAAAGAAAACAGAAACTACCAAAGCAGAGTCTGATAGATATGTATCCCATCTACTAACCTTAATTCCATGTTTATACCAAGCTATGTCAAAGCGTAGTAAGCCCGTCGGTCAATAGCATCTAGCTATGTTATACCTAAAGTTGGCATCGGCACGTGCGAAATCTGCATATTGCGAGACCGATATTTGAAAACGTACATTTTCATAACTCGCGTCATATTGAATTTGACGAATATTAATATTCAGATATGGTGCAGTTTGATATGCATATATTACCCACATAAGCGCTGGTTAATATTATGTAGTATGCATATTTATCATATTTTTAAACTGCACCATGGTCAGTATAAAAAATCTATCAATCCTAGCCAACGGTTGCCTGAAAGATCGCTTTTGTTAATTGCATGGCTTTAGCAGACAGACGGAAGGCCCATCTGATAAGAAGTGGTTACTGTCGCCTATGGACATTTGTAACACCAAAGGTGTTAGACTACCTAGACTAGGGGTGGTAGCCATCTAGTCGGACAAATAACCTACCACCTGGCTGTGGGTTGTTTTGTCGCCTCTTACAACAGGCCGACCAGTCGCATTATATTTTTCCCTATTCCTTCATGAATATCAATTTTTTGCGATAAGGCCGCCCGCTGTGTTATATTTTTCAAGTATTGTTTTTACACGATTTGGTGTACAATAATGAGTTATGTATGTCAAATGATACAGAATCAGAAGTGCAATCCAATCAGGGCATCCAGTGAGTATACCCAGTGAATTTTCAATATCATGTTTCGGTAATCTGTATAATCTACTATATCTTTTAATTCGGTTGAAAAATCGAACACAAAACTGACAAAACATTGAACGTCCATGAGTTATTACTTACTGTTGAATTGATTTTAATAAGATTTAATACTTACTCTTTTAAGAATCCTGCATGCCATTGACGTTGTTATAGCTGCAGGAAATCGGTGTCGTGTTCCTAACGCCGCGGGGGCATCGACTGACTTCGGAGAAGTGTTTGCGCTGCAGTCGTACGTGGACAACGACGGGTTTTGTTTTTTCTTATAACCAGTGTTGTGCAGCGATGCATGTGTGTTTCATTTTGTTTGGGCATTTATTTGGAGCAATCTTTGCTTTGACTAAACAATATATCGAGCAATTACTGCCGACTATTGTAACCAACATTTTTACCTAAAGGGTTGAACCCGCGTAAACTCTGATTTTATAATTAAACTGTCGCGGAACTGCCTCTAAAATAATTTCGTGATTGTGTGCCGTATTGGTAAACTGACTAAACTGATGATTATGAAACAAAATATTCATTTTATTTTAACGCTTATTAAAGCGTTAAAATCCAACCATAACGGGTTATCATCATACCATTATGGACATGTATATTTTTGTTTGTTAATAAAACATTTGTTTTCTATTTATACGTAATTCATAATATATCTACAGAGTAATAACAATACGTCGTTGCATTTGATCATATGACACATTAGATGATAAATTCGTAAACAACATTCATAACACGAGTAGGAGTGACACACCTTAATATACTCTGCCTTGAAATATCATAGTAAATTTATAAATTTTTATTCTTTAAATAATCACAAACACGTTAGATGATTCGTTAAAATTATGGCGTCATAATTCACTACGCTCGTACAAATCTACGAGACGGAACCTTTTTGTAAGATGATAAAAAGTGAATTGGTATAGAAATTACAATATTTGTCTAGCTCCAATTTTGTTGCTTGTCAAGGAGAACGATGAATAAGAATTTACATAGAAGTTACACCAAATCAACTCCTTAAAAAAAGTCGTTACATTAATATGTGAAGCAAAAATTTTGTTCTCGTTTTTACGAAAATTTCGCGGACGGAGGAGTATGAAATCGCACACTTATAGTTTATATAGAGAGGAGTGTAGTATGCTTATATATTTTTAAAATTATGCATAAAAAATACATTAAATCAATAAAAAAAACACACACTAACATGCATTTGACACACATACGCAAATATACTCTTTTGTTTATTGTTAAAGTCAAATTAACAGTGTAGCCTTGGCGAAATCTGTGACTATTATATATAGTCTTTGACAACAGAACCTTAAGAATGTTCAACTTTATAATTAAATCAATTATGGTCGAACTTCGACCACTGGGCGACTACTAAACATAATTTTCCAAACTTTACCAAGTCGATGAACCGAACATGACACTTATTTCCTGCGCGGACGCAATGCATCGAAGACGTCCTTCTTAACATCAATTAGCATATTTAAACAACATTATGCATTCATTCGGGTCACCCCCGATGTCACAACGAAAACAAAGGAAACGCATAATGTTACTAATTATGAATTTTTAATTCCAATCGTACTTCCGATGCCTTCTGATTTAATTCGTTACATAATTTATGATGTAATCAATAATAAATTAAATTACATTATATTACAAACTAGTACAGTGAAGAAAACTTAACTTATATTGTATTCTACCCTATAATCCTTTAAGACTATGAGTAATACCGAGCCTAAGTCGTCGAAGTCAATGGGTAAGGTTCCCAGAAGTCTGGCTACGTTATCTCGCTGGATCGCCATACTGATCCGTTGAACAACGAAATTAACTTTCATATTTTGGTTTCTACAAAATGAATCTGGTACCTTCGCATCATCTCTCTAATCATCATTTAGTACTAGAATATTTTAGGTTTTTATTGAACAAATATAATCTCAAAAAAATCCTATTATCTCCCTAAATAAAAAGGAAAACAACTAACGAAAACCATAAGAGTTTGAAACTAGAAATTCACGAAATGCTAACAAGACGTGTTATCAAATCGATCTTTGTTAACTCGCTCGAGTGCATTTGCTCAGCTGAAGTCAATACAGAGATCGAGAGAGACGGTGTTGATAAAAGATTCAAACCAAACAGTTTGTTTTAGTAATAAGCGGACAAGAGTGGAATGAATGTGAAATCACAGTATAATCCCAACTGACAGCTCTATCTAGGGTGTTTATTTTCCCGCAAAAAGGGGAAACTGCCTTGAAAGGAAATTAATGCTTGAGAAGTTCGAAATTAATCCCATTGAGGTGGACCCCCGTATTGTAAGATAAACATTTAACCTAAATGATATACTAATTTAGATCCGTGTATTTAGACAACATGACAGTATTACGCCTCGTGTACTTATTTAAAAACATTTTATTTTGGACGGATTATTATCATCTCAAGCAGTGATTAGCGCATGAGTAATAATTCAGAACACTGTATGAGTGATAAAATAATGAATGAACGAATATGCTTTATTATCTATTAAAATATTTACGGTCTTATTCATAGAGAGTTAGTGTAAGTTTGTACGCTTTTTTATCGCTCTTAAAGAAGCGTTCAAACTTACACTAACTCTCTATGAATAAGGTCGATAGTTACCAGAACTAAAAATTAACAATAAAATAGACGATCTATCGTTATTAGCGATTTCTTCCAGACAACCTTTGGACAGAAAGAAGTTTGATAAGATCAATCGTACTGCATATTGCATTATTCTCACTTTACCGATTTAGTATCTTACGTATCGGTAGTCCTGCCCTGGAAAGATAAAAATCTAGAACCCAATTCCAACGCCACCTACCGGTTCCAATTGTGAATCTTAACCATCCGGGGTCCCACTTAAACACACATAAAAAAATCATTAAACTCGGTAAAGTCGTTCTAAAGTTATGCGCATGCAAACATTTCTACGATTCATTTTTATGTATACAGATAAATGTATACATAATATCATATACATACATAAGTAAAATATAAAAACTCTACTACAAATATATAAGTAAAATCAATAGACTTACAACATAATGACCATATAAAAGTTTCGAAATTCAAGTGAGGACGAAACAAAAATTTTGTTCCATTGAAATCTGCAAGTACATTGAAGCTTGGCGGTGTAACTACATGGGGGTTTTGCGAATCTACATTACGTGGCTTCGGCTGAGATCGGAGGGGCCGAACGTTGCCGAGGACGGAAAGCGAAACTACCCCCTTTTCCCCCTCAGCCGAAGCTGGGGTCTTTGTCCCAACGCGACCCAGTTAATGACCGGCCCGCAGACGCCGCGCATAGCCTCGTTTCGATATAAATACGCCTACTACACTTGACCTCCAAAGTTTTTATTGGAAAGCACGTGCCCGTATCGAGATCGTATGTTGTAAACAATATCGGTAGGTAATTGTGTAATTGACGTAGTGGCAGACGTAAGCCGGCTGATTCATCACAAAACTACTCCGAGCTATATTTAAGCCAATGTCACATATCAATAAAGTAAATCCTATTTTTTCAACATTTCTACTCGACTGCCAGTGAATCGTGACTTTTCTCAGCGAATTTGTTATAAGATTAGGAACGTGTTGGCGACGCTTCTGGTGTTGCAAACATCCGAAGACCATCATCTATCTGAGGCCCACTCTGATATATCTATCTCGTCAAAATCACCAGACACTATCGTCTCAATTGTAGGTTTGTCTGATTTCGATATTTTTTTCTTCTATTATTCAGCCCCGACGATATGGGGACGATATTGTAGATTTAGTTGAATACGAATTTTTATTTTTTTTATTGCATGAATTCAGTAGACAGGCAAACGGCCCACTGGTCGAAAACGGTTACCATCGCCTGTGGACATTCGCAACACCAAAGGTGTTACAAATGCGCTGCTGCTCTCTAAAGGGAGACTGGAACCTGGCTACTAATGCTGTAACACAACCCAAGGCTGTTATGGCGGAATTCTTTAGACCAGGGGTGGTAGCCATCCAGTCGGGCAAATGCCCTAACACCTGGCTGTGGGTTGTATTGTCGCTTCTTACGACAGGTCGCCCAGTCGCGGAACTTGTATTCTTTCTCCGTTCCTACACGGATAAATTTTTTGTCGAGTTTTCGAGATCGAATTTATGACACTATCGCAATGGAATCGTAGTTTTAATACCTTCGCAACGGCAGGATATTGAAATAGCGGAATTAATGACACTGCAAAGTTAATATTCTTCACGAGTATTGTTTAAATGAATTTTCAAATAGGGCCAAAGGAGAATTCTCTCTAGAGTAGCGTTCAATTCTCGAATGAAGTCGTCCTAATAAATCCCGACGGACTAGAAAGGGTGCAATTGCCGATCCGTTGTAGCTGGAACGTGGAGGGGGAAGCAACAGGTCGCAAAATAACGTTTTAATTGTTCGACGATAAGCATCGACGTCACCGGAGCGCGACACCTACACGACGCGCGCGGTAAGGTACGATGACCGCGACCCTAAATGCATTCGCTCTGCGATCATTCGGCACTCTACACACGGTGCTGGATTTCGACGCTGTAAAGATTTATTTTAGCGACGTCAAAAAATTATTAATGGCCGTCATGGGGCTACAATGACTGACGAAGTTTCCTACATTCTATTTTAATAGATAAGGTTATATATACTTTTCAAATATGAGGATGTAAACATGTCACCATTGGAGTAACGTTACCTAAAAATACTTACGATGGCTTTAAAACGATAACAGTATTCAGTCGATAACACTGCGTTAGCCTGTCAACCACATATTTAACCTCTATGAAGAAATGTAATCACCATGGCAGAAGAGTGCTATAAATGAGAATGCCACATAAAAAAAAACCGGAGTTGAGAGATAATATAAATAAATGGAAATTTATGAATAATTAATTGTTCAGAAATTTACTGAATAATTTTATATTAGATACCGGAGACATAATATAAAAACCGCATAATATAATAATTTTCCTTGCAATACGCAATAAAAGCTGTGTGCAGACCTTGTTAAACATTTCGCAAATCATGCATGAAGTGTTGGAAAATGTATATACATCATTCCTCTTGCTAATATCTACATATATGTGTTTTCAAATGTATATTTTGGTGACAAGGTAGCGATTGAAATATGAACTTGCAGACGCCTAAGATTCGTCATTTTTTTAAACGTAAAATTTTTGTTGCGACTAAAATGCTCGTGCACCGCATCGTGTACACATAACCTTATGTTGAATCTGTTTAAAAATATTGCATAAATTCAACATGGGCGGCCGTTCTCGGTCAGGGACTACAGCGGAATGTGCTCGATTCTTCGTTTAGAACTTTTTGTTTTTCAAAACTAGTTTTCCAAGGTTCAGAAAGAGTTTCTCAAAGCCGATTACCGATATTTTAGGATAATCTCATTTGATGTTGCAACATAAAAATTAGATGCATTTTTATCGTTCAAAATCAAGTTATAACCAAACAGCGATGGCGTGGACTTCATACACCTCGATACCCCATAGCCTCCTTCCTACATTTAATACTAGCGACTAGCGACCAAGAGGTCGAAATCGCCATGCATTTATTGGCGTTTGTTTACGCGTTCTGTTCAAACATATTATCACAAATTTCTTTATAAATTAACTTTATAAATTAAGAGTTTATTGGCAACTTAGGTTTTTTATTCGTGTATTTGTTATTACTGTATTGCTATCTCTTACGCTCGGAGGCTTTTCAAACGCATTGGATGAAATGTCAATTCATAACCCGATCGGGCACCGGCTTTTGTTTGAAAATATGCGGTAAGATTGCAAAATTAAAAATACAAATATTAGTAAAAAAATAACACGTTAGTTAGGCGTTTTTTTCAACAGCAGTGTAGTCGGGTAATAATAAATAATTATTCTGTACGATATTTAAAGATTATTTCGGTGGTTTTAATAAACCTTATTATTAATTAGTATTTTAATCAATTATTAGATTACAGAGATTAATAAATTACTAATGTAAATATTCAACCATTCACCAAAGTTTATAATAAGAATAGACACCTTTATTTTTCTTAAATTTAAAGACAAAAGCTATAAAAGGACCCGGTCCCTTTTCAATCCATAAATAGACTAAAGCACCTCAAAGCCATTCATAATCTGTAAAGTTTGATTACGAATTGAATGAGTCGATAGACATTACACTTCCAATGGCAGTTCAGACACCTTGGGTAGTCATTTCTAAGATACCGGTTTCTCAAACGGAACCAGATTTAAAAGGCCCTTCGTCTGGGAAAAGACGTGAAGCAACGTTACGAATCGAGAAGTTCATTGATGCTGGTTAAGGAAACTCGTGCCTAGAGAGATACTTGCATAAACTTTGTTTCGAAACCGCAAGGGTTTGTAGCAAATGTTTCGATATCTTTTGTTTCTGTTTGTTAACAAACATTTGTTGATTCGATATCAACTCGTCGCTAGATGCGAAAGACGCTATCGTTTGAAAGTTGAATGAGTGCCTAACTTTGGCAGTTGTGACTGTATCTAATGAATTTCCAGCGTCGGGTTGTTTTTGTTAGATGTCAAGTAGTTGCGTAAAATATCCCATTTCCGAGACAAAAAGTTATTCATCTTTATACCTTTATCGAAAGTAAAATTCATGTATGTATACAAATATTCCATGACAATAGATTCAATTCGAAGACCTATATAAAGAATCAATAGTATAAAAAGTTGCCTCTATAAGGGCCGCTTGCATAATGTTGCTTAAATTTATTTAAGAAACACTAAACGCATTAAATACAATTAGAATCTTGCACAACGCAAAATTTGTCGCTAAATATATTTAAAGAACTTGTCAATACGTTTTGTGTAAAACGTATTTAGGCAGTTTAATATTATTAACTAATTTTATTTAAAGGCGATCGTTATACAAGCGGCCCTAAATGTGTAAAATGTCTCTCCGCTAAATACTACTACGGACAAGCTTTTATTCAAAACTTATTTCTTAATCAGCGTAGATATAAACTGAAAATCACAATTGTGAATTGATCGAAAGTTCGAGTCGATGAACTTTTCAAGCATTTTAAATATCTACAATACCAGAGTAGGCTATAGAGGGCATTATTCAAGTACATTTTACTTTTCATAGATTCAAATATACACTATCTGGATATCATATTTGGTTTAATAATTCTTATTTTAAGCAGGTAGTATATAATAAACATCACCCACATCCGAGAGATTTCGAATCTCATTGTGTTGCTAAGCTTTGTGTCGGCTTAAGGCTTTAGTTGGAGGCATTTGGCCCAACTTTACGGCACCATTTCAAAATCGGTACTGACGCCCGACCGTATGCAATGTTGCCGAAACTGGCATTATATTATCTAAATCCAGTTTCAAGTTTCGATGTACTCGCCTTTGGGATTTGGGTGCATAAGATTTTTGTAATAATTCTCGAACTTACATTCATAGGATTCCGATAGCTACGATCACAGAAAGACAGACGCCAGTTTTTGTTATTTGTGTTGTCACATATCACTGCTGATTTTCTCAGTAACTACTCAAGCTAGATACATGAAATTTCTCATACATGTATGTATATGTGTCAAATTTTTGAAAATAAGTATGACCAAGTGAGTGAGGCATCAAGTGGTAAGGCTCTATTAGTCATATTCAAAAATAAAATTGGTTTAATTTTTAAAAAGTTAATTTCGAGTTATTAGATAAAATAATCATCTCTTTATCCCTCTTATCTCTGATCTACCACTTACCAGAATGACTACGGAACCCTAATAATAGTAAAACCATATTTCTTAATTTTGATACCGAAACAACTGCATATTTCGAAGTTTATGTAACATGTTCATAATTTGGTATTACCTTCTTGAGACCAGTAAAGCAATCGCCAAAGCACTCGAGC
The DNA here is from genome assembly GCA_012273795.1 of Dendrolimus punctatus. Lineage (NCBI taxonomy): Eukaryota > Metazoa > Arthropoda > Insecta > Lepidoptera > Lasiocampidae > Dendrolimus > Dendrolimus punctatus. The sequence continues at coordinate 4,122,960 of CM022529.1, read as the reverse complement.
CAGCAATGAGTTTCAAACTTTACGATATACCCTTGTATGTTGACGTTAACATTTAAACAAAAGCCATGGGAAAAGTTAGTGCTGTATTGTAATCAGAGAAACTGGACAAGGTAGGGTTGCCAGACAATTATAGTTTTTTGAAAGATACTCGATTATAAATAACCAGTTATCATAATTATATAAGAAAAGTAAAATCGACGCCATATAGGTAAACAATAGTAAGTCACACAAAAACTTGCGATTCCCGATGACGAGAGGCATTTTTTGTGTTAAACATATACCTCTATAGTATGCGTAAGATCGAAAGCGAACATGGGAGGCATGTTCGCAACTATCGTCCCATCAGACACACACACTATCACGATGCGCATGTAATCGTACACAGTCTAACACGAGTAAAGTCCACTCGCGTTCATCAATTGCGAGAATAAGTTACTATCTATAAACTGAATGCAGAATATTTGCCTATGACATTCCCCGTTGTAAGAACAGCGACCCGCGTTCGTCTAATTTAGTATTACGAAGTAGACGAGCGCAGGTTGTGGTCACTGAAGTGGGAGGAGTGTTAATTGGAGAACCTTCTGATAGCAAAAGTCGATGCATAAGTAAATAATGTCTTGAACGGCTATACCTACATGCCATTAAATTATAAAAGTAGCTTAGACACCTAGAATTATTGAATATCAATAAATAATGGCACCAAAGGATACTTTTACAAGTAAATGTAATAGTATTTTTGGTCTGGAATTACTATAATTTTAGAGGTGTGATAGAAATAATCTTGTTACTAATATTATGATGGTAGATATTGTGGTGTTTAGATGTGCCATTATTACTGATTTGCTCGATTGCTCGAATAGTGACAAGTAGCAACCCTAGGTCCAGGTCATTGTTGGGTCGTAAATACCAATTTAGGGCACTTGTGGAGCACAGTGACTGCTTTGTTAACTGATACTCATAGTGGTATTGTTCTGTTCGATTTTATTATATACATTTCTGAATTCCAACTTGTATTTGGGTCGCTCACAATTAGAGCTTACTTCTATGAAACATTAGTTCATTTTAAAATGCACAATACGTAACTAAATAATTTAATACTTTATTCGGGTATAATATTATTATTAGACTGCATAAAATTTGAATTAACGCATTATATAATGAAAGTAAAATATTTTTCAAAATACTCAAAACATTGAAGAGGTAATTCTGAATATATCTATCTCGAAATACCGCAGTATATAAATAAATACGACACGTAAATGCAATAAGTGCAGTAGAAGTTTAGTTACAAGTAAGTATATGCAAAAGTACTATGCCTAATAGATGAATGCAGATCGATATAGTTATGATCAGAAAATAAAAGTAGGTACCTACCTAGTCGCTAAATAAACCGCCTTTATTGCGAGCATTTTACTTACACGGCGATTGCATAGACAATGTTGATCTAATTACGTACAATTAATTTTAGGTTACGATTTTCGCACAATAGCCACAATAGAGCGTTTTTACAACACATGCATCGGGACAAAGCCGGAGTGAAAATGGTTCGTCTCACTATTATATCCTAGCGATGGCAAAACGAGCCAAGTATTCGTTATAAAAAAATAATCTCAACTGTAGTGTATTCATAGTTATGATTTTAAAAAAATCATAAAATGAAAACTACTGGAGCCAAACTATGGTCAATTTTTTAGGGGACCAAAATTGCCCGAATCCTCATTCTCTACGATGCCAAACCAAAAGGAAGGAATCACGAATTTGGATCTAAGGTACTCTAATGCATCACTGGTATACGGTAACATTTTACTTTTTACTGCCGTAAAAGCTCCAGGCGTATACTACTATTTACCATTAGTACCTGTTTTGAAAGCTGGAACTAATGCCTCTTTATCATTGTCGTCAAAGACATTAAGCGTCGGTTATACCCTACTACCATTTACAAGTTTAAGTTTACAAACATCCTACTGATTTCTTTGCTAAACACTGTTTCTTATGCTCCATTACCTTTTGGTATAATAATAAGAATTACCACTTATACTTTTTACCCTTTTATGTTATTCTGCAGTCATGTAACTTATGCCCTATTACCTCTTGATATAAGGATGTCAAATGTAGCTAAGTCTACTCTACCCTTCGTTTTTTTTCTATGTAGATGTCACTTATGCCGAATTACTCCATAAAGAAAATAAGATCAATTGATTTAAGCGACATTAAACCACATAAAACAACGTGGAATCAAATAAATAAAACTACCATTTAATGCTTTTATTTTTTTTTATTCTAGAGCTGTTTCCATTTTCACGATACGGAAGTTTTTTTTTCATAAAAAGTGTTCTAAATTTTTTTGTCGTTATATATTTTAATGAATAAAACGGTTTTTTTTCATAAAAATGTTATAAAACTACTGGGCCAAAGTATATTAAATTTTTAGGGGACCAAATGTGCACTCAGGTAAATCGGACGGAGTAATCGGGGTAAAATCATAAAAAATAAATAAAAAAGAGGATAGCTCTGTATTTGTGATATAGTCTCAGTTCGGATTAAAACCTTACAAGTGAAAATGTTGTCTCTCTTCTCTAAAACTCTGAACATTATAACAACTATCCGAAAAATAATATCCAATCAGTACTTATACATAAAAAGGTTCAATATATGTAAAATCATGTCCCATAGTTTAGCCACGTTAAATATAAGGTACTAAATCACCCTAAACATGATCACGTAAATAGGTATATTGAAGTACTCAAGTGGGGCACGTGAAAGCGGGTATATCAGCCCACGGCCACTGCAGCGCGGGCGCAGGCCGGCGAACGCAAGGACTACACGGTGTTGCGTCAAAATGCAATTGCACTCTAATGCAACTAGAGACCTTCGCACAAATAGGCGGCCTGATTTATCTAGACATTAGAATTAATGTGCGGTAAAGCTTGAAATAACATGATATTATTGTTATTAATATGCCGTTTGTTAGTTGTGTTTTTGCTTCTCATTTATTAAAACTCAATGTTAATTTTTTGAACGATCTACGTAACTAGTTTACATATCTTATAATAATATATGAAGATGAAAAATTCGTTTGTTTGATTGAACGCGCTAATCTCAGGAATTACTGGTCTGGTTTGAAAAATTCTTCAGTGTTAGATAGCCCATTTATCGAGGAAGGCTATAGGCTATATATCATCACGCTAAGGCCAACAGGAGGAGCACCAATGAAGAATGTTTCAAAATCGGGGGGTTTTGAAAACAAATTCCACGCGGACGACGTCGTGGGCACAGCCAGTAAACCGTAAAATGGTACTAAGTTACAAGTACAAAGGTTTTTAATAGATCAATGATAAATATAACAGAAAGGAATAAGAAGTGTCCAGCAAAAAACAACTTTAAAAAGATTTTTAAAAATAGCTACTTATAGCAGCTACTTGACTGAAATTTTAGGTTCCATGATATTCTCATCGGTTTCCCTTTCAAATTATGTTAAACAACATCGCTAGGTTATAAAAATAAGTAAACAACCTCATGAATTTAAAACAGGATGAAGGAAACTTCACGAAACCCGGTTTCCCTATTTCAAATATTCATTTTTCATTGCTATATTAAAGGCTATTTTACTAGGAAAATAAAGAGATTGTAAAATCTTTAGATTGACATTAATAATAAACTATCGTCGTTATATAGAGTTTATACTATATCTTTTAGGCCCTTTTTGAAGATCCTCGTGTTGTACCGCTCTGGAAAATAGCTGCAGGGTTCATTCCACAATGCTCAAGTGCTCACCCATGGCAAGTAAGTCGAAGAAGTGTTGATGAACTCGCAATGCCGCGAGTGGTGCGATGATAAAATGGAGACGTAGTCACCATAGGAGATATATAATCCACTTTAATGGCGCTCTATAGTTAACACGTATATAAATATTTTTATGGATTACTTGCAATAAATTATTGTAAAATATTAAGCGGTTATTACTGGCGAAGACTGCGGGGGGTCCTCACAATGTAGTAACTATTTTTAACTTCACCGACGTTTACATCTAACAAATAACTTTTATTTTATATTTAAGGGCATGTTTGCATACACGACGGGTGGCTGTTTTGTTGCAATAAAGTTAAGAATTTTAAGACAAAACGTAATACCTAGGACGAGTCTACATTTACTGCCCTTTATATTGACTTTTCATAATAATAGTTTTGCGTCAGACAATCATCTTATTAAAGTCTTTGTGATAACATAATTGATATATGCATTGATCAGTCGAGAAGTGATAACGCGTTGTGCGTGTGTCATGCGCGTAGGTTTGCAATAGTAATAAAACTAAATTTTATTGTATCGACGTGAGATGTATTTATTTTGTTATAAATTAACATTCATTTAAGTTTTACAGCTAGTGGTCGCCCATGGTCGAAATTCGACCATAGTAATTATCTTAAATTTTAAGTTTGAACACTACTAAGGTTCTGTTGTCAAATACTATACTTCTATAATCACAGATTTCGCCAAGCCTTACACTATTTTGGCTTTGACAATAAACAAAAGATTAATACATGCGTGTGTGTCTCAAATACATGGTTGTGTCCATAATGTTTTTTTATTGATTTAATGTACTTTTATGCATATTTTTTTTTTGCATTCTGCCCTTCTTCTCTATATAAACTATAACTGTGCGAAATTTCATACTTCTCCATCCGTGCAATTTTCGTAAAAAGAGGTACCTACAAAGTTTTTGCTTCACGGATTTAATAGTATAGATATATTTACACCAAGTTTGAAAACTCTAATCAAAGTGTCATGACCCAAATCATTGGCATTGAATGCATTGATTTCTGTGTAAATTTTGAATATAATAGGAAGAAATAATAAATATAATAATCGGAAGACAGGAATTAGATGCAACACACGTCCACTATTTTGGTCATTTGACTACGAATAACTAAAACAGAAGTTTTTTACTATATCTTGTTCAAAACAATTTTACACTTCATGACTTCGAAAGCGAATATCCAACACTTATTGACTTTAATAAAGAAGTCACTAAGAACACCGTAATCATTTTTGAATATCAATTTATTGACATCTTATTTTGGTTTGTAGGCTAGAGTTACGGAGTAGAAGCGTGCTAGGCCCATAACCTATTTGGCTCGTGGGCTGTTAGAGTGAAACATACAGTTTTACAACGCACATATTTAAAAACGTGTTTTACAGTGATATTTAGAAATGACTTACAGTGGACACAGCGACAGCAGACGATGGTAATAACATCACAGAGACAAACATAGGCCAACCATAGACATAGTCATTTTACTTCTAATTAATGGCACTGTTGGATAAATCCAAATTTTAAAAAAGGACCACGAATATTTTTTTTCATACAGCACGGATATGATCTTTGTATAAGGGTTTTATTTTTGGCAAAATACCTACGTATCCCTAAAAACATCATGATTTTTTTTACATATCCAATACTTTACTTTTAGGATGACTTCTAAATACCAGTTAATTAATGTCGAAAATATATATTCAGATGAGACTATTATATTCAAGTATCAGGCCCTCGCCCGTGTCATCAGGTTTTATAAATTATCCCAAACGATTAGCTTGTAGAAAAATTACTTTGAAAATGTTCAACAAAGGACTACTCATAGAGCCCAACTTGGTGGAACATTTCGCTCATGTTCTCATAACTTGAAAGTTATTGAAACCGATATCGTCCCGCATATTGCCGTGAGATAGCCCCCACTGGTACTATAACTTTAATAGCCAAGCAGTGTTGCCAGGCGATGCCTAAATATGTCTCAATTTAAATGCAAAAAATTATATGGTATAAATTGACAAATGAAAGTAACAATCATCGTTTTTATCCATACGAACATAAAAATGTAAATGTCAGTCTTTGGGTACTTATGTTCTAGTATTTATTAATTTCTTAAACCTGTTTAATCTACATAATTAATACCTTTTAGAATAGGTTTTATGTGATATAATGTGTGATTTTTTTACCCCGGGAATCCCAGAGGAATTTTCCTGGGAGCGGTTTGTAGTTGTTCGGGTGCATAAATATTCGCTTATTCCGACAGTTTTCAGTAGAACGATAGCTTACATTCGTATTTAAAGGATGTGGTACTTTGTGTCCCGGGAATCTCGCGGGTATTTCAAGTCAAGCGTAAAAGAAATCGCAAGCATATTCTAGTAGATAGATATATTTAAAATATCACTACCCTAAGCTATTTTTAATTCTCCTTCCAATACGTTGCATATCGAAACTGGCAACACCGCAGCTAAGTGCAAGGAAGATGGCGGACCTACCCAACAGCAGCGGTTTATTGAAACTTGTTTTTATTACGCACCGATATTGCACTTGGTTTGTTTACAAATTGGTTATACCAGCTGCAAATTAATTAGATACCGGTATTGCGAGATGCCCTAAATAAGTACGATCACCTTTTATGAAAGCCAGCAGTAAATATGGTGATCAAAGAACCAAATACAACGACGGTAAGTAGCTACTGGTAAAAAACTACTTGTCCGCCGAAGAATGTCTTGCGTAGCTCTTTATAATAATAAAAAGTACTAAATTGATGAAAAAAGTAGAACTCATGATGTCTGAACGCAAATGCAGTTTGTGTATAAATTTTATTTTATTGTGAATTGGGACTAAAATTTAAATAAAAATTAATAGGACCATCATGAATGATTAGGTTTTACAGAGTCTTTGCCTGTTTATATGGATCAGTGTTTGGAAAGGTTCAACGGAATTGAATGAAAATGTTATAATATATATATATAATATATATATATATATATCCGGTAGGATGTGAGCTGTTGCGCGTGCGCAACGCCATTATCGATAAAAACTCGTTCTTATCAAAGAAAGATTATCATTCTTATAAAATCGTTATTGTCTTTTTGCTGTTAATTTTAAACTTACACATTCTAAACTTTTGTGCTTATAGTTTTTTTAATACATAGATATCTAATTATAATTTATTTTAAATATTATTATTCTTATTTTAATAAATACGTTGTTTTATCTATTTTTTTTCTTTCATTTATATAACTAACCCACAAAATGACAACACTAAATACACTTTCAATAACGCTTATCGACAACAATAATGCGTATCACTATGCCTGCCCATAAGGCCCGTGAGTGGAAGAGAGAGCGAAATACTCCGATTATTTATGACCCAAACCGCACGGAAAAATAATTCTACTATAGTAATATTATATTTTCGTGTATGTATTAAGCGATATCTTGCTATTTGGATTACTCTCAAATATAATTATTTTAATTTAAATTATGTTGATACAGCATTCGGCAAACATTTCTTTCTTACGTATAATGTAATGTTACATTTATTTAGTTGTATAGTTGTTGTCATGTTTCTTTTTAAGGTTGATAATTAATGTTATGTACCCTCTTATTTTTAAGATACAATCGGTGATTCCCCTAATTGAATAATGATGTTATATTTTTATTTATTCTGTGATTAGCGCCTGTTTTGTATAGAGTAGTTGTCTATAATTTACAATAATTTTATGTAACAATATTTATTAATATGATGTGGTAATTATGTAGATTAACTATTCAAAATCTCTCAATTGTATACAGACGGTATTCACTACATTTTATTTCCATGTTGGAAGATGCCTAGATTTTTTTTACTGTATTCGATTTATTTTATTACGTGTAAAACTTGAAATATAATATCTGATACAAAATATTATTTACTTTTTGATGAAATCACAAAATAATTATAAAATTACATACAATCGAATACAACGCAAGAAAACTGAACTTATTTGTATTGTATTCTTTGTTGCAAGTATTACAGCAAGATCTATTCAGACGATTAAAGCTTACTAGCGTTCGCGTTGTTTCTTCATAATTTCTTTCGAACATGTGTGAATTGGTTTCTCTTAGGAACCCACATGCTATGTACAGGTGGCTTTTCAATATAAAAAGAACGTTGATTAATATGTATATATTAATAATAAATACAGCTGAGAAGCTATTAAACGCGCAATAAAGTAAAGTTTTTGATTGGCATAATATTGCTTATCGGTCGGTAATAATATATCTAATAGGTACTATGGCCACTATAGTAGCATTAAATGTACATAATAATCTAAATAAGCTAGTTAGTCACTGGCAATCTATATGCCCAGCGGCAAGAATCGAAAACAAGTTATTGCAATGAATACATTTTCGATGCAGCAGTTGATTTAATTGGGTAGATATATTTTACAACAAATTCTAAAACATGTTTCACAAAAAGAGTGGGCGTGAAAATATCGTGTTACTTTTAATATATTACCACAAAAATAGTTAACTTTTATTCGATAATACTAACAGCCTTATCAGACTATATGAAATATGATCATACTATGAAATATGATCATAAAAGTACAAGTCATTTTTTTTTTTTTTTTTTTTTTTTTTTTTTTTTTTTTTTTTTTTTTTTTTTTTTTTTTTTTTTTTTTTTTTATTGAAATTATGATTCATAATAAGTACAAGTCTTTTTATAAAAAAAAAAAAAAAAAAAAAAAAAAAATGAAGAACCTATGAAAGTGTAATAACCACATATGATTTACATTCACTATGATCGTAGTTAAAGGAGCAAGCGTTCAAATATGATCATATCATCCGTCTAACCTCTAAATGGCGTCAAAATGCAGCATTTCGACTGGAAACTCTTGTATATTTTGTTAGGCTGTTTATTCTCGAATCTAAGTTCTTCGATTAAGTGCTATGGACTCCTCTCTCTGGTCGTCTTGCTTCTGACCTAATCCAAATAGACGTATTTGGATTAGGTCGAATGAAGAAAAGACAAAAATAAAGACGTTTTATTTTTGTTCTTTTCTTGATATTTTTTATAATGCAATAAATAAAATTGCACTAATTGCAACGAAAAACATGGCCAAATTGTTATCCGTCTTGATAGCATTTCTTCAGTAGTCTATGATCTTGATAAAGTATGTCGTTTATACAATCCGCAGAGTTAACTTGAGACCTGAGCGCATTGCGAGCTCGCCTCCCGACCCCCGCCTTCTTACTCCACTCGCCATCGACGCGTACGACCGAGTACCCCTCGCGCTTACGTTGTCCGAGCGAAGTCTCAAGTTAACTCTTGCGGGTCTGATCGTAAGTGTAATATGTAAAAATGAAGAACAGCATCATTTAAATATAATCATAGAATTTGAGAGACATGAGATTATGTTTATATGATATTGCAATTGGGGCCTTGAGTATGTTTAAATTGAGTAAATTATTCCTAATGAAAAAAACATTATAATTACTGTTTATATAATGATAAATACGTATTGACATATTTATACATAGTTACGATTTCATAAGTTTGTACGCTAGTACAAAATCTATAAGGGTGCGATGTTTTTTAAAGATTGTAGAAAGTGTCTCAGTTAGTTCGACAGACCACTAACTTATCAATTAATATGTTAGGGGTTCTCATGGGCAAACCTGCGCGCGGCTTATACTTAAAAAATTATTACAAACCCAACAAAAATAAAAATCTCTGAGTCCACAGTCATTTAGCAGGTATTATAATAGGTTAAGAGATACATTTTTAACTTAACTCACTGCCGGAGTCTGTTTTATTCCGAAATCTAAAACCTGGGTGTCTTGAAGTCTCGTGTCAATAGGTACCTTCTAGGTAAACGTGCTCGATCTTAGACCATATCTCCGCTCAAATCGAGCGAGACTATGGTCAAATACGAACCTATACGTAATTAAAAAAAGCAAGTGATTGTTACTGACAAATATTCTTCTTCCATACTGTAGTATTTTCACACAACACCGTTAGACCTAGCACACTATACAAATTATTTCAGTGCTTACTGTCCGCAAAATCTACTACTCTATGGATTGCTTACCACACATTAGATATGCGTTTTAAGCCTTAAACAATCACAACAGAGGATTCAATTCACCTAATAAAGTAAGAATAAATAAATCCAGTCGATACGCCCTTGCGGCGTATCATACACATCAAAGAGATATAATGGTACAATTTCACGGTACAAGTATAAAAACTCCACACTTGATTAAGACAAACTATAAAATAATTCAATTCTTACAATAACCTTAGCTTAAGAATTTCTTTCGTTGTAATAAAATAAATGATTATATCCAATGATGTCCAAATCAATTTTTATGACAAAGAAATAATTTTGTAATATTATTAGTATTTCGAGATTAAATTCACCTTTAACACCTTGCCTCAATATTATACGTAAGAAACGGTATAATATTTCTCATGCATTTTTACTAAGCTTTTTGAAGTGATAACTGCTTATGGGAGGGTAAATCGCTTCGAGAGGTAACGCGTTACGGTGCCAGTCACGCTTCCCTTTCTTCACGCAAGTTATTACTTCTGTCGGGCGTCCCGAGATGCACAAGTTTTGTTAATGTTTAACAAAGATAATTACAATAATTGTTTTAATAATAAACAAACTATGCACGAATTATATTTATAAAAGAAGTATATGTACAGGTTTTGGTTAAAACCAAGTTTATTATATTTCCTTAAACAACAATGGGAATAAAAAGCCCATTTGTATGTAAACTTAAGTATCTCATGAATTAATGAATAAATTGACGCTTTAAACAAATAGTTTTTCACCCGTCGAAATATTTTCCGTTGAGTATTTAAAAAAATAAAAGACGAGAGTATAACTAATATACAAATTAGATTTTTCAACTGATCCTTTATTTTTTTTGTTTGTTTGTAAGCGTAACTAGGGGAAGTGCATCTATTCTTGTCTGGCTTCTATATCTTACCATATCCAAGGGTGGCGCAAAAAAACGACTTTTTTTGAGTGAAAAAAAATCCAGTGAAAAATGATAGTTTTTTTATGTTTTAAGAACTCCCTCCAAAGATCAGCTCAACATTTTTCAAGAGTTCGCTACGAATTTTGTAAGATTTCAAATATTGCCAAAAACTGATCTTTTAATCAATTTATTTTCTCGAGATCAAAAATAAAGTCGGTTTTTTGCACCACCGTAATATCCATTCTTTTTACTTTATCGTGGATAGAAAATTGAAGTACTGGTATGGAGTTTATATCGGATTTTAACCAGTAGTAAGGCAAGCAAGTCAATGGAAAGTAAAAATATAAGAACCGGCCATTAAATAATTTCGGGCCATTGGTACGGAATGAAACTTCTGCATTGTACTTGTTTTATGAGACGGCGGCATAAACGAAACCAAGAAAAGGAACAAATGCGATCTGCACAACGCGAGCAACAATAGAAATGAGGATTGTAAAACTAAATAGTTTATTTTACAATGTAACCGTAATAATACAAAACAATAGACATATTAAGACAAAAGGTGTCTGCCTTTTTAAAGAAACACGATAGGTATACTGTTTCATAAATCACTGTATTATAATAGTCGTTTCCATTTTCTAGAAATAAACATAAAATTAGTAGACAACATTACGGCTTGAGCTGGGATTAAATTCCAAGTTTTAAATTTATTTTTGACATTATACCAGGGTTTCATGTGCCTTTTCCACGAAGGAGAAAAAACACCACCAAAGGCAAGCACCAGTTAGATGATGATTAAAGATGGTCAGCCAACCGTTAAGACATTTTGTTGTTTATATGTTGATGTGAATATATCTATATTGTGTATGTGGGCCTCTTAGCATTATTCAGGGATTAGCCATAGGTAAACCCAGGCTTGATATGCAATATGATGTATTAGGTCATCGTTTTATAAGGTCATCGGCCGGACGAGATAGTCTTAGAGTTTGGTATATTTCAATTTCACTCTAGGCCTCCATGATTGATGTTGATTGTTAGCGATACTTTCAGCTTGTTCAGTTCTACCATACCCGATCTCGCAAGCATCTCAGAGTTGTATTAAGACCAAAGTGAGTTGAAATACCGAAAACTTTGACAAGTTTTATTGTATCTTTTTGACTTTAATTTTTTAATAAATATTTTGATCGAATTTACTTTTTCTGCTCTACTTAGTTTCGTGGTAGAACCGGAATTGTATTTTGTAATGGTTGAAACGGAATTATTATTATTATCTTAGACTTGTGGTAAAAAATGGTAGAAACGAAACACCGGCTTCAAGGCCTAGAGCACCGACGCCAGTTTGCTAGTCCATCGGTTTTTTATGGGATTCATTTCGGAGAATGTGCAGTTAAACTGTTTGACCTAGGGGGATCCTATATCATTTCATCTTCAGATCACAAGGCTCTTTGGTCTACGCCATCATCATCTTCCATTAATTTCGAACATGGGTTTATTTCTTCTCGAAATTGCTTATAAACCCTAAAATTTAATAATCCCGATCGTTTTTTGCGAAATCGTATAAAGCTTCTCGTATTTACAACAAGAGCTGGCATTTCAAGGAACAATAATAACAGTCTGATCGCGAGAACAGTGGCAATAACAAACGCATCGCCAAGGTTGTGATGTGTATGCACCCATAAACTGCCGTGATATCCATTCACCCACTTCGTCTTTGTCGTAAAAGGGGTGATTTAAGTCATAAACTTTTTGAGGTTTATTATTGCTGGAGTACAGCAGCCAGACCGACGACAGCCTGTCTGATAGAAAGTAGGGCCTGAAGCCCTATCAGCGGACTATGGGTTGTTTAGTTGCCTCTTGCATACAGGCGCAGAAAGAATACTAATTAGTCTGCTTTCTCCGTTTCTGCACAGATAAATGAGTCACATAAAAGGAAACATTACAGTTTTGAGTCCCTAGTAGGACATAAATATAGCAGTCAAGTTTTTAAGGACGCTTCAAAATCTTATTTATATTATCATACTGAAGATTATTTAAATTAGAAAGAAAGAAAAAATGCATAAATGCTCTGATTATTTTCGTTTACAGATGAACAAAACAAGCGAGGTACGTACATAGATACACATACGTTTGCTTTTTCTAGTTTTTATATAAGTACTCTAAGATTCGATTTGTAATACCGAAGTAAGAAAGAGAGTTGGTCTGAAAGAGAGCGTCGGGGTGAAGGTAAGGAAAGGAATGATCCGGTGGTTCGGGCATGTGGAATGTGGAGTGGACTAAACAGATATCCAATGCAAAAGTGGATGGATGTATAAGTCGCGGAAGGCCACGACACACCTTCCATGATCAAATTGATCGTGTACTAGCAGAGAGTGATGTCAGGAGCCTTAAGAACAGACGAGCATGACAAGAGCTATGACTGTCAAAGAAGCAAGTAAGGTGTGTAAGAATAAGCCTGAATGGCGCTCTGTTGTTCGTGCGTACCGTTCGTGTATGCACTCTAGCATTCTGACGAGAACATTTTTCCGCCAACCTTAAGGTCACGTTTCTTAACAATAACAATTAAACCATCAGCATTGCCATACAGCGTGACAATGCGGCCCGCTGACCGTAATCTGATTCACAATTTTTAACTTTACATTTCATTTTTAGTAAGAGTTAAACCAATCTATAAAAAAAATGTCTGCGTCTATTCGAGAATGACCAACCAAAAGTAGACTATCAACATTTCGTTTTTTATTTTTTTTTTATTGCAGGAGATCAGCAGACAGGCAGACGGCCACTTGATGGACAGCGGTCATGCCTATGGACATTGCAACACCAAGGTGCTACGATGCGCTGCTGTCTCTTTGGGCCTACATGGCCAAGGGACCAACACAAGTTGTTATGGAATATCTAGACATGGTAGCCATCCATCCAAAAAACTTCTGTGGTTTTTTGTCGCCTTACGACACGCCGGCCGCAAAATGTATTCTTTCTCCGTTCTGCACGATTGACGTTATAAGTCCTGTTTATTCACTCCATACAGGATAAAAATAATCTTATTTAAAATACATTTTTTATGAAATTACGCTTGAATGTCGCTGTAATATTTCGTTTAGACCAAACATAAGAAGTGCATAATGAAAGATGATGCGATCAGAACGCAGCTGCATCGGCCCACGACGACCCTGGCTCGCCATTCACCGGTTGAGGTTTACAAACAAACGTAGGTAGTTGTACCTGGATCGTATTAGTTAAGCCTTGAACCGATCTTTGAAAATTATTTCCAGATTTTATAATACCCGCATTGACCACGTTTTTTAAATGTTATTATTATATTTAAAAATCGTCGCAAGTACTCGTACATCTAGACGGTAATTCTGTATATGGTCATGTGTATATGTAATTGTTTAATGCATTGAAGTGTGTGTGTACTGTAACGAAATATAATGTTTTTGTCATTTATATTAAGAAAAATGTTTTTAAATAGAAACGTAGAACGCCTCCCAGTACAATCGAAGACAGAATTGTATCGGGCCGCGAGCGGAACACATGAACGTAAAAGACTCTTCATTGCTAATAGAAGCAATAAATCCTAAACCCAGTCTCTTGTTGCAGATTCCCGCTCAGAAACCGCTGTCTTACAGTACTTAGCCGAAACAATGTAATTAGTGCTTAGTGATCGATTTGTCTTTAGCATTATTGTGTTACTGATAACGAATTATTCACATGAAAATAGTATTTAAAATACTTCTGAGCTAAATTATAGGTGGTCTTTTTCTTTAAAATGATCTCTTCTAAGAAAACTATTTAAGGACAGTTTCAAGAAAATACTTATGAAGAATAAGACAAAACTTGTAGACGTGTCAACTATTTTAAAGATTAAAATATTTTCTTTGTAGCTAAAATACACAAATCAGACAATGCTCTATACATAAATAGATATAATTTTAGTCTTTAAGTTCATAAAAAACTACGTTTTAACGGTTTTAGGCGCGGTAATTTATTTTATTTAGGTTTATCCGACGTTTCGGCCGCTTTTCAGTTGCCGTGGTCACGGAAACAAAGATGACATTTGTCGAACGTGTATTGTCAAACTTTTTATTCAGCCTACCGCCAACTTGTTCATTTTAATTATTTAGTTTTTTTTTGTTTATGGATATTATTTACTCTATGGGAGCCTAATCTAATTTACCACCGCTTCACAAGAGTGGCTTGAAGAGAAGAAGCGGTGCAAGAAACTATTCAGCAACCATGCCTAGTTCTAAATTTTTTTATATAATATTAAAATGAGTGGAAGGAAGGAAAAGGAACTTCTTCGGAAAATTAAACCTAAATAATTAAAATGAACAAGTTGGCGGTAGGCTGAATAAAAACTTTGACAATACACGTTCGACAAATGTCACCTTTGTCTTCCGTGACCACGGCTACTGAAAAACGGCCGAAACGTCGGATAAACCTAAATAAAATAAATTACCGCGCTTAAAACCGTTAAAACGTAGTTTTATTATGTGTACAAGTCGCGAAAACTTTAAGTTCATGTTTGTATTGGTGTACAATAAAGTGTTATCTATCTATCTATCTATCTCTATCACAATGTTATATACCTTAATAATTGATTTTGATTTAGGTTATAATCATTCATAGTACATTCCCGAAGTACAGCCAGGGGGAAAGATATGACGATTTCATAAAGGTTCTGTTTTTACTAATATAGAGTAGGGCTAAATAAAATAGGGCTACGAGAGATAATATGAGTCTCACGTCGATTTGTCTGTATTCTATAATAGTGCTCGTGCGCAGGGTAGGGCCTGTAACGACAGCCAGTCCGAATTAAAAAGGTATTTTAGAAATACGAGGTCTCCCAAAGTTGACGACATTCAAACTTATCACGATTATATCAGTGCCGGTTAATGGCTGAGAATCATCTATTGTAAAATAAGGATGTATAATTGTATATATTCTGTACAACTATGCATCGCACTTATAGTCAACGTTATGAGTCTATTTCAGTTTTATCGCTACTTCCTTAAGCAGAAAGATTGACTTTCCTTCATTATCTTTTACAACTAAATTTTATGGTCTAACGGTTCTGTCGACTGGTTTGTGGTAATATGGTTCGTAAGTTAATATTTCTATGAGAAATATTTCTTAAGTAGGTATTAGACCAAAATTTCAGACCGAGTTGACCAGTGCTATTAATTCACAAATCTATAAGTCTAAAGTACAAAGTTCACATTCTTCTCATGAACGCAGGCTTAAAATGTTTGGCACAATCTGGTCTTCCGTTTGTTCATACAGTTCATAACAGATCTTGCATAGGGCGAAGGTTTACCTATTTAGTAGATAAGTAACAGAGATTAAGTTTGGGAAATACATTTTCCAATCCAAGTTACGTCTCAACCATTGATCCTCGGTACTGCGACAAAATTGGCCACTACTACTTTAGCTTTCTAGCTTATAATCTTATATATATAAATCTCGTGTCACGATGTTTGTCCGCGATGGACTCCTAAACTACTCAACCGATTTTAATCAAATTTGCACACCGTGTGCAGTTTGATCCAACTTGAAGGATAGGATAGTTTTTATACCGTTGGAACCGGTAGGTGGCGCTGAGATCGGGTTGTAGAATCCTCTTAACAACGGGGAGCGATTTTGTTTTTGTGTGTTTGAGTGGGTCCCCGGATGGTTTAAATCCACAATTGGAACCGGTAGGTGGCGCTGGGATCGGGTCCATAGATTTTTATTTTTTCAGAGCAGGACAACGTCTGCTGGGACCACTAGTTATTATATATGCTCTCAATCTATACTAATAATATAAAGAGGAAACATTTCTATGTTTGTAAAGAATAAACTCAAAAACTACTGGACCGATATCAAAAATTCTTTCACCATTAGCATGCTACATTATTCCTGAGTAACATAGGCTATATTTAATACTAAAAATATTAGGGATCACTACTAAAACTTCAATAATGTAACCTAAGGTGTATTTTTTTTTGCCATAAACCACCTGTCCAAAGCCGGAAAGAACTGTATAAAAACGTATAAAACAGTTCCAAATGTAACTGGGTACAACCAGTCCAAACGGCACGATCCAATAAAACGCGCAATGTTCTTGCGAACGGCCAAAGAAGTCGAAAACAGTAATAATAGGTTGTCAACAATAATAATTGTCTAATTGCAAATTTTAAACACAAAGTAAACAAAAGCATTCGAACTGCGGGAAGGGTAATAAACCAGGTGCGTATTTTTTGTCGGTATGTAACATTATGATCACGTCTTTCCAAAATTATTGTTATTACTTTTTAACTTAAACTTTAGTACTTTACCAATTTATTGCTGACGAGTCTTACAAGAATTGTGTATGGCAAATAATAAGTAACTCTAAAATAATGGGCGACTAGTTACAAAGTTCGAAATTATGTGTCTTAGCCGAGTCACGCACTTGAAAAATGCGGGCTAACGTGAGAACTTACAACTGGACACCAACCACGCTCCTATTATGTAGTAGCATTGTAGTGATGGGTGCTGTTCTTCACGATTCATATTTTTAGGGTTCCGTCCCATTTTGGCAAAATCAGAGCCCATATGTAATTGTCATGTCCGTCTGTCTGTATGTCACAGTAACAGTAATGTTGTTCGGAAATTACTAGGTCGACCTGG
Source organism: Dendrolimus punctatus (assembly GCA_012273795.1). Classification (NCBI taxonomy): domain Eukaryota; kingdom Metazoa; phylum Arthropoda; class Insecta; order Lepidoptera; family Lasiocampidae; genus Dendrolimus; species Dendrolimus punctatus. Next base: position 4,105,529 of record CM022529.1, on the reverse strand, counting down.
ATGAAATTTGACAGGAGGATGTAGTTTTAGCGGAGGGTGATCGCTATACATGTCGAGGGCTTCACAACAAATGGGCGTATACGCATATGTCTTTTTTTTGTTTACTAAAATGTATTCATATTACAATTTAGAAAGTCTTACCGGTATGAAAGTGTACCTATATAGAAGGGTATTCCAAATTTCAGTCTTATAGAATCAACTAGTTCTGTTTTATTCACAATTTTGTCCCTTGTGTAAAACTGCACTTTTGTCTGCACGCCCATTTCTTACGAAGCCCACAATGTAATAATGGATACGATTAACGAGTATACCAAATATGTTACTTTACTAATTCATTGATTTTGTAAGAAATACATAATTTTTTTAATGAAGTTGTAAAAAGTCTTGGTAACGTAATGGATAGCGCACGCGTTCCAAACTCAAAGGGGTTCCAATCGTGGCCGTAACGCACGCATCACTTGACAGTTTTCTAACATAATATGCATATTGTTACAATTACCACGTGTTATTAACGGTAAAGGAAAACATCGTGATGAAACCTGCACATCGAGATAACTTAAACTGTGTAAACTGCCAAGCCGTCTTGTACAAACGTGGCGGTATACCGTCCGTTCGTTCCCCTGTAGTAGGAGGCCCGAGCCCAGCATTGGGGCGTTTATGGGTTGTTATTATTACTATTATAATGTAACAAAAATGCTAAACAGCATTTTTTTAAGAATAATAATAATAAAGGATTTAATATATATCTCATACTAATATATAAAGCTGAAGAGTTTGTTTGCTAACTACCGGTCTGATTTGAAAAATTCTTTCTGGGTCAGATAGCCCACTTATCAAGAAGGCTACAAGCTATATATCATCGCGCTAAGACCAACAGGAGCGGAGCACCAATGAATAATGTTTCAAAATCGGGGGTTATTTATTACTCCCTTTTTTAAACTATTCCACGCGGACGAAGTCGCGGGCAGAAGTATATTTAAATAACTGAATTCACATAATACAGGTATATATATCAGATACTAGAGAGGCTAGAATACAGGTGTTACGACGTAAAGATACAAAATCAAGATGATTGCGGTACAAAAATTCTAAATTTCTAAATAATGACGCCCATCTCTAACCGCTGTGGCAATCGCATAGGAAAGATAAGTTTAATGGGCGTACCATACCGGTGATGATGACTATTATTTGGTGATCGACCGGTAGTGGGTTCGCATCTAATTATAGTTCTGTACATGTTAACATGTCCAAAGCTAGTAATGATGGTATCATACGAATTAACATTGAATTAATTATAATTTTGGATTCGAGCTTTTTATGGGGTGAAAGCAAGATTAACTATCGTACTTAGAGACCTTAAAAAGCGATTAACTTAAAGATAATTTAAAATTGGTTACTATATTTCGTAATCTATACTGATTGAAAATTATGAGCTTCGCGAACAGTATAGCGCTTGCCCAATTGATTTTAGACCAATACCACTCTGATGTTACATGTTGAGTATCTATGACTCTCAAACTAAGTTCATTATATACTACTACTCTGACTAGCTCAATCAGTGTTCCTATACATTCTAGGGATTAACAAACGCAAATTTTTTCAGATAATTAATTTACTTGTGTATACACGAACACAAGTAAATTAATTATCTAAAGTATGTGGCATTAAGAAAGTAGGCTCAAAATTTAAGGATTGTCAAGTCCAATGTATACACTTTCTAGGTGTCTAGACAACAGGAAATATCGCCGACACAAGTCTCTTATATTATGTAGAAATTGATAGATGGCAATACGACAAATAATTTCATTTGTTATAATTATTTCGACCATTTCAAAAATCAAATGTTTCCAAAGACCAGTTCACATTCGCGCTCCTATTTTTTTACACATAATTTTACAAACTAGATTTTCACTCGCATTTTCATGACTCATTAAAACAATTTGTGATTCAAGATTACTTTAGCTTTATCTATGAGTGAAAAACTATTTGTAATTCTCGACTAAAGCATTAATAAGCTACTTATATTAAATATAAAATAATACATAATTTTATTATAATAATAGTTACAAATACCTAATTAAAAATAAACTAAATCTTTATATATAAAAATTACGTTTGTATGTCCTTTATACAATCGTAAACTAAACATTTGATCTTGTGATGATGTGCAGCAAAGTCGTTGTGCATGAGCCAGAGAAGGTTTCTGAGTTAGTTCACAATTAGACCCGGTAGTGGCGCTGCTGTCGGCATATCGAATGAAGCTTTTCCAGGCAGGACGACGTTTACCGGTATAACTAGTTATAAATAAATTAAACAAAAAAAACTTTACATACAAAATAAAATTCAACTATAAATTTGTTTCAAATGTCAAAATATAAAAAACCAATTTGCATTTCGTAAACCAAAACAATACCGTATCAATCAGCTTACGATTTATGAATAGCCACAGCAAACATCGAACCGTACATCAATACAGCTGCTCCCACTGTTTCAACATTACGTTTGGATAAACACGCAGATATCGACCACAGACTATATATAGGAATGCTGAGTGCAAAATTTTTTAAAACTCATCGCGTGAAAGTCATCCATTGACAGTGGTGATCTGTTTGAATGCATACGTCTAATTCATGTTAATAGTGTGTATTTCGCGTATTACGGTTTCTGTATGAAAAACTGACAATTTCAAAAGAAAAAATAATTTGCCATTAGGTGCAAATATTAAATTAATTGAATGCAAAAAGTTAGCAAATTATATATACTGTACACATTAGTTCCCCCACTGATCTACACACATGACATCCAAGCTTAGCTCCGTAGGCGAGCAAGAACCGGACTGTAAATAAAACGGAGGGGTCAACGGCAAGTGGTAACGTCGATACAGTAGGTCATAGATGCATGCTGAGAGATTTGTAGTGCGAGAAAGTTGAAAATTAGTAGTTAAATGTAATTTGAAAATATCACATTTATCATTAATAACGAATAGAACATAAACGATAAATTGCTAATAGAAAGCACACCAAGAAAAAGAAATATATACGTAATAACAATGTTTTGCTATATTATAATTTGTCATGTGTAGAAAAACATATTCCGAGGAAATTGATTCTTTAATATAGCCGATATGTAAAAAAATTATATGCATAAGACAAGCATGGTGGCCATATAGTTTACGCTTCTACCCACGGCCAGACCCAACTCCATAATGAGATGTTTACTGACTATATTTTGTTTTATTTATTGATTGAATTTTACGAATATTTAACAATCAGGAAATATCATATTCAATTGTTATAGTCAAACGTATTGGATAATTTCAGTTGACAATTTTTTTCAACTAATCTCACACAAAGTTTTCTTTAAAATACAATATTAATAGTTAAGTTTTATCCGTGCAGGAACGGAGAAAGAACACAATTTCCTGCAGCCGGGCGGCTGTCGTAAGAGGCGACAAAACAACCCACAGCCAGATGGCAGGGCGTTTGCCCGACTGGATTGCTTCACCTCTGGTCTAGAGCATGTCGCCATAACAACCTTAAGTTGTGTTCCGGCAATAGTTACCAGGTTCCAGTCTCCCTAAGAGAGCAGCAGCGCATTTGTAGCACCTTGGTGTTGCAAATGACCATAGGCGATGGTAACCGCTTTTCATCAAGTGGGCCGTCTGCCTGTTTGCTGAACTCCTGCAATGAAATAAAGTTAATATTTTATATTTTAAATAACGCAGTTTGGGCGTACCAATGTATTTCAATACAAATCTCGTGTACTGACATAATATTTTTACTACGGCTAAAACTAAAGCAGAACAGAGTACCCTAACAATATTTTGTTATAAATTACGATTTTTACAACCGCGATATACAAAGTAATACGAGACGCATGCGTCAACCACTTCGAAGAACCAAAGCCCTTAAAGTCCACCACAAATATTTGAAATAACGTGTCGTGGAGTTAAGCACTTATGAGGTAAATTTGTATTGTAATTGAATTATTTAAGAACAGCTGACTCACTTGAGATTTTAACATTAATGATAGACTGAAGAAGACCTGTGAAGTTTTTACAAACCGTTATTGTAGATAATAATAATTTTCAGTGATATTCAATAAAGATAGACAAATTATTAATTAGATAAGAATCGAAGAAAAGTGTGATATTTATACCCTTTTTTATATAACGACTAGCTGTCCCGGCAGACGTCGTCCTGCCCGGAAAAAATAGGGGTTGATCGTAGAGGGTTGAAAATCTAGGGTTGTATGTATTTTTGTATGTTGTATCATAAAAAAATAGAAATTAAAAATTTTGTCTAAAAAATAAATAAAAAAATTAGGGGTGGACTACCCTAACATTTAGGGGGATGAAAAATAGATGTTGGCCGATTCTCATAGATACCGGATAAGCACAAAAATTTCATCAAAATCGGTCAAGCCGTTTCGGAGGAGTATGGCAACGAAAACTGTGACACGAGAATTTTATATATTCGATGACGACTGGCCCTAAGAAGGAAATCATTGTGAAAATGTATCAGATACTGCAAGCGAACTCAACTTTTTTTATTTGGAAGAACAACCAGAAATTTAACAGAATCCAGTTTAGGGCGATATTATAAAGTCGCAAAGAAATAATGCAGTCCGAAAGCTGGCTGAACTGTTGGATGCCAACAAAGGCAGAATAATTCGCTGGATATGCCAAAGGGAAGCCCAGGAAAACCATTACACGACGCATATATGCTATGATAGAAAACCTACTTACCTCGAAGCTAGCTATCACTAATTTGGTTTGGCTGCGAAGACGAACAAGATCTTTATGTGAACTTCTTATGGATAAATTAAATCCGGTTTCAGGAACCAATAGACATTTTTTCTAAACGAATATTTTAGTAAAACAATGATACTTTATAATAAAAAGAAATACTTTTTGAAACGTCTTTTGAATAATTAGGGGCCTTACATAAAATGTTACACGTTAAGGGAGGGAGTCGATGAAGTGTAAGAAGGGGTGGGAGGGGTTCTAAAATTCGTGACATCACATTTCACACACACACGCATACATCAAAATCTTTAAGCTTTAAAAGACAAAATTTGAACCTTTAAGGAAAATGGTTCACAATAATTCCAACTCTATCTATGTGCTCATAGCTGTGACTAAAAAAATAATTAATTTTCTGCTTACAAAATTTTCCAATAAAAAAATCTTGCATTAGTCACATATATAAATCATTACAGAAATATGTCCATTTGTCTGAATTTCGGGTATTAATGTGTCATTTGGGACAGGTAAAAATCATTGAACGTGAATCAGTTATCTAAACTCCGCTTGAGGCTTTTCCATACACGAGCTGAAAATGTGGTAAAGAAAAAAATTTATGCATATAATTAAAGTTATGTATCACAGCTTATACGAGTACATTTTGCAGCAGTTGTGAACAAAGAATAACTTGATGGTAAATATCAGTTAGTATAATAAATAGATAGATAGATAACACTTTATTGTACACCATTACAGAAAACTTACGGACTACTAGTAATAATTTAATTGTGTACAAAGGGCGGTCTTATCGCTAAAAAGCGATCTCTTCCAGACAACCCGTGGCAAGAATACTGTGATTGGGAGTGGCGATGGTGGTATACATAATTATTGTACGATTACATACATTTTAATAATAAATATATAACTATACTATATATACAAATATACACATAAGTTATATACATATACAAGATATTGTGATAATATGCAACTATTTAAACATAATAAACATATAAATATATGCAATATAAATCTATTCTCTATTATTAATTATATTTAAAAGCTTCAAAAATCTAAGAAATACTAATTAGATACGTATGCTGCTTAAAACTCAAAAATCCACATTCTTCAGTCTTTCTTTCCAGGCTTTGGGATGAGATTTCCTGATCATACGTGAGTTCTAAAGGGTACATGAAAATTTAATTAAAAGGAATAAAAAAAAAAACCAATCTGTAACCACCTTTAGCATACTCATACCGTGATATTGCACGTTTTTTGTTAACGCGGGTTAACTTCTTGGAATTAAAAATCATTTCATCACAATTACCTTGGAACTCTTCGTGAGCTATCAAAATGGTCATACTCAGGGTGTGAATGATTGATCGCGATAAAATAAGCATTCATATATAAACTACACGTATATAAGCTTATTTTATCATATCTATAAAATTTTCAAGTGCGCCTCCAGGGCCGAATGCTAAACTATACGAGATAGCGAAAAATACTCAAAGTACTCTTGAGAGCGATTTCGATAAAAACTAAAGTAGATTTTTGAAAAATCAATTATTCTACAGTCAGGTGGTAGGGTATTTGCCCGTCTCGATGGCTACCACCCCTGGTCTAGAGCTTTTTGTCATAACAGCCTTGAGTTGTTGTTGTTGGGTTCCAGTATTCCTTAAGAGAGCAGCACCATCGGCCATGGTAACCGCTTTCCGTCGCGGTGGGCCGTTAGCCTGTCTCCTGAACTCATGCAATATAAAAAACCCAATCAGAAATCGCATCCGCAGATTTTGGAAAAACAAAAAATACATATATATATTATAACACCAGTAGATGAAATAACTTATCGGGTTCAATTTCTATAAGGAATGTCAATGTCAAACGGCAAACTTCAAGTTTTTTTAATTGCATTCCTGCCAGTCTCGGCTACCTATGTATGGCGTTTGTTATATATTGCCAACTTTTGTGAAATGAACCACCCCATAAATACAAAATTTGCTTGAGAGTAACGTCTTAAAAGATCAAATTTTCCTTCAAAGTTCAATGACCGCTGTGGCGTGAACTTGACGAGGTCATTATACGAAGGAATTCTTATTAAATGAATGTCGACCGGAAATATTATTAAAAAAAACTTAATTACGAAAGTTTAGTCATAAATTTTTGGTGCAATGATAAAGCGAAACCAAGCGTGACTTTTGAGAAGGCAAGATGTATCTTAAAAGCCAGGGTGGTCTCGAGCGTTGCTGGCCTAATAAAATTATTCCGACATGTTACATTGATTTACAATTGAAATGATATATCATATTGTTACAAGCCGCGAGACTCGAATTAAAATGCCCTTAGAATTACTATAGAGTTTATTAGAACTAAACAAACACGTATAGCACAGGTACAAATAATGCAGAAAGTCGTAATTACATAAAACGTGCAAAGTCCCCCACTAAAAGATTCCCTATTGTGGTAAACACGTCTTGTTTCGCTCGTGGTTATGGATCAACTGACCCGTCCCTCCCTTGGGCCATTGCTTTATACTGCACATATGCAATATGTTTGTCCAGCCGCGTGGACTGAATTTCCTAGAATCAGTTTGTACTTTAAATCCGTAACATCTGGCTAATGACTGCCATAAAAGATTACAATACAACAATGGGCTGTTTTCTAATCACAAATTTTAAACACAAAGTAAACAAAAGAAGTCCAAATGCCGAAAGTAATAAAATGTGTTTTTACATGTATGCAGGTGTGTATTTGTTTTTGTCGGCGTCTAGGTCGTAACAATATGATATACGATATTGATAGATTATGGCTCACTCTATTCCGAGATGTTTTATTCGAAAGAATCCCATTCGAGCCAAGCAATCGACTCTCTTCGAATGAACAAGCGAATTCTTTTCCGATTGTTTCGAATCAACTTATTCAATGATCGTCCGGCAGATGAAGTCAATTGCGAATCGAACCTGTAAGGTACGGCGATTCATCGGCGTGTTCGTTAATTACTATCCCCGCAAATTGCTATTGCGCCTGGCCGCCATTTTGGTGACGTAATCGTAGCCGAACACTCAGTACCGTTAGCATCACTGGAGTACGCGTACATATCGAGTTGCGGATGACGTCACATGAATGTTGATTTGACAAGGTTCCAGCGCATTACCAATTTGCAGGGATAATACGCTCGAGTCCTAACCTACTCTAAATCATCAACTACGAGTCAAAACCATCAAGTTCTCTGGACAATCGAAACAATTTACTTGAATCGTCGCCCGATTCCAGCTAAATGAAATATTTTACTGTCGGGTGCATTTATTTAATGCGAAATCGTATGAGTTCGTAATAGGATTATTACGAATTAAATCTAAAATAATAAAGCTTCTCTTAATCATTTAAATAAAAACTAGCAACAATAAGCTAAGCTCAAGCTAAAGGCATGTGATTGTGATAAATACAATATTAATTTTCTTTACAACTTTGTAAATCAGGGAGTCAACTGTTATCTACGGTCGGACGTGAATGTTCCGACTGTACGTCGAGTATTACGCGGGGCTAGTAAAATCACTCATAGATTATGTAAAATTCAGAACATAAAACGTAATTGTAAATCCTCACACATTTATCATTCTAAGTACGTTTTTACATCTCATTCGGATATAATTAATAATAATTAATGTTAATTAGAAATCTTATTCAGAAATTTAAAATTATGTTGATTAAAGTAAGCTAAAAATCCTTCGGTTTTGTTTTTTCTTTTCCATTATAATACATAGTATGCTTAAACAAGTTGCATGGGATCTTATTCCAGTACTTTTGATACCTATATTACCAGAATTAAGACATACGTTTTGTCTATTTATTGTACACAGCTGTACTATTTCCGTCGGCCGCCGTCGATGGGAAGCTTTCGGTTATCGGCCGAGATGTAGGCGACTGGTTCCCTGACCCGCTTACGCTGACTGCTATTTCTCGACGATGTTTCGGTTACGCAATTACGATAACTACGCTATAGTTAAACAATAGTAAACCTCCAGCCTGAACAAATAGCATTGATGTTCACAAAATAATTGCTCGTTTAAGGAAATCTGAGGAATATCTTTTTTCACACACATTTTTTCGATAAGGTCCTTAATTACTGGGGAACCACTAGCGGTTCTCGACGCCATATTGGAAGACAAGATATAACTTATAGAGCGTCGATACAAGTCTAACCATAAGCCAATTCATTTCCCGGGATTTGTCACATGTATTTTAATTTTTTATTGTAGGAGTTCAGCAGACATGCAGAAGGCGCACTTGATGGAAAGCGTTTAACATCGCCTGTGGACATTTACTACACCAAAGGTGCTACAAATGCGCTGCTGCTCTCTTAAGGGACATTGGAACCTGGTCAAGGTCATAACACAAGGTTCTTATGGTGGCATACTCTCGACCAGGGGTGGTCGCCATCCAGTCGACCAAATACCCTACCACCCGGCTGTGGGTTGTTTTGTCGCCTCGTACGACAGACCGCCCGGCCGCAGGAAATTTTATGGTTTCTTCGTTCCTGCACGGATAAGACATATTTGTCGGCTTGTTACCATGGTTGTATCAACGGCATTCTTGGTCGTCAAACCGTTTACTATATGCATAATCTGTTACGTATTTTCTACGTTCTAAAAAACGCATTGTTAATCGTATCATGTTACCTAGAAATAATATTTTCACGGTAAAGTAAGTATAAGTCTCAGAAAAATTATTATTGCAATAGATAATAGATTTTCCAGCAAAAGCAGTTGTTGTGGAGAAATCCTCAATTATGAAAAAGTGGAATTCAATTTTCAATGTGATTCAATAAGAATTTTTCTTTAACCCTTTGTATACAATGATAAGAGATTCCTTGAAAATTCTTCATAGTTAATCAATGCGAGGTTTTCATAAGATATCAAGTAAAAAATGCTTACTATATTTACTAATACTATACTTAACATAGCAGTTTTCAGTCCGACAGGTCAGGAAAAAGTAGGATTTAACTACAATAAGAATGAGTGGCATTATCTTTCTTAATCATTAACAAATAGTAAAAGGTTTTTAGAAGATTTTTCATGCTCAACCAAACATAGGTTCTGGTAAAATATTTACTCGTATTAGATATTCTGATAAAAAGTTTAGCATTTACCACGAAGGGGAGCTCGCGTTGGCAAAAATTCAATTTATTAACTCACAAATCGTAGTTAGACACCTTTTTATTATAAGGCATATATATGATCCGGACACATTCCGCTGAATAAATTTAAATACCTTATGCACGAGAAGTATTACCCCAAACTGTGAAGTTTGCGGCTTTGTCGTGCATGTGCCGTACTTATTAGCGGAGTGGGTTAGGACTAAACATGTGACGAAAACCTTAATAAAGAGTCTTCGTATTTGTAGATTTGACTTTGGAATATTTAATTAAATATATATCCTAGAGACCGGAAGGCTAGAGCTTACTTCGCTCAAAAGCCTCTGTATCCAGCGGGGTAATACTGCCAGCCTTCTAGGTGCAATGCCCAGCGACAGTGGTCTGGTGGGGCTAGCCGGGCTTTGATATAGGTTTTTTAGTTTAGTTTTTTACTATTGTATATATATATTTTTTAAGTTAGGTTTATTTATAGGATATTTTAGTTTTTATTTTAACTTGAATAATCTTAATTCTAGCAATAAAGTGTTAATTATATTCTGTCTTACACAAAGATGAGTGCGTCAAGACAAATATTAATAAATTCAATGTATATAAGATACAATGAGACTGACATATTTTTATAAGTAAAATTCCTCTTTAAATGAGAGAAAAACGTTATCGAACTTGTGTAATCTTGCTACATATAGACAATGCTAAGTATACCAGGTAAGATTGACGTGGCAAGTGAGAACAGAATCGTTAGCTTTATTAATATTTTTTTTGAGTTCGATACATTGATTACAAACATTAACCGTGTCTAAAAGGGCAATAGGAGGCGATTTTTTTCAATTAAGCGATAAAATAGACTTTGATTAACAATCCAACGATTTGTTATTAGACACACATCGTTGAATTAATACATATTGATCATGTTAGGAGCACGTTTTTTTTTCTGTGCAAATAATTTTAACTCGTCGACAATGTCGGTGGTGGTAACAAGATTAATTGCTTCTATAATTGTTTGTAAAAACAATTTTATTACAATACAGGCTTATTTTAAGGGGAGTATCTACTTTGATGGTTCTGTATCATTTCAGTAAAAGCGAAAACTAATTACAATAGTTATGTCTTTGTATATCATTTCATTTTTCTCACAAAAAAATAACATAAAAGAACAACAAAAAATTTACTAAATATGGTAATTTATATGTTTCAGACATATAGTCTATTATTAAAAATATTTAGAACATCTTCTTACAAAATGTCGTACTTTTGTATAAGTAAAAGGAGTCGATTAGCTCAATAATTATTGTTTCAACAACAATAACTAATATTATTTATATGACGATAATTCATAAAAAGGATTATAAAATGATATTATGGCTGCTTTTTTTACTATGTAAATAATGCTTATGTTTATTTATTCATAATAATTTGAGTGCCTAAAAAACAAACACACATTATATGTCCCCAAGCTAAACAAGTTACGCTTGTGTTATGGTAAAGGTAATGTGCAACCGACCACTCTGGGGCCGATCCCAGACACCCAGACCATAGTAAACAACAGAAAGTTCGTTACCGAAATTTACCATGTCAGGAATCGAACCCGAGTGAGTTCGTCCTACTAAAACTTAGCCCGCTGAACCACAGAAGCCGACTGAAGCCGTCACATTATAACATGTGTCCAATAGGGACACGGACAGTAAGTACAATCAACTGATAAACTTTTTATATATAAAACTTCGCAGCCTCATAGATTTTGTACGGGCATACCTATTTATGACGTCATAAGTTACACGTAAAACGAGTCAAATAGCGTATTAATTCTAGTTTGTAAAGTAATTAAAATTGATACTATAATATTTGTGAGAGAGTGAAGTGAGATCATAAGATGTTGTTTATTGGACTTTATAGTAACACGACTTCGCATCCCTATTGCAATGCCGTCATCACTATCGTCACATCTTGAACTACTTTATCTCCGTCACTCTTCACTATCTTCATTCTCTATAGCTCATTATTCTACTTCACGTATCACTTTGAACGTTCCAATATTAGACAAGCAGTAACTTACGTTCATTTAAGAGCTTGTTAGAAATAAATATTGTATACAGATTGACATTTCAAATTGTATAAACTGTGTCCATTAGCTTAACTTAAAGATTTTATTTCTATTTGTTTTTGGAAAAAACACAGCTTAGGTATTAGAATTAAATCAATGCGTTGCAAGTTTATACTGTATTAATAAATGTTAATAAAATAAAAATAATATATATTTTTTTTTTATTGCAGGAGATCAGCAGACAGGCAGACGGCCCACTTGATGGCCAGCGGTTACCATCGCCTATGGACATTTGCAACACCAAAGGTGCTACGAATGCGCTGCTGCTCTCTTTAGGGAGCCTGGAACCTGGTCACTAATGCCGGAACACAACACAAGGTTGTTATGGCGACATACTCTAGACCAGGGGTGGTAGCCATCCAGTTGGGCAAATGCCCTACCACCTGGCTGTGGGTTGTTTTGTCGCCTCTTACGACAGGCCGCCGGGCCGCAGGAAATTGTATTCTTTCTCCGTTCCTGCACGGGTGAAAAATTATATTATACGTAAATAACTTATATTAAAGTAAATTTAAAAATACTAAAAATAGACTGATAAATTTTAAAATGAATTATGTATTAGTATTACATGGCGATGGCCACAGCATGGATGGTGGCCTAGAAAGCCAGGTTAGCTAAGAATATTCTGTAAGTTAGCACTAAGCGATAATACCGCCTATTGTTTTACCTAAATTATTGGAACTAGTCTATTGTGTCTGGTCAGCAATAAAGTATTATCTATGTACATATGAAGACGACGATGATACAATATCATTCTTGCGAGAAATACTAGCATCAAAAATAGGTAAAACCTTCTAACCACGCGTTATTCTATCTATATGCTAGAATTGCGTTTTACTGTGATTTAATGCTCTATTTTGTAGTGGCATATTATAGAAACACAAATTCATATCCTCAGAACGAAAGAAGCCTAATTTTTAAGGCCTAATTTATTTCAAATCTAATTTATCGGTCTAATTCTAATTCCTAAGAAATTTTATCTTACTAGGTTTTGAGAACAAATAGAACTTTGATAACATAGCAAAAAAAGAAATTCAACATCAGCTATTTAAAGTTAATCTACCATCACGCGACTCTGGGCGCGATAGGTATGGATGTATTCAACGTGGTTTTTTGAGAAAAGGGGAAAAAACCGTAGATTAGACGCTGCTCTGGTGCCGGCTCGAATCGGGCCAGAGTCAACGGCATCGACCAGGTACCGTCCCATTTTTTGTGGGCAACCTCCCCCCTTGCCCCTTAAGCGCTGTAGCTCCCCCTCCGGTAGTTATGCAGGAAAAGTTGCCAGGTGCTACTTATTTTTTTATAAAGATATCTCAAAAAAAAACATTATGACGATCCAAACAATTGGTAAAAGATGAAATATAAGAAAGAGAGAACACTTAGTTTACTATAACTTTGAAAAATTGCAATAAATTGGAATGAAAACGAGACTTAAAAATTCGCAAATCTTTCAGTGCCTACTTTATTTGTAGCTTCAGGGACTCTTTGTTATATATAGTCTTAAATTAGAATAATTCTTTTTCTCCATTCGTTACATATTTTTAGTAAACCACTAATTTCTTTCAATATGTCATAAAAAGCAGATTATTATGAAATAACTTGACAACGGTCTAAAAATCAAAACTAAAAACACAAAAATAAAAACCGTTACATAAACACTTTATAGTCAAAGCAACCAGATTGATTTCATAAAAATGCACTACGATAAATTCGGTACAACTGGCAACACCAGCTAAGTGGTTACCGTATTAAAATCACACCTCCTTTCAAGTTTAATTGATCAGCACCTAGACAATAAATCTAACAGTTGTGTAAGGAAATCGTTATTCACTAATAATTATTGTACTTAGTCATAAAAGTGTCAAATGGTTTTTAAGGAACAATTAATAATACTAGTGATTCAATTAGTACATGACACCATATGACATGGAATACTTATTCACAGTCATACCGCAGCAATCCGAAATAACACCACACACCGCCATACAGTTATTTCACAAAGTTTCTTTCTACTGGTTTTCAAACAAGTTGAATAACAAATCTTGTTCGAGCAAGGCCCTTTGTGTAAAATAAAGGTACAGCTAAAAACCTGTTTCACTTCACCTTAATACGAACATCGCGATTTGAACATTACAGCCTTACAATATAATTTTTACCTGCAACAAACAAAATAACAACAATTAAGAACAAAATAATAGGTACAGCTCATTTGTATTTGGTACTTCCACCAAAACAATTACATAAAATGAAAGTTGTCTCTTTTACACTTATAGAAATGATGAATATACCCTTCTCTTTCATGTAAACAAAGTTTTGAGTGAGATAGCTGAAACTTCGATCGGAACGAGCGACCACTTGTACCAGGCTCTCAGAAGTTATAAGAGATGACTCGAACTATTTCTTAGTCAACGAGTTTTCTAGCTATCTTCGAGTTTTCATACTTGCTGTTTATTACGACAGCCTGGTATTTCCGACGAGAGTTATTCATAATATGTTTTGCATACATCCTCCATAGGACCTAGAAACAGTTTTGACTTATTCATAAACTTCTTTTCATTCTTGACTAAATCTGAGATGTGTACTATAATAACTTATTTTGCAAGTACATGGAACATGTTTAACAGGTGTTTAATGACCATTAATTCAGAAAACACCTAATCTACAACTAAAATAACTTAACTATTATTAATTAAAAATATATAAATAAGAACTTTTGGCTTTATCTGAAAGTGACAGGAAGTATATATAATTCTTGAGTTCAAATAATATATGTCTAACAGTTAGGGAATGTGATATAGCTACATGTTTATTGGTAATAAAACATATCTTGATAAGATAATCTCGATAGGAAACTCCGTCTTTTTACTTTTTTAAAAAAACGTCATCTAATTGGTCATTAAAGGTAACTTACACATTACATAACAAGCTTTCTTTTATTTCTTAGTATAAGTAATAACAAATGAAGTCGGTTAAAATAGTAAGACTTGTGTCCATAATTATTTTATTTGTTAACGTTGACACTTTATTAACTTGTAAGAGTTCACAAAACAAGAAGAAAAAAGCTTTTTGTGGCTTGAGTTGACGGTAGTAATAGTAATATATACCGTAAATACATAGTAGTTAATACATACTTGCATCGCAATACGGTGGGCCGTAAAAAGTAAAATGAACAGTTTATGTTTTTACAATTCACTATCAAATGTCTACGTTGTCTTAAACGACAAGTCATTGTATTACTTCAAATCGGTTGGCTTCGACTGACCTTTATGCTCTGCTGGGTTGTCTAGTTTATATGGACTAAGTTTTTATTTGTTATTTTAGTGAGTTTAACAAGAAACAGTACAGTCTTAGGTCTAATATATATAAAACCTAATTAAGATATTATATGAGTAACATGGAGCTACTATACATAATTATAGAACTAAACCCTAGGGTTTTTACCTGCAGCTACGAAACTCTGGTTATCTAATATATTTCTCAGTCTGAATTTACCTTCACTTGAATAAAACTTTAAAATAAATCTTAAAACAATAAATTTAAGTTGTCTGTAACCATTTACATAATTTTAATGGTTTTATTTTATGTTTACGCCCATGAAAAATGATATGGAAAAGGTGTTCCAAATGTATAATAGACGTAATCAGCAAGTTTCGTTTTTCGAAGCAACTATAATGAAAATAGATAAAACCTAAAGAATTATAGGAACAACATTATCCGACATTTGTTAAAATAAGTATAGTTAACTAACAGCTACCTTTCTTTGAGGTCAATAATTCGATTATTCAGGATAAACATAAGAGTTCATACTCCAGAACTGTTGTAAATAGTTCATTCTCAAGGCCAATAAGGGTGAATCGCAAACTTACAGATATCTCATCATCAAAAAAACTCTACTTTGAATTTATTAATTAGAGTACATATGTATTTACTGATTATTACCTAAAACTTTTGAAATGAAACTCCTTTAGAATCGTTATGATTTGAAAATCGATGAAACGAAAAGAGACACTAAAAAAAGCTAAAGGCATAAAATTCAACCTTATTTATTATTATTTTCAATTTAAATAAAACTTTATAGATTTCAAATGAATTTTAGCTTTATATATTTATACTTAAGGCAGATATTCTATTATACGTAGATCACAGTAAATTGTGCGTAACAGTGCATTAAATTTTGAACTTTATATTTGTTATTTAAAGTGTAAATTAGATAGAATTGGAATTATAATATGTTGACGGATGTAGGCTAAAGGAATATTATATTAATAAAAGTTACAGATGAATTATCTGTGAGTATATTCTCTGAAGTTTCACTGCTTAATTTAATTAATTAATTTAATTCTTAATTTAATTCTCTGTAATTTCACCACAAATACTTTCTTATTTCCCTGTAACCTCAATAATGATAATATTAGATCAATTCGATGAAGAAATGAAAACATGGTGCTAATTCACTAACCCTGTAGACTCTTATCCGAAATGCTTCTTGGATACTTCCCATTCCAGTAGGCTGGAAGATTAATCGCCTTCTACAGCTTCCAATATTTAAATTACCCGCAGCCGAACACTTGGTTGCCACAGATGTGCTCCTGTTTGCTTCATTATTTAGAAAGCTTGATTCGGCGATTAATTTGATTTACGTGGATAGGAAAAAAACATGGTTATAAAAATGTCAACACCGATGCGTTTTCAAGAAGACTTTTTATTAGTGTACCACTGCATGAAATAATTAGTTGCAAAATCTTTTAGTGTTGCCATTTGTATAATGATTTATTGCCATCTTGCGACACCTTGTCGTAGGCAGCACCATTTGAACTTTAATTCCGCTTTAGTTCTATCTGATCCAGTTAACGAGGACGCCAGGCGCTAAGCTTAAATTTATAAAATTACTAGGATATCCCCGCGACTTAGTCCACGCTTGACTGGAAATTCCCGCGGGATTTTCAGGACACAAAGTATCACAGTATTTAAAAAAGAATATAAGCTTGGTTTTAGTGAAAACTGTGTTGGAATAAGCTTATTTTATGCACCCGAAAAACTACAAACCGTTCCCGGGAAAATTCCCGCGGGATACCCGGGATTCAAATATCACACATTTTATTACATAAGATTTGCTATCTATTGAAATTACTTTTTTAAACATTCTCAGAAAAATTCCCGCGGGATTCCCAGAATAAAAAATAATAGAGTTTATGTTTAAAGAGTTTGCTGTCGATCGATAATATGATAGATGTTGAGCTTGGCCAGTATATTTTCCATTGTAATAGTTATAGTTGCAGAGAGAAGGTTCTGGGCCAAATAAGAAGAAGGAATTAAACTTTCCACGGTCTGAACCTGCAAAAACTAGAGAACACTTGCTTACTTTGCTATAATCCAAGTGTTTTTTATTAATTTTGCGTTGCGTCAACATTTTTCTTTTAAAAACAAAGTTTGCCATACATCTGTTGTACTATGTATAGTGCACGTGTACATTTGATCCAGTATGACTAGCACGTAGTTGTTGATTGGCTGCAATCAGGGTATTGATCCTATAAATTGACGGATGAAATGTCGGTAGGTAGAATTGTGCTGGATTGATTTATATGTACAAATAAAATTTGCTAATTGCAGAATTGAATCAAAAAGAGACAATGAAAATCTACAATATTATAAAATAATAGGGATGTTTATTGATGTGTTTGTACATTATAACTATTAAAAAAACTACTGGAATATACTATATAAACGATGGACAACACGATGCAAATTTTTTATAGGTTTAGAACGCTTCCAGTTCTTCCACAGTGATTCAAGATCCCTGAGATCATCAGAGAAGTTGCGGCTGAGGACTCCTTTACATACCACGGAGATTTACGCACGATCGTTCTCTGTTTGTGCCGTGCAACTTTGGAACGCATTGCCGGCAGACGTGCGCTCTGCTAAATCGATCCATAGTTTCAACAGACTTGTGAGGGAGCACTATCTCACTGCATAATATGTATTATTTGTTGTGTATGTCTATGTATGTATATATATATATAATATGGTTATTTAGTAGTATCTATATGTATAATTGTGTTTAAATGTATATGGTAAATATATAAGTTTCTTATTATACATTATATTGAATTACATTACCATTACATTATATCTTTAGTTTAGTTTTAAGCTACACGCCAACAATTTATTTTTATTGAGATCCTTGTCCATCCAAAGGTTGCCTGGAAGAGATTGCTTTAAGCAATAAGGCCGCCCATTGTACTACTATCTATTAATTTTCATATATGTTAATGTGTCACTGTTTTAAGTTGGTGTACAATAAAGAGTATTGTTGTTGTTGTTGTTTTGTCTGTTTGTTTGTATATTCGGGTTTCGCATAAAAACTACTTGACCGATTGCGATGCGGTTTTGCTGATCGATAGCAAATTTTATGTAATAAAATCTGTGATAGATACTCTTTACCCCGGGAATCCCGCGGATTTGCCTAAGAGCGGTTTGAATCTGCATAAAAATTAACTTGTTCTGACACAGTTTTGAGTAACACGATAGCTAACATTCTTTTTAAATTCTTTGTGTCCCGGGAATCCCGCGGGAATTTCAAGTCAACAGTGGACGAAGTTGAGGGCATATCTTTATAATATATAAAACGAAAGCAACATTTAATTTTAAATTTACGAGTTCCATTAAAGTCAAGTAAATTATTTATATTATAGCTAAAAGCATATCTACGGTTGCCACACTTTCATAGATGCCCATAAATGTATACAAGTGTGTTTGTAATTATAGATATGAGCATGAATCAAATACAATGAGATATTATGATGATATTTTGTGTACAAGTCGCGAAAACTTAAGAAAATATTACAATGAGATAACTAAAAATAATACTGATAACGGATATAAAAATCTTAGGATATTCTTATCACGGAAAATGAGTTTCCGCGGGATAAGAACTTATGCGCGTGTAGAGCTTTTACATAAAATAGGACATCATTTTCGCCACAGTTCTTAGGACATGTAGGTGAAATTTTAATTACTACTTTGTTCGAGTAAAACATTTTGAGAAATGAGCCTCGCTTAGTGATTTAGAGAATTCAACAAAATGAAGGTCTTACACCATAACCACACTCGCTTCTTAATTATCACATTTATAAGCCCACTCATTTATACACAAATCCTCGTAAATCCCACTGGACAGGGGCATTTCTCCGCAAACATTCTTAACACGAAAAGCCAAAGCTGCATAGTAATCCCTGTCTCACTTCCTATTTAACAACTTAGTCCGCTGAAACGTTGTAGTACGACACGCTTTCTACAGATTTTCCCGTTACGATACATAAGAGACAATTCGTCGTACTACTAGTGCTGTTACAGCAAATCCAAATTACGATTCCAAAGCAAACACTCGGTCGATAAATTAGCAATAAGTAAAATTATCGATAATCATTTGCATTTATCTTGAATATAATATGTCTGTATGTCCTTTATAGTATTGTAAACTATACATTTGATCATGTGATGATCTTTAGCAAAGTTATTGTGCATAAGCCAGACGAGGTTTCTGAGTTGGTTCTTAATTGGGCCTGGTAGGTGGCGCTGGTGTCGGCATATCGATTGAAGCTTTTCCGGCCAGGACGACGTCTGCCGGGGCAGCTAGTTCTTTTATAACAACATATTTACAAAAAATTATACGCTACCGAAAATAACACTTAATTATAATAATATTTTACGCATAAAATAAATTAAATTTTATACAAGATCGTAAAAGCAAACCGATAATCTACTCTTTTTTATATTTTATTACCTAGTAACCCAGACTTAAAGCCAAGTCTTATCTAATTCATCCATAAATTCTCAAAACTAACTTCGAACCAAACTATTTGACTGAAACCAAAGAACAAAGCCATTTTGGTAGCTCGAAAAGTAATATTTAATTAAATAATGAGATTCTCCATGCAAACAGACAATTCTTGTGTAAAGACCACTAAAATTTTAGAACTGTCGTCAAACTTATACATTTTGTCGTACTGAAACTACACATCAGCACACCAACCGTCAAGTTATATTGTATTTCTATAAAACATAATATTGAGAACGTCTTTTAATAATCAAAATTAGAACCAAGGTTGTACTGCCTTCATTACTAATTCGGCATAAGAAGCCGAATATTCACAAGCCGAAGCGAAGATTGCGCCCTAAATGCGATTCGATTTTCCTTGCTGTTTTAGAATGCCTTCAAACAAATACACTAGTCGACACAGGACACGCTCCAGGCTTGCGCGTGTTGATGTTATTTTATGTTTCGGTACCGGCGATTTATTGCCACGATCCTTAGTCGTGCCCAAACTTGATGTAGGTGCATTGGCCACGATTTTATTAGGTGCCAGGTTAATTTTGGACTATCAAACGATGGGAAGGAAGCCATTTGTTCCTGTTCATATACAAAGTCGACTGTCGCGATGAAAAGATGCTGTTTCTTTTAATTATAGTTGAAAAAAGATCATTTTAGACGTGTTGAAATATGTAAACTGCTGTCATTTTAATACAGTTTTCTGGTATATTTTTGAAGTGAAACTTCTTTATCGACGTAGTGAAAAAATTTAGAACCATAAAAAAGCGTCACATTTAAAATGTGTTTATGTTTTTGTACACTATGCCCTTAGACCTCGCTTACTTTTATACACTTAGTGTAATAATATTAGAGACCAAATCATACTTTGTTCTACCGCATACAGCCCGTATGTGGAAATAGCTCATGAAAATAGAAACAGCTCAATGTTTGTGAAGAATCTGTGTTGTTCAAATATACTGAAATTTATAATATTAGCGCTAACTTTCCACCATCCTGGAATACCTGTCACACTTGTCCACGGCGGATTGTCAGGTTTTATACATTAGTAAACTCAAAGTGAAAGTTTTGTCTAGATCATTCTTCCATGACCAGCACGTGCTAACATGCATATTAAACCAACCAAGAAGGCAACAAACCACCTAAGCGATGCACGTCGTCTGCCTGGATTCGAACCTATTACAATGAAATCTGCCGCTTAGATAATGCAACACCACTACTGGTTTAAACCCTTATACGTTCTATGTAAAAGCATGGCACGAGACTAACTCCCCTAAGCAGAAAGGGTGATTCCAAATTTTGTTGTCTTATAATTTATAATATCCGGTTTTTGAGCAGGTGTGGCGTTGGCCGAACAATAGTGTGCATCCGCCATAAATCACTTTCACCTATTCATTTATATTGTAACAGAAACTCGTTTACGCTTATATTATTTGCTTCGTAAGTTTAAAAGGCATCCTTTGATGTACCAACGCTAAATCGCTACAAAGCGCTATTCTATAATAAGATGAATTTCTGTATCGTGGGTGTAATAATAAGTATCTATTTATATTTTACACTTTTTAACTATTAAACGTAAGGCATAGAGTGGGTAAAAAAGACGCATTTCTTTATATAAGCCGTATGCATTTATAACCAGTCAGATTTTATTCCAAGCAAATATATACTCTCTACGTGATATGGAAACTTCAGCTAAAAATATGTACGCACAAACACTAATACATGCAGGACATAAAAACTAAGGTCATGCAATAAATTTAACTGCTTTCTTAAAAAGTAATGCCAATGCTAAGTAACTAGAGTTATTTTCTTATAAACTAAAGAAGCAGTTCGATAAATTGACATTTTATCTTAATTGTGACTTTTATAATGCACGCGAAGAAATAAAAAAATCACGAGAGAAAAACTTAACTTTTTATGTTCAACTATAAATAGTGTCAGGCACACTATAATCTAAATTAATAATGACGAATAATTAAAAAAGCATTAGCGAATCAGAACGGCGTTCTCACCGCGGTGCATTCGGCGTCCTAAGTTCTAAAATCAAATTAACCCGGACGGGTTTGTGCGCAGGCGCTGTAATTACGCCCGCCCGTGATTAATGAGCAATCAGACCTTTGCCGGGCCGGATTAGGGCTGCATACCTCCTCCTTTTGTGTACGGGTGGAATATTCTAAAAGCCATCGACCGATGCGGATGGCTGTGTGCCGTCGAAGGTCAGTTTTTAAATCGTGAACGAAGGATACGTTTGATTATGCGTCATTTTCGCAGAAGACTCCAGTTAAAGAGTGTTATGAAATAAATATTAGAGATAGAATTACGTCGAATGGTTACTTACACAATCACATGTAAAACGAAAAGTACCTACATGTAGGATTAGGCACTAAGTTAGAAGGGCTTTATAGTGAAGAAAAATTCATATAATGATGAAATCCAAAATAAATGATCATGTAATCATATAATAAACTATATAGTCTATGTACGACTATAAAATCCAGTGAATTGGGTGTCTGGGTGGTCTGAATCACATTAAGAGGTTACATTTCCCATTTGCTTACAAAACTTTATTATTTTTTATGATCTATAAACAATGCATTTTATTCTTCTATTAGATACATTATCTGATAAAGACGGGCTTCTATGATATGGACACGACTATTCGGAGTAGTCGAAAACACACATAAATATTAATTTTAAAGATTTAAATTCGGCAAGTTTTGCCGAATCATGTTCAGCAATACGCTACGAGTAGGCATTCCTTTTTCAAATTCTGGTACACGAAAGATGGGTCGTTGATACGTGTTGGGTTATTTTTTAATTAGATTCAAAAACATTTATGGGCCCATACGATTGTGGTGATAATTTTGCATGGAAATCGTATTTACATCTCAACCTTGTTAACATTCATTGACATACCATCATGATGCCTGATGCTTATTACAATATTGATAATCAAGACCAATATTTTACACCGTTTAGGCAGTTTTCTAATCTAATGTGCATGTTGTTACAATTACCACATGTTAACCGTAAAGCATAACGTCGTGATGAGAAACCTTGTACATCGAAATGTGCCAAACTCGCGAATCCGTTTTGAACAAGCATGACGAGGTAAGGAGTATATTGTCCGTTCACATATAAATGGAAGGCTCGCCTGAGCTCAGCAGTGGGACACATATGTATATAGGCTGTAACATCTTATGGCCAAGCAGACAAACAGTTCCAATTGATTAGTCATTTTAGCCTCTATTTTCACCATAAAATAAAGACCAATATGTATTTGCTTTACTCTTTAATTATTAATTAATTAATACTCCTTTCAAAAGTTAATTTAGTGATTGCTATTTGCATTGCTTTCCGCTCAAAAATACAATAGCAATGTATCGCTTTAAACTAATTATGTAGATGTAAGTGTTACTACTGTTAATAGTGTATAATAGTTAAAAATACTGCAATTAAAGTAAATGTTAGTGATTTGTAATTAATTTCCTCTAAAGCCTAATCTGCAATTGCTTTTAGGGATAGAATGAATATGAAGTACTTTATACTATCAGCTGCATTTTTGAAAAAGAAAGACAGCATCAAACAGCATGCTTAATCGCGCAACAAGGCGACAAAATAACGGCCTAAGAAGCATATTAACCATTAATAATTCATTATCTTTTGACACCCCTGATTTCTGGCTACTGTTTTCAGCAGTCAAGCATACCAAATTGCCAAAGGAATTTCAACGCAATCGTCTCAGAAATACGGTGCTCAGGGCGTAACGAACCATGGGAATAGGTCACTTGTTTTCTTCGCCGAATTATACACGTTCTCAAAGCAATTTCAACTTTTCTGCAATGAAAATAGAGTCCAAAAAAAAGCATTAAAGGTGAGGAGTATTGGGCACAGGCTTGTCACTGCTTCTTAGTTTTCCATAGAATGGTGTATAGCCTCCTTTGCAGCATCCCCTTCAACGGCAAATCTTAAGTGATTAATGTCACTTGTTGAGGAAACTTCGCGAAACTGTTTTTTGATTAATTGTGAAAAGGACTTTCAAGTAATTTCGAAGTACGGGTTGGAATGCATTTCGCAGTAAATGCCGCTTATACAATTTACATACATCTAGGTACTTAACAGTGGAGTTAAAATTGTGAGGAACCAAATGCACATCACGTCAATTGAAGTCTTCATCATCAAGTCGGCCATCAATGAGGTTTTGAATGTCTCTATACTTGTGTCTCATATATAGGTGAAGTTTCCAATTAGGCCTTCAGGGCGAAACCCTAAACTATACGAAATAGCGTAAAACACTCAAAGGAGTCACGGGGTAGATTTGGACGAAAATTATAGTGGCGTCATTAGACTTTTGAAAAGTCAATACCCTTGTCAGGAATCGAATCGGCTGATTTGAAAAAATACTACATTTGTTATACCAAATCATAGTGTAGTTTGTAATTTTGTCTTATCTTTCTTCTTTTTTATTGCTGTAGCAGAAGCCGACAGGCTGACGGCCCAATTGTGATGGAAAGTGGTTAATGTCGCCTATGGACATTAGCAATATCAGATGTGCTGCCAATGTGCCTGAAGGATAAACTGGAACCTGGCCCCTAATACCGGAACGCAACTCAATTGTTATGGCGGCGTACTAGTGGTGGTAGCCACCCAGTCGGGCTAATGCCCTACCACCTCGGTGTGAGTTGTTTTGTCACCTCTTACGACAGGCCGCCCCAACGCAGGAATAAGTGTTCTTTTTCCGTTCCTGCATAAAATATTCTGTAACCACTTCTGCTGTCATATAACAAAATAGTGTTAAATAAATACAATAAAAAATGTCACATCAACGAAAAAAAGCCGACCATATAGATTGATGCCTGTAAACCGGTACTAAAAACTAATGAAGAAATTTGCATTCGCTAATCTAACCCGCCTAACAACAGGGGTGCAGAAATGGGTAGTTATTATAGTAATTGAAGTGTGAGGCCTAATTCTGTGCCTGTTATTACGCATTCGAGGGTTTGGAAGGGGGGAGCTGGGGAGCCGGTCAGCGGTTATGTCGCAAAGGGTTGTTGCGTAAGTTATTACTATAATACTCTTATTATAACCGTCTGTTCGTCGAAGTGCGAAGTTTATTTCAATAATTAAAATTTTACTCTGATCTGTAAATTAAGACAGGAATTGATTTTTCCGGCATTAACCAATTTGTAGTAAATTTTGATCTAATTATAAATTCATAATAGCTTGGTAACTTTAAAATTTTTAGTTTTACTTATTTTGTAATATAACGCTTTTGTGTGTAATTGACTGAATAAGGTAGACTCAAAAAAGATGTATAAAATATGTTAAGGACGACATTACAAGTATGACAGGAGTACTCTAGAGGCATACGGAAGGAAAGAAAGATATTCTGCATTCAGACCCAAAATTATTCAAAAATAGTTAAAGAAATAATGAAGAAAGTTTTTAATTAAATCGAACCAATCCTACTTCTTTATCTGAAGTCAAAAAACGTAGTATTACTGTCAACTTGTAGTCACATTCTACTTAACGGGTGAAATTTTTCATATAAACTGAATCACTATTGCTTGAAACATTAATATTCCAAAAATATTGATTTTTTACAATCATAAACTCTCATCAAAATTTTCATCAAAAACTGCCAACTAAATCAACAAGCGAAAAACTCATATTCTGTCAGGCTATTAAAAAGCAAGCTGTGAATCCTATAAATTTAATTAGGGCTATCAATCAAATTGCAAATGATCGATAATAGTGTAAAGTCGTTATTTATGAGACGCCCCGCCCTTTAGAGTCTCTTACCCTATTATTCCAGTAACCCAATATACAAGGGGATGATGAAGCTTTGTTATTGACGCAACGTCCGCTGTTTTTGATTGTGTTTTTAAATGTTCTGTACACTTAAAATTTGATTAATGTATACTATGTGATATCAAATTGATCATGTACTAGAAGAATGTGATTGATGATAGGAGCCTTAAGAACAGACGAGCGTGCATGACAAGAGCTATGAATGTCAAAGAAGCAAGTGAGGTGTGTAAGAATAAGCCTGAATGGCGCTCTGTTGTTCGTGTCTACCCCGCAAGGGACCTGGCGTGAAGACGTATGTATGTGATAGTTTGATAAATAATAAGCTAAATATATAACTTGCTTTTTCTCACAAATTTTACACAAAAATTTAGTGAAATCGTGTCTTTAGATGATTAGGTAATATACATACATTTCTAGAATAGAATAGAATAGTACATTCTTTATTGCACAGAAGAAAATAATAACACACATAAATTAACTATCTTATAACTAGTACAATCGGCGGTCTTATCGCTAACAGCGATTTCTCCCAGACAACCTTCTAATTCCATGCAATTTCTACTGTAATATTCTAACTTTACATGTGGCTTAAGTTCTATGTAATGAACGAAAATGATCGAAGTAAAAACAATGTATAGGTAACTACTGCATGATATGCTATAATATTACCACGCACTTAACAACTTCTTAGTGCAAATTTTAATCAATAAAGAGAGGAGGTAAAATTCGACTATGTTCAAACATAAAAGTAACAAAAAAGTACACGCATGTACATTTGCACGGATAAGGACCAGAATCAGTGGTATTCTAAAAGTTTTATTTCGATGTTCAATAGCTGTCCGTTCAACTCGGAATTCTCATCCCAAAAACTATGAACAAAAAACAAAGTGATCAATAATATCGTAAAAGTCGATAACGTTGGATGCCCCGCCCCGTGCGAGCTTCACCCTAGCGACACTTGGCCCTGGTAACCCAATATGCGACTGCACGACTGTTTCACAATGACATAAAGGAGCTAGATGAGATAAGACTTAGTTAATATAACTTTAAAAATGATAAAGTTGTTTCCATAAATTTTAAGTAACAAGATGATTAATTACCATGCGATTACAACATTCGCCGGCCGTTATTACGGTAAGGCCGCGGAACATTTTTCTTATAGCACTTTTCGCCATATTTTTAACTAGACAGCATATTCAAACTAGAAATATACTTAATTTATCCGTGCTGGAATTGAGAAAGGATACAAATTCCTGCCGGCGGGTATCCTGTAGTACGAGGCGACAAGACAACCTTCAGCCAGGTGATAAAGCGTTTGCTCGTCTGGATCACTACCACCCCGGATCTAGATGCCTCAGTAACAAACTCGAGTTGTGTTTCGGCATTAGTCCAGTCTCCCTTTAAAGTGTGGCAGCACGTTGCTAGCACGTTTGGTGTTACAAACGTCCATCAGCGATGCTAACCACTTCCCATCAGGTCGGCCGACAGCCTGTCTCCTGAACTCTAAAATTGTTTGCAATGCACTCAGGTAGATATAAAATATATCTTCATAATTATCTCTAACTTTATTAGTTCATGAGATAATTAGCTGGGATACGCAAACCAACACAAAAACCGTAGTGAGGCTGAGACTACCCTACTCTTGTTAATTCTTCACGTTGTAAGCAGGTAACAAAGTCATCAACGATTAGATTGTTTTACTTTGACAGCCATGAACAAAGAAAATCCAGAATCACTTCCAGTTCGTCCATACGTTTCGTGTAATAAGGGTGCAAAGGGGCGGCGCCCTCAGGCCGGGTAGGGTCCGATACGAGCCGTTGCTTACGATATTCGCCACCCAAGGACATCTTGATTTACGACATTTTAATGCTTTTCCTACAAAGATTACATCGCTGCCACAAAGTGTTGATTTTACTAGATCAAAAAATAAAGAGTAAAAATTAATTTGTTCGACATACGTGCTAATTCAATCAGAACACCTGGCTGAATTATAACTAAATATAAATCTATATATTAATACCGAAAGCAAAAACTTTGTACCCTTTTTTAAGAAAATTGCGCGGACGGAGCAGTATGAAATTAACCACACTTATATATAGTTTCTATAGAGAATAAGCGACGAATGCTAATCTTTTTTTTAAAGTATGCATAAAAAATACATTAAATCAATAAAAAAAACACACATACTACCATGCATTTGACACATGTACACCCAGATATACTCCTTTGTTTATTGTGGCCTTGGTGAAATTTGTGATTATAGAAGTTAGTCTTTGACTGCAAATTATTAAGGTCGAATTTCGATCACGGGCGATCACTAGTATATACAAATGCGAATTCTACTGTCTGATGTACGAACAGACATACATTATCTTTCCATATACAACCAAGTAAATACCTATAATAATTTGTCCTGCTAACTCTACTATTATCCTCCAGACAGAATATTATTACAAGAGATCTAGAATCTTTGCGTAGGAATTATACAGAAAACTGGTTTAAACTGAAAATTTCTTGATTATGTTATGTACATTACCTGTCCAACGTGGGCCTAGTCCCAGGTAATTTCCAATAGTCAATAAGTTTAAGAATAATTCGAGAAATCATATAAAAATTTGAATTTGAAACTTATTCTTTTTCATTTTAGATTTGTGAAACATTAGTATTTTTCATTGTTAAGTGTTGTGTTGTGTTCAGTGCTAATTATTTAATCAACATTGGTAAAGCTTGCCCTACATTATTTCACCTCAAATACTACCTCGTACTTAATAACCGTTTAATTACGATGCTGTGTTTACATGCTTTTGACAACTACAACTTGATATAGACCAGCGATAAAATACGAAACTAATACACATACAATTTCAAACATGAATTTAATATGTGAAAACTCCTGCGCAACAAACACTTCTCTCTCCCAAACAAATCCTTATCGATCCTCCAACCCCCTATTTGCCAACTGTTGTGTAGTGTACGAGACGAATAAAATTCATTAGAGCATCTGACTACAATGCGCCCATCAAAGGGTTGTTTTGAATGAGACGCGTGGCCCTTTGCACGTGCGCGCACGCTCAGGATTATGCTAATTTCCTGTCCCTATGGTCCATAACCAGAGATATCGATCTGGGCTACGAGATTAGAGAATAGACCACTTAAAAATGGTTTGTGTTCTATTTCAAAAGCAAACGTTCATAAAACAAAAGCTCGTGTTCTAAAAACAAAACCCATTCATGTAAGAATAGCTTCAGGCCTTACAATGCCTTGTGCATTGGTAACTACGTCAAATATAGACGGATTATCATTTTAAGCGTAGATTGTTGGCCAGTTCCTATGTCTTACTAACCGTTCATTTCTCTTACTATCAATTAGAAGTAGAGACAAACTCCATCACAGGTAATGTCAAATTTCCAGCGATCGCGAAATTAGGAAAGTCGATGAATAATATGATATAGAAACCGGCAAGTCGATTAGTAATATGTGATCCAGGTCGACTTTTGACAATATTATTTGTTAAAGTGTACTCTATTTACTTTGGTATAATGAATATATACCTAAATAAATAATAATCATATGAAACGAAAGTCTGATGAACATATTTTAATGACGAATTCAAAGCATCCTTAGACAAGTTACAAATTACTTGTAGGTCAGAAGAATATTTTTATTTCTGAACGGACGTCGAAATCCTGTACTGTATGTCCTGCTTAAATATAATTCCAAAAACTAAACTCTTCGGCCGACACCTAAGAAATCAAACTTTTCCACAAATTCTTTTCGTCACACATTTTATTCAACACAGTATTTCACTGACCCCTTTCTACCGCGAAATATTGCTCCTGCTTAAGAATTAACGAGGACAAATTCGTGAGAACCGCCAAACGTAAACAAAACAGGACCTTGCGGCGCACAGCTATTTATTTAGGTAATACGCAAAATGCGTGTACACGTGCCTACCCACCCTCTACTCGGGCACCAACCCCTATGATAAACTATTATATTCATAATCCGCGTATAGCGAAATCAACCATATCACTATACGCTTAAAGACTAAAATGAGTATCTAGAAAGTTGCCCAAGATTTGCGGGTACACGTCTCACGCAGCTAAGGCAAGCAATCAAAAACTTTAATCCTTCGAGATAAGGACTTTGTTGTTGGGAATGATAAAGTTGTTTCTAAAGAAAAATCAAACTCTCTCTTGTTGATATTGGAAGGAATTGTGTCAAGCGATTTTAGACTTTATACAGATCGATTTAAGGATGTTCGACGGTTATCTTAATGTGTGCAAAACCACAAAACTCGACTCTTTCGTTTGGAAATTAAATATCATTGTTAGGGATTCTTATTAATGCAATATTGAGCTCTCGGGAGCTACATGTCGCTGTGGAAGGGTGATTTTATTGTGCGAGCAAAATTAAGTAGGTTTCAAACTTTTATACGTCGTCAAAGTTTTATTGTTAAATGTACCGGGATAATTAACTTTCGTGTTTCATAGACGAGTGAATATTCTCCTTTACTCTACAGCAAAATAAGTTTTATTTACAGGCTGTGAACAGTTGTACAATTATACTTTCGTATTTGATTAGTTTTACATATTGATTAGAAGTCAATAAAAATACCAAATATTATTATTATACTTGTTACTGATGAATAATAAAAAAGAAATGTCGAAGTAATTCTAAGTTTTTAAGTGTAGAGTATACTCCATACTAGGGTTGTAACGGAACTTCGCTTCCGCCTCCGTTACTGCGGAAGTTCCGCAAGAAATCGTACCTCCGCCTCCGCCTCCGCATCCGTGTAATTTTTGCGGAGTCATAACGGAGGTTTATTTACTAATCATACGCAAGCAGCGACGCTCGCGACGACTCAGCAGCCTGGCCGCGCGCGGCAAATGAACAAGAAAAGCATTTGGAGTGGGGCGGGGGGCATGCAAACGTCATTTGTCAAATAAATGATACGCGACTGGAATCAACCTGTCGAATTGCTTGGACGCGTTAGACGTAGTACATACATATTTGATTTAAAATAAATATTTTGTACTATTCATAGTTTTAATAAACCATAAACTACTATTTTTTCTACATCCACTTTCACTTCCGCCTCCGCCTCCGTTAACCTCCGCTTCCGCGGAGGTGAAATCCGTCGCCTCCGCATCCGCCTCCGCCTCCGCTAAGAAGGCCTCCATTACAACCCTACTCCATACACATGGCGATCCAACTAGATAACGCTTCGTTAACATTTCTGGGCATTTTTCTGTAGTGAAACGAAATCAAATTGGTTTTAATATCTTTTGAGTAGTTCTGAGATATGGGATATTTTAGTTTAATATGCTTCTTTTTGATTCTGTTTACCCAATTAACGAGAATCATGAACGTTGCTAACTTCTAAAGAAACTATCATTTTGCAAATGAATCCCGCATTTGGTCATTGTTATCATAATAATAACATTATAATCCTAACAAACATTTTTCGCTTGATCTACTTTCATTTATCCTTTAGTAAGTAACCCCCTTAGTTCTCTAGTTTGATGAGTTCTAAAAAAATCGTTTTTTTGCATAAATTGTTTCCTTAATAGCTAGAATATGATGGTAATGTGATATTAAAAATTCGAAGTCATTATAAAGATACAGCAGTTAGAAGAGGCTCGGAGCTCGGTGCTGAGCTGAGAGTTGAGAGGCCGCCCTATTGTTTTCTGTCGACTTGATACCTGAGACCCTTGTGTATAAATATATGCTTATATAGGAAAGACAAGTTTAGAAAACTATTAGTGTAGTTGTTTATGTTAAGGAGTACTCTATGGACCAGGTATTGCAGATTAATGGTAAGTTAGTCCTTAGTCCTCACCATCATACCTCGAGAACCGCTTGGGCGATTCACTTTAAATTGATAGGAACGACTCAACACATATATAGACGCACGGAATGATCAATTATCACCCCAAATTTAAAATATTTCCGTGGATATAAACTCACAGATTAGAACACCGCCAATTTTTTTAGTTTCACATAAGCCAATCAGCTGATTTCATGGAGTGAGCGTTCATGTTTTTTTTTAATTTTTTTATTGGGGAGAACAGCAGACAGGCAGACGGCCCACGTAATGGAAAGTGGTTACCATCGCCTATGGAAATTTGCAACACCAAAGGTGCTACAAATGCGCTGCTGCTCTCTTAAGGGAGACTGGAACCTGGTCGCTAATGCCGGAACACAACCCAAGGTTGTTATGGCGACATACTCTAGACCAGGGGTGGTAGCCATCCAGTCGGGCAAATGCCCTACCACCTGGCTGTGGGTTGTTTTGTCGCCTCTTACGACAGGCCGCCCGGCCGCAGGAAATTATATTCTTTCTCCGTTCCTGCACAGATAAAAAGGTTTATTAGGTTTGTTTTAAGGAGGTGTGTTAAGCGCTATAACTTTGGTTCTAATGAATATTTTTAGCTAAAAAATATGTATACTCTTGAAATACTAATTAATACATTATAAAAACTCCAAAGTTCTATCTCTTCATTAGTTCTCACAAAAATCCCAAAAAATGCTTATAAATCCGACTGTCAAAACCAGAGAACCCCCTTAATACATATACGCCTATTTGAAGTGCTATCTACCCTGTTTTACTTTAAATTATCTTCAATTTGATGTTGGTGAGTACGACATATTATAATAATACGTTTAATAGTTTTATATTCAAATATGAAATTATAATTGTATAACACAACAGCTCACAGCCCGTAAATAAATCTTAGTTTTTCTAGAATACAGAAGAATATTCACCCGTCTATGAAACATGAAGTATTTTAATTAATATCTAATACATATTATGTGCCAGATATTTATTAAAGTGAATAAAATACATGCTACAATATATACATTCAAGTGTAAATATAATTTTGTAAAAACATTTTCGAAAATATAATTACAATTCATTAGAGCTGCATAGAGAGTTGATCGCGGGAACCGGCCAGATGGTTCCATATCGATCGGGGGCCGAGCCGCTCACGGCCGGACGAGCCCATTATTGTTTAATCGCAATCTCGGCGCGATTAGCATAAGCATTGTGCACTACGCACTATGGCACATGTTGCCGAGCGACGTCTAATGAATGGACCATGACGTGAGCATACCAAAAAAAGATAAAAAACGCCGCCTTAGTTTATTGACATGTGTTTTTTAATAGTGTAGATTCTGACTCACTATTTTAAACAGTTTACAACTATGCATACTATTTCCAGCAGTAAAAAAATAAGCCTGTAACTTATAACTACAGGTGAATTTTTCAGATATGATACGTTCGTATTTTGAACGTTTTGTATGTAAATGATGAAAGAATGACTAAACAGATATACAATGCAAAAGTGGATGGATGCAGAAGTCGCGGGAGGCCACGACACACCTTCCATGATCAAATTGATCGTGAACTAGCAGAAGGTAATGTCAGGAGCCTTAAGAACAAACGAGCGTGCATGACAAGAACTATGAATGTCAAAGAAGCAAGTGAGGTGTGTAAAAATAAGCCTAAATGGCGCTCTGTTGTTCGTGCCTACCCCGCAAGGGACCTGGCGTGAAGTTATGTATGTATGTAAATCTATATCTATCACCCAATTCTTTTAGAAATTATATCCCCATTCAACCCAGTATAATCGACCATACAGGTGTAAACCATAAATTTAACAAAGTTACCATCACCACTAGATGGTTCTGTTTGCTCTGAAAGGCCCATTTAAAAATATAGAACAGAAGAAGGAAGTGATAAAATTCATATTTATTATGTCCATATATGTTAACGTCTTGCATTAAATTATTAACTAGGGCTATTTCACGTTTCCGACGAAGACTGTTAAGGAAATGTCCTTTTTACATTAATTAAAGTTCGTGGGAAATGGACAAAGATTTCATCATAACCACGCGTTGGCAGACAAAACGGAAACGACAAGCACTAATGAAGATTTTATACATGTTGGATGACTAGTTGGTTAATCCTATAGTATGAGATTTAATTTAAATCTTATTATACTAATATATAAAGCTGAAGAGTTTGTTTGTTTGAACGCGCTAATCTCAGGAACTATTGACCTGATTTGTAAAATTCTTTCAGTGTAACGTAGCCTATTTGTCGAGGAAAGCTAGGATATATATATATCATCACGCTAAGACCAATAGGAGCGAAGCACCAATGAAGAATATTTCAAACTCGGGGTTTTTTTAACTTACTTTTATTTTTAACTATTCCACGCGGACGAAGTCGCGGACAGAGGTTAGTTTTAAACTTTTATACATATACGTCATTTCAATAGATATTTTTGTGTCTAAAATATTATCTTAGATTAAGTTCGAATACACCTGGAACATTCCAAGTTGGGTCATAACTGATAACTTCATTAGGATAAAGCATGTTCTCCTCTACATTTTATGCCAATATATATAATACATATACAATGCATGTTACGGTAAAATACATATACACACACACACGCACCCACACACAAATATGTATGTTTGTCACTCACCGATATAATGTCAAATTCTAGGAAATGTTGAATCCAACAACGCTGTTTATTACACGTGACTTACAGTACCTGTAATAAAGAGAGACACACAATTAGGCAAAAAGTACGGGCTGGCAACAAAACATTCATTTCTCATGAATGATAAGAAAAGATACTGCTATCTGTCCCTTTATCAGTAGTTGTAATTTTCACACATTGTCAACATTCACGACAAGGTCATGCGTTGATAACACAATATACGTAACGAGCAACTCTGTAGAGATGACTAACCTACCTATGGAAAAAGAACACAAAAAACTGTGAACGACCATCCTCCATTAAAGGAGTCTTGATAAGATCAACTGTTATTTGCATTTTATAGGTTGACAAGGATTGTGTGAAGCATGATATGATGATTTTGTTGGGACAGAGGATGTATGTCTGAATAGATGAATGCAGAAGGAAAAATGCCAAATATGTAAGGAACTTGTGGAGAGATGTTGCAGCATAAACTTTTAATACGTCTCGGCATTGTAAATAATATTTTTCTTTCCTTTTATCGTGTCTTTGTTATACTGAGTATGCACCGTTTACTACAACTCCATTAATTCTTCGAAAAATAATTCTGTAACATACTTCTATATAAAACTTATAAAAAAATTTGAATGAGAAATATAACGAAAATCAATTTTTAGATAGACGTATGCTGGAGGGAGGATCTTGCTGCTTCTTCTCCTTATAA
Source organism: Dendrolimus punctatus (assembly GCA_012273795.1). Classification (NCBI taxonomy): domain Eukaryota; kingdom Metazoa; phylum Arthropoda; class Insecta; order Lepidoptera; family Lasiocampidae; genus Dendrolimus; species Dendrolimus punctatus. The sequence goes on along the minus strand of CM022529.1, from coordinate 4,070,674 downwards.
CACGTTACAAAGTGGAAGGTAAATTTAAACTTTGACTTATATTATATTTTCTACAGTGGAACATATTTGTATTAAAAAAAAATATTTGAAAAGACATTGTTTCGACCTGAAATGATTGACAGAAGGTGAAAGAAAAGAGAAGGAGACAAGGTCTATTTTCGCTATTTAAATCTAAGTAATAATAACAAAAGATTCAAATATATACCAATTCCTAATCTCGACCTTATTAAACATGTCAACAAAACAAAACAACGTAAACTACGAATTGTTGTTAAAACTGGTAAAACACTTTCTTGGATAAAATACCTCAAAATGTAGAATATTCTTTCATGTGCTTTGTTCCAGCAAAATTTACATTTTTAAAACGTAATTATAAGTAATAATCGGCAGACAAACACACATGTTGTATATCCCCAAATTAAGCAAGTTATGCTTGAATTATGAGTAATATACAAACGACTACACTGGGGCCGATCCCAGAGGCCCATAGTAAATAACGGAGAAAAGTTGTTTCCGAAATTTACCATGTCAAGAATCGAAACCAGCAAAGGCTTGCCCGCTCAACCACCGAGATCATCAAGAATGTTTTTTAATGGCGACAAAATTCAATACAAAAAGTACAAAAAAAATCCACTTCACCAACAAAACTGAAGGGCAATTTTTCAAAGGAAACAAACCGCGAAATTGGATCAAAAGCGATAGACTTTTAATACAAAAATGTATAATGCGGAGTGCAGCGTTAATCTTATAATCCCAACGAACGGCATCGCATCGGACAAACAAAAGAGAAAAGAAGTCAGATGAAAATAATTTTCTACTCTACAGGGCCGAAACTGCTTTACTTACTTTGTTTGACATTCTTAATAGCTAATACCCATCGTGACATATGATGCCCAGACATTTGAGCATTGAAAATGTAAATTATTAATAAAATTAAATAATCAATTCCAGTTGCTTTTAAATAGCTTCAATGCACAATGTACACTTACAGCATGTTTAGAATGTTACAGTATTATAGATTATCGTAAACTACTTACCAGTTTCTGCTCGCGACTTCGTCCGCATGGAATAGTATTAAAAAATCGCTGGATTTTGAAACATTCTTCATTGGTGCTCCGCTCCTATTGGCCCTAGCGTTATTATCTATACCTTTCCTAGATAAATGGGCTATCTAACACTGAAAGAATTTTTCAAATCAGACAATAGTTCCTGAGATAACCGCGTTTAAGCAAACCAACAAACAAACTATTCAGCTTTATATATTAATATAAGCTTCAGTCCAACATCATCAATAGTTCAGGCGAAGTAATTTTCAAGAGTGTGCTTATTACTTACGCAAATTTAACATCACGCTGTAAATAAAGGAAAAAAACAATAATCAACCTTAATTTTCGTTTGTCACTTGTACTCAATACAAAATAATATAAAAGAAAAGATTAAGCATAAATACAACAAATACCTTTTCATTTGCCATATTAATCCCTTCAAAGAATTAGAAGATGCACTTAAATTTTATATGATGCTCCACTAAACCCTTTTCCACGCCAATAAACTCGACTGGTTTCAGCAACAATGCCCTCAAAACGGCAAAGCCGACCACGACCTGTGTAAGTGGTGGAATGAAAAGCTCCCACCGCCCACGTACCTGACGTGGCGCCCAACAAAGGGGATATATTGTTTTTGAACGCTCATCCGTCGGAAAATGTTTGAATTCGATTATGAAAACCCCTCCGGCAAGAATTTGTTGACGCTATAAACGCAACATCTTCCTTGAAAATATTACTTTTCACTTCATAAATAGGCGAGCGGAGTATCTTGGGTGGTAATTTAGACTCTGAGAAAAGGTGCAAATGTTCTTGACAATATTGTAGAAATCACTATTCAATTTGAAAATTGAATGAGCACGTTATCGTAAAGCTTTCGCATAAAAAACATTCGCAAAGTGCTCAAGTATAAGTCGTGCGCAGGTTTTCCGATGACAACCCCTCCCGCCTTCACACAATCGCGACCGTGGTCGTCTAGTTCTTAGTACTTAGACAAGCTCCGGTCCCAGTCGTAGAAAGCGGGAGGGGTGACCATCGCCAAACTTTTGCGCACGACTTATACGAATTTGTGACCCTCGCGCTTGTTTCTTATTACGAACTTTAGACTTCTCAGAACGGCTCGCACGAGTGGGTCGTTCTGCTACTTTAAATGTTAATTTTTCGCGACGATTAGAACACCGCAAAATTACTGCAAGAATCGGAACAGCTGTTTAAAAGTTGACAGCTTTAACCGTTACGGGACTTCCGCGGTTTCAGCTAAATTCAGTGATTGAAAAAATACACGTAATTTAGTTGTACCAGTTCTTCTTCAAAATATATTAGTAATGTCTAGAAACTCATCACATCCACAGTTTAAACTTAACAAAAAATAATAAAATGTTTCATTATCTTAACAATAACATTGTATGTAAGTATAATATTAATATAATTTCTATCTCAATTTAGAAAAAAATCCGATCGAACCTCATTGTGTCATGTTTTATTAAACAAATTCAAATCTATCTCGTTTTAAATCTTTTAAAATTACTCAATTGTTTACCTGTGACATATACTATTTCTTTAGAATCACAATAGACTATAAAAAGTGAAGTGTGAAAATTTTCCTAAACTTGCTTCCTGGCAACATCATTGGGATATTCTACAGTCGACGAAGACTTCTTTAGAAGCATCTTTAAATTATGAAGCAACGGCATTGTCTGTTATAAAAGAGTTAAACTTGAGTAAAAGTTTGGTGTTACAAAATAAACGAGCGTGGGGCGCCAGGGCATACTGGACCAGTTAATCCTCGCAAAGTCGGCAACGGCGAGTGAAGGTGAACAGCCTCAACGCGACGACTAATTGCGACTTTGCCGGCTTCATAATCCGTCCTCAGCGGGCGGTCTTAAAATTAAAAACCCCCAACAAAACTGTCCGGCCCTATCCCGAGGATTACCGCTCCCACGGCGCGGGGAGCGCGTTCGCACCCGAAAAACGAAGGGTGGAATTTCTAAGTTCACGCGAAATACGAAAGCCAGAGATGGAACAGTAATTTATCAAAGGATTTTGAAGGTCCCAAGGAGCGGATGTGAAGGATGAATGTTCTTTATCGAAAATTGCAAGCCTGCGCCTCATCGGAAATTCCGGCTACATGAAAGGGAATGCTACGGAAGAAACTTAATACGTTTTAATGTTACAAAATTGGTTTGGCAACTCGTGTGCATTGTGTATCTTTTTATATGGCGAGTGAGCCTAAATGCCTTAAAAACGCTCATATTCGAGATAAATTGAAGTAATTAAATTTATAACAGCGAATTGATAGCTTTGTAATTTTATTGTTTTTTTTTCATTGCTATTTAATCATTCGAGACATGTTATCATTTTGTCTATTAAATTCCAAAACTACGATCTTTGTATTTGTAAAATGCTTGACCTTATTTGACCTTACTAAATCCAGTCAGGTGGGCCGTCTGCCAGTTTGCCTGCTTCAGATGTAAAAAAATCTAGCTGTACATTATTTGATTTAAGTTATGTAACATGGATTTTCCCTAAAGACCACTTAAAAAAAAATAACGATAACTATAGAAAATAATAATGGTTGAACACGAAAAATTATAAGCCTAGCGACAAAATACACTAAAATGATCACGATAGGCAATGAGTAATGACAGTGATATTTAAATAAGTAGCACAGATTACTATGATTAGATATAGATAAAATTTGCTTTTATTATTTTTATGTTCTAGGCAAAGAAATCAATGTAAACTGGTGCCTTATGACGTCATCGGAGAAATAACTTTAAAATCGAATTATAAAAAAACTAAAGCTTAAAATACAAAAATATTGAAATTAGTATCTTAAAATACCCTATTTTACGTAATAAAAATATAAAAACAGAGGGTATTTTTTTTGTGAACAATCCCCATTGTTTTTACGTAAATCTCGCAATTTACTCCTTAATTTGCCACAACTAAAATAAAATATACACTTAAATAAACGAGTAAAACAAAATCCAACTCAGTGTGCGGTATAAACTAAAACATAATCTCTCTTTCCTTTCTTTCACCATATCCCAATTAATTGGGGTCGTCACAATATATATTTTCCTTCCACCTCCTCTATTCTGACATACATATTCTGTCACACCACAAATCATCATATCATCCTTCATACAATCCATCCATCGTGTTTTTGGTCTAACTTTACATTTGTACCCATCTAAACTAAAACATAATATGCATGTTGAAATTAAATTAAAAACAAGGTTCAGTGAAATTAAAAAAATGGTTTTGAGATGTCGACGCAATTATTTACAACCACTTTTAGCAGCAATACGCTACGCAAATGATGCTTATGCATACAAACATAATTCATAAGCCTTCTCCAACTAATTTGACTAAGTAATAAATCCTAACACTAAGTTTACGTGGGCAGATATCATTATGTCAATTCGTGTTACATATAATAACCCTAAAATATCTATTAGTCCCTAAAAGCAGTTATAGATAAAAGAGATTTATGTGATGTTCTCGAATTGGCTTCGCACTTTATAAACTATTAATGCCATTACAAATTCAGATTATTTATAAGTCCATAACAGAACAGTTAATGTATGCGCGATACGATATACGCTTAAACGAATAGGCTGGTAATATTAATATTCAGACGGGCCTCGGGCGAGCGTGAGTTCCTATAGTACAACCCATTAACATTGCGGTACCGGTCAGCATGACTTGCTGTGTAAACAGTATGCCGGCGCACTGCACGCTGCCCTTTACCTTAAAAATAAAAATTCACACAGCCTCAGTCAGTAATCCACAGCTGCCCGCTAATGCTTTTATGGGTTCCGTAGGGAAATTGCAAAAATTGAGTTCTTATGATTTCATTATACACAAGTCTGTCCGTTTATCGGTGAGTGTTATAATGCCGTAACAGCAATATTATTATTAGACTAGCTGATGCCCGCGACTTCGTCCGCATGGTGCGGTTTTTTAACTATCCCACGAGAACTCTTTAATTTTTCGGGATCGAAAGTATCGTATATGTTGACTAGAGATATAAGCTAACACCATATAAAAATTCATTTAAGTCGGTTCAGTCGTTTCGGAGACCTACCGGGCTACCATACAAAAGACAGATAAAGAGAGAAACGAAAAATTTGAAAAATCTACATTAGTTCTATTTCAATTCTTACGTCCCCCTAACTCGGTTTTTAGCATTATACAGAAATTCGACCTCTACAGTTTTATTAATAATGTATGTTGTTTTTGCCCTAAATAAAACATGTCTTTCTCTCTATTGTACGTAGGGATGACGAGTTTCATAGGTGTCTTCTATGAACCTCTATATAATGGTGCAATCAATGCTCTATCGTTTTAGAGATATCGTAAGTATAAAATACTAGCGGGCACCCGCGATTTCTCTTGCGTTTATCCTGATATATCCTAAATATCCATAATTCGCAATATGAACACAACCAACGACATCTGCCTTCATGCGTCTACCTACCTCCGAGTCACACATACGGCGATGGCGCGAGTTATTCGCCTGGTAACCCGTCCCGCCCACATCACGTGGTCGGAATTTAAACAATATGTTTATAAATTATGTGTTATTAATTGAAAGATTCATCAAAATCCTTACAGAAATTCACTTTTATTTCGTTCATAATATCAAACGGATATTCATTTATGAGCTTTATTTAACATTTATTTTATCACGTGTAGGTTCGCGTTTGACAACTATCTCACTCGATTTGAGCGGAGATATGGTCTAAGATCGAGCACGCTAACTAGAAGGCACCTATTCACACGAAATTTGAAGACACCCAGGTTGTAGGTTTCGGGAAAAACAGACTCCGGCAGTGTGTTCCACTTCTTTTCAGTGAGCATAATGTCCACCATTTTGCGGCTCCGCATACCAGTGCGTCTGGTTGTCCGATGATGAAATGTGACTGTTTGTCAGGGGTCCTCTTGGATCTAGGGAGCAGAGGAATCTTCACCCCTGTCGTCGAAGTGAGTTTGCTCTGATTCCCGGGGCACTTTCAGGCACTTTTGCGCTAGGATCGGTGTAGGCGTAACTACGTTCTTAGACTTCTAAGTCTCATGCCTTTCCTACCATAAGCACGGGGCACATGGGAGGAGGGTGGTTTTAGTGGGGTATTAGCCCCTGGACATTTGTCCATCCGTTCGAGTCTCCACACAAGCCGGTCGGTTACTGTTTGTATTGCCCTCAGTGGAATGCCTCCATGATCGACAACGGTCTAATCCCTAGCAAAGGACCCGGTATGTGCGAAATGCATTTCCCCGCCTGGAAAAAAATAACTATGTTCGTCACTATTACAGAACACTACTGTGCGTACACAGACTTCGCTATTTTTATAGTTTACGGTAATAATATCGAATGATTACAATGTTAATAATAATACCCACAGTCTGTTCTTCGCGGTTAAATTATAACTTAGAAATAGATAAAGAGTGCTGTGCTCTTTACCTTGATGTGCAGCCATTTCCTTCGTGGCAACGAACAGCTGTTGCAAAGGTTACGCCCTTATCCTTGCACCTGCTCTACTCGCCTCTTGGTGTCATTTCACCCCCGTTCTGCTTAATTACAATCCTATTAACAAATTCGTCTCCTCGCTTTCCATCGCATCATTGACATTTTGGGTGTCAGGACTAAAATGTTCACGGGCCGCTTGTCCTCTCACGAATTAATTGGTCAAGTTTGCTACATTACCAACAAAGGTGAAATTGGAATATGAAAAAAAATATCTCGATACTAATTGAACCGTCTTTCATTTCAAAACAATGAATGTCAAAATAAATTAAAATTAAATTTAATGTATAACATGAAAAAAATACCCTTTTGCCATAAATATAATGTACTAAACCCGTAGAAATAAGGTGTCGCCAGCAACAAAATCAATAATTAATATTTGATTGATGATCACGACGTCATAACTTGCTAAAATCATACAAGACCAAAAAGGTTGTGACGTAGTTAAGATGACAAAAAATGTTTTAGTTGATTTGACTGTCAACTAATCTATTGTTTTCACAATTCATCGACCAAGAAGAACTTTGGCCAATTTAGCGCTTATGGAGCTACATAGATCTAACGCTTTTTTATCTCTGTTAAGGTCCCTGTTGCCGTATAAGGTCGAAAGTGGGGTGCAAAGGAAACAACTTCCTTGGTATTTATTCATCAAAAATTTACCAAAACAATTGTCATAAATCTTCACGATATGAGACGTAATGTAGTTTTTCGTATTTTTTCTATAGTTGTTTTAAGTTAAGATAAAAAAATCGTCAAATTATCTCCAAATTAGTGACATTAAACCATTTTATTTCTTCAATATTTATCAAAATATGTTACAAAAAGGATCTACTTCTTTATAAAAGAAAGATAAATAATCTGGTTAAATAGGTAGTACTATATTTTATGGAATGCCCGATATCGCCCCAAATATCAATACCGAAAAATCCTCAAGGACGTTGGCGATGCTACAAGCCTTAACATTCATACACATTGTATTTTTAAATTACATTACTCTTCACTGAAGTATCGGCGTGTGTCGATGTAAACGTCAAAAAAACAAATATTTAATTCTTTTAATTTCCCACTGTATTTTTGCGCCCCTTTTTTCTCGAAATAGGATATAACTGAATCTTATGCTTTTAAGGATTTGATCTCTATCCGAGTTTTCTCGAAAGAATCTTGGCAATACTGTGTCGATAGCAGTGTATGTGTGTGCTCCTTGCGGTCCGTAACCTGACATTCAATATTAGGCATCGGTAAAAAGACCTCCTGCACACGTGTGAGGCTTATTCTACAAAAGGTACATTTTTTCGATTCACAATCCCGAAAAAAATCCACTGACAATTACGAGATTATGGGATGTATAAGAGGGGTGATTTTTTCCATCGGTTTACCGTAGGTTTTTTTCTTCGTCGGGTGAGTTTTGCTGTTTTCTCGATGGGAATGTTTTAATTAAAAATCTTCAAGTCCCGGACTGCGAGAGGCGGACGAAACAACGGTAGTTGAACTTTGCAATTTGTATGAAGTGACTTACACTTACTCGTTCAATATTAATTGAGGGGTTTGTTAATTAACTTGCGAGTTGATCGGCGCGTATCTGGAAGCCGCTACGTCGTTAATAAAAGCCGGTTTTTAGATATAATCAACACAGCTACCGCGCATGATGTTAATCTTAACATTACGTATCATTATCAATTAATCAAAGAATAATAAAATTTGAATTAAAAATATAATATACTAGCTTTTCTCGCGACTCATCTTGCAGAGAGTGGAGGAGCGGCCGTTGGGAATCCCGTACTGCCCCCGTTGCTTAGAAATGTCAAACTTAATTCTGATACCCGTAACGTCATCTAGTGAAAGTGGAACTAACCATGAGATCAACACATTGAAATTGTCATTGTCTTTGCCATAACGATGTATTGATAGTAAATTGCAACACTGGCGCCAATAAAATAAGAACGCACCACCATCTTTTCGTCTGTTCTTCAGGGACGGTATTTATTTCTGGATGAAAGGTATGTATGTACTATCCTTTTATGAACTCTCGATAACGCTTATCTAAAATTTCATTACGATCTCTTGCGAAATTAAGGTACGAAAGAGCCATAAACAAACTCAAATTCGCAATTATAACATTAACTAGCTGTATTTTTGTAACAGTAGTAATATTGCTTGCCTTGCTTCGTTATCACATGACGGCGTTTTCTTTCTTACATATAAATATTTTTGAATACTTTTGACGTAAGCCAAGCTTTATCACTATCATCATAATTTTCATTCGAATCAATCATGTGTACTGTGCCACATCACGTGGTAGCATAAGTGTAATGATGTCAAACGCCTACATCGCGGTATCGAAGTTCGCACGATAATAAAGTAATGAATAGTAGCGCCATAAGGACCACATAATGTCAACTAGTGTTAAATCAGTCTCCTATTGGGGCCTGAATACTGTGGACATTATAGTCAATAGGGAAATGAAAAAAAAAATCAATCGAATAATAAACAAGAAAATTAAGTTTATCAAAGCTAACGTAGTTGGACCATCGTAATTTTTAGGTTTTTGCAATTGATGATAGAAACGTCAGAGTAAATATAGAACACATGCTTAAACTCGTTAAATGGTAATTTAAGTAAAAAATTATCACTGCATTAATTTGTAGTTCGCTTTGGAGTTTCTGGCCACCTATGTTACTTTAGCCCTTCGCGTCTTCTTTAGTGTCTTAATTTATAAGATTAATGTCATTAATAACACGACTTACAATCTAAACTAGCGTTTTCGACCTTATTCAATTCACCAGAAGCTGGCAGAGAATGCAAAGGACTCTGGCCCTTGCAACTTGCTAGTTTGCCTAAAAAGATCTATGCTACATTTCTAAGTAGACAGACATGTGGTTATTTTTTTGTTAATATCGAAAATATTTCTGATTATTAAACACAAAACAAGGATTTTTTCAAAATTTCCGCGATAGTTAGTTCCAATTAAAATGAAAACTAAACCTCATTTCAAAATTTAAATCAACTGAAGATTACACTTACAAACGTTAGATGATAGATAGAGAGAAATCTTTATTGTTAACCATGTAAAAGGTCAGGTAAAACCATGCTTAAAGTAAACAAATAATTAAAAACACAAATCGCATAAACAATCGCCAGTCTTATCGCTTAAAGCGATCTCTTCCAGACAACCCGCTATTATGCAAATTTACATAAGACGCAAATAAATAACGTTATGAAACTGGAAAAAACTTACATTTAAATACTAAGCATTAATCCTTAGTCATTAGCAACATTTAGAATTGAAACGTTTCTGACTATATTGTACAAATTAGTAAGGAAGTATTTTATATAAATCATTACGACAAAAAAGACGTATTATTAGCCTCATCGTATTCTTTTGTAGCTCCACATGAAAGCCTGGAACGGACCCAAATACCCATCACCCAACGCAAAACAATCTAATGACCAGCTTGTAAGATAAGTGCACATAATTTCGCATCGTCTGCCCGCTTGCGGCGCACACGCACGCGACCTACTCGCGTCACCCGCCGGCTGAAAATTCTACCAACAAAACGATACACAAGAGTCAAAGGAAAACAATCTTTAAGACAAAAATAATAAACGTTCCGGGAAACGCATAAACAAAACTGCATAATAAATAATTTAGGCCCAGGAGCTGTAGCTACCACAATAATGAAAATACACGCAAAAAATCATCTACTATAGCCCTAGGAAATACGCACTGCAGCTACCGCAAATTATTTTTTCGAAAATGCTTTACTACTATGCTTGCAAAGACTTTTGCACCATTCTAAAATAAATAGGTTTAATATTCAAAGTATATAATAAAAAGCCCAAGTAATTAGTATATATTATAATGAATCTGTAAACGGTTGGAGTTAGTACAACGGGTTTAAAAATGTGAAAATATCAGAGGGCTCATTTAGAACCAGGAGATTTCGATAATTCAACTTTTAGAATTTTTGTCTGTCTTTCTGTCAGAGCATCACGTGAAAACTACTAAACGGATAAAAATTAAACTCAAAAAGGAATCATCTTGACAAATGATATTGGTCCGTGGGATAGACGAAGGCAGTTAAAAGATGGCGCTGCCATCGCATTTTTCAAATTACTAACAAACTCCTTTGTTGCCATAAACAACGTAATCATCGCATTGATACATTCATTGCATTACTTCAAATCAGGTTGGCTTTGACTCACCTGTATGTTTCGTTGGGCAGATGTCTAGACTATATGGACACAGTTTCTTTGTTGCTTTATATATAAAAAACCGAATTAAGTTTTTATGTAAGTAAAATAAAGGTAATGCCCAGAACACGCGACGTAGAAGCGGGGCAAATTTTAGTATGTGAAATACGTTTGCTGTTATACTTTCATACATGGATTATGTGTTGATAAATAAGATCCCATTTTGCGTGTAACTTTATATGTGTGACCGACCTGTAAGTATGTAAGTATATTACGTTATATACATATTTTCATTGTCATATAGGCATTTTGAAAAATTCGCATGGTCTAATTTCCTTACAAGCCGGACAAAGAGGCACATCACTACTGGTATGTCCGGAGAAATCTGGACGTAGTACAGCCCTACATCTATAATGATCGTCAGAACTCTTTGTTAATTCCAGTACCGCTATGTTATGGAAACTGCTTCCGAGATCGCCTTTGTCGATGCAAATGTTTTGATATTTTATCAAGACAAATGGTTGAGCGCAACTACAAGAAGCTTTTGTTTAGAATAGAAGACTGGCGCTCCGTTACTTGCAAGGCGAAATAATAATAATAGTAATAGAAATAGTAATAGTGTAGTAATACTAAAAATATACATATATAAAAAAAATAGTTTCTTTGGATGTTTGTTTCTTCTTTCGTCATTGATTTAGGAATTAACCTATTAATGTAGCTAATATTAACCTAATAACAATAGGTGGACAGTAACTAATAGAATAATAGATTAAACTAATAAGTTTTAAACGCGTAAAGTGGCATAGATTTTCTAGATGTCGCATCGGAAATTTCAGGCGAAGTCGCATGTAAAATGTTTCTACTTCTTTGATCTCCAAGCAAAATTATTTTAACAGATATGGAGCAAAATGTAACTTGGAGGCTAGCAACGCGTTAACATCGCCTCTGACGTTGCAAACATCCATTGACGATGATAACCACACTTTGTCTGGTGGGCCGTTTCTCTATTAGCCCGCGTCAGACCTTAAGGTTTTTGATAAAATTACCGCTTTGTTGGTAATATAAACATAACGCTTCTTTGCTTCAATAATGTGACAGATCGCAATACTCACTTATTTCATTCACTCACTATATTTTGCTAAATTTATCATGTTACCACAACTTTCTCATATATTTCAAAAAGCTTAGTAAATTGACACTAAATTTAATTGTAAAAAATATTAAAAAAATGTATAATATGTTTGGGCAAAATCTTTTTTTGAAACTTTAAACGTGGCGTACTGTAAATTTGGGTTTTTCAAGATACCACGTTATTGAAGCAAAGAAGCGAATTAATATTAACTAGTTGGACGAATTGAAAACAAAAATTGTTGGTTTTCATATATTTTGAAAGCTATAAAAACCCGATAAAACATACAAACTCGAACATACCAAAACTGATATTTTTTTTGAATGATGATATGACATGGTCGATGAACGACCATATAATTCTGCCTCGAGTGGTTTTCGAAATAAATGATAAGTTTCAAATCACACGAAGATAAAATAGTGTTTTACTACGACATTTTATGTTTTCGACATACCTCTGGCGGCAAAATGTGAATATAATTTCAGATTAAATTTTCGCTTAAATTTTATATCCACGGCTTCGTTAAAGCCCGAAGCGGTTGTTTATTTTCAATATCACTTAACGAACCACGCATGTCATAACAGTTGCAACGGCTTTCTCATTTCCGATATTGTCGACGCCCACCGTTTAGTTCTCGGCTTCTGTTATTTTCTTCATAAAGTATAGGATTACGACATACGGCAGACATTTTGATGGTTTAATAAGCTGTCGTGATTCGAGAATATTCATCGGTAAACCATTGACATTGATATTTGTTGGGAGTCGCTGCAAGTCTCGCGTTACGTTTTAAGCATATTTCAATAACATACCGCATTTATAGAATGCTAAGTCTGTTCAATTCCTATCAAATTCAACCATAATATTTCTATATTGCTTTCTTAGATTTAAGTATGTAAAAAAATATGACATTTCTAAAATTTTGTGGCCGCGATATAATTTTTATTTTAATCTGACATATCATATTGGTAGATTCAGGGGCTTAATCGCAGATGATTTATGACTGATCCTATATCTTATTAACAATTCATTTTTCCCACTTTAGCTCCATACGAGTAATGTCAGATTTCTAACGATGGTAAGGCAAGTGAATGGATAATAAGGTCTAGGGAATCGGCCAAGTAAACGTTTTTGTGCTTGCGATATAGATACATACACATACACCATTACAGAAAACTTACGAACTAGTTTTCTTCTAATTGTGTACAAAGAGCGATCGCTTCCAGACACCCCGCATAGAGCAGGGTTTTAACCCGATTATGCGCTATAATCAATTCTAGATAATCCCACTGTTCTTAAGTTAAAACTAAAATCTGGCGCTGCAACAACTTCACGTATGCGTTTCACTTAAAATGCAGAGCCCGACGCCTAAGTGCGTGTTCTTTTGTGGATAGCCCACAATGGCCGGGTTTCATTATACCGGCCGAGTGAAAAAGGAACGAAACAGATGTATGTGCGGTGTGGGTTCGGAACAATAGTCGCGGCCGGCGCTGCGATCGATCGGGGCTTTTGTGCAGCGTCTGAAGACTCCACTGACACGACTTCAACAGCTGGTGGTGTTATTATCATTACATTAGTTGCGGGTGGATCGATTTTGTTGTGTATTATTTAACCACCATAAAATAAAGCCAAGTCTTTTTTTATACAGCTTTATTGGATACTTTTAAAATTGTAATCTTCTTTGTCAAATCAGATTTGTTCATATCATTCTGATTGTAAAACAACATGCCACACAATTCAACGTTCTACAAAAACGAAAAGAATTAATTATATTAAAATTTATTATACTAAACATTCTCAAGCTGAAAAGCTAAACAAAACAAAAATCTAATTGCATTACTTAAAATCTTATACTTACTAATACTAATATAGAAAACAGAAGAGTTTGTTTGTTTGCTTGAACGAGCTAATCTCAGCAACTACTGGTCTGATTTGAAAAATTCTTTCAGTGTTAAGTAGCCCATTCTACGAGGAAGGCTATAGGCTAAATCATCACGCTAAGACGAATAGGAGCGGAGCACCAATGAAAAATGTTTATAAATCGGGAGGCTTTTTAATTTACTTTTTTATTAACTAACACACGCCAAAGTCGCGGGCAAAAGCTAGTGACTAACAAAGTTAATGTCACCATAAATAAATCCAAAATAAATAGAAATTGCGTAAAAAGCCAAACACGATGAAGGATTACATAGAGGTGAGAAATGTCAAACATTTTCGTCATTTAAATAGCGGTATATAAAAATGAATATATTTATTTCAAAAAGAAATCTCAAAGATTACATAAAAGGAATCATGAATCTACCACAGCTTGCAAAGCAATTTTAGTTAATGTTAGAGAAAACAAATATATGTATCGTTCCTTTTATTAAATTTTTTCAGTATAGACGGTGTACTTTTTGAGAAAAAAAAGTGTGACACACAAAAACGGACGGATGGATATAACGACTGAAGATTTCCTAAAGCTTCATTTTTTTCCCAAACGCCTACGGAAGTAAAAAAAACCTGAAAGATAAAATAAACTTAAAAAGCAATTTCACTTCACCAAACTCTGCACGGAAAAAACTAGTAAACTACGATCACTTTAAAATGACTATCTACTAAAGCTGGTCTCATCTGAGTGTGCACAGGATGCACTTTCCATATAAAAGATTATGGCATAAATACCGGGCTTTTAGCGTCAGCCCTTGTACCGTCAAACTTGTTTGAAGAGATTTTCATGAGGCTAGCAACGATATACCCTTTATTAAGTAGCAATCCAGTACGTAAAACGTGATGAAGCATTTTAGGTACATCTATTGACAATGTGACAAATTTATGAGGACGATAAAAAACCTATAGCATTTTTGAATTGAGTAATTAATGGTTCGATATATGTTAAATGATTAATGAATGATATTTATCTAATGTTGATTAGAAGCTCATAATTAATCAAGGTTCGTTAATAAACACAAATCTTTTAGAACCAAAACATTTTGATACTGGCATTAAGACGCATGTAAAAGTAATTTAGTGAAACAAAATTCCCGTTCCATTGAGGTTTAATACAAGCCACACTATTAAGTCTACTATCCTAGCTGGAATTACCTTATGAATATCTATAGCATTGTATAGGATACAAAGCGGTTGTTACACAAAACAATTTTACATTAACACGAAACGTCTAGACGAAATTCTGCATTTTACTTTTATTGTGACACGCTAAGGTTCGTAGTTGGTTCGCCCCAAATTTACAGTTCTACTAAATTATGGAGATTCTTTTGGTGTTTATATTTTGTGATACGATTAACTTCGCAAACTGTTTTGCTAGATTCCATGAGGATTAATGTAATCTGCGCGTGGTGATATCGAAGCAACCATTAAGGATACAAATGTCAATACAAAATGTCAGTCATAAGGAGTCATACTTCAATTAAGTAAAGTTCAAATTCGTGATAACAAAGAATGTCAAATTGAATCGTACTCTATGAAATCAAAACAATGATAAGTTTGTGGACGTTTGACACGAGCGATTGTTCGAACATCATTTTGTCCTAGTTGGCTCCGTTCAATTACACTTCGGCAGTATTAGAGTTATTGCAAGTATAATTTTGTTGGTTTCTCACTTGAGTATTTGGTGCTCAATTACCTCTTCAGACAAAAACTTATTCAAAGAAACTAGGCCTTAGCGAGCAACATCTACGCATTTAATTTTGATAAATCTGCTCGTATTTATCTATAGTGATAAAATTAAAATATTTGTATATTTCAGAATAAATACAGTAATTTAAGTGCTGTTTATAAGATAAAATGACGGACTTTTTAATTCTTGTCGGTAGAAAAGTTCGGCTTTGATCTTTTCCGAATAGACTTTTATGTGGTTCAACGAATAGTAAAGAAAATTATAAAGATGAACAGCATTTTTATCTTAACATTTTGCGTCTCATACCATAGCGTGTAGAAGATAAACGTTCGAATTACACGCCAACAAAATGCCGGCCATAGTCAGAGCTAATTTGTTTGGTTACTAATCTTATATGTATAGCATAATACTTTCTTTACTATTATTGGAAATGCCAACGTGTATCTAATCTTTTTAACACGCTTTTTTCATTAACTTGTTTTCATTATTCTTTGTTGTTGTTGGTCAGGTTAGTTTGAATGTGGCAAACATTCAATGCAGCTCAATTATGTACAAAAGATGTCAGTTAACATATGTTGTTGGTTAGCCATTAACATTGCAACAGTTTGCAGAAATTGTATGTAAATACAAACCGCAATCGCATCGCTTGATATCGTACTTAATTGGTGCTTTTGTTCGAGTATAACCATTATATGACACGTTCGACTTTATTCACTCCTAGGATTGCCCACAAAGCTCCACACGCAGAAACTATCACTTTTTCGGAGATAAAATATACACATGTGTGTTGCCAAATTTTATTATGATAATTTTTGAATTATCAGAACCGTGATTAAGGAACATACGAACATCCAACAAATAATATTTCATATTCGATTGAAAATCAAATTTGTAGAAATCTAGCCAGTTATCTCATTATTCTAAAGAGTCAAAAAGCTACTTAATTACATATTAAACAAAAACTAAAATTCTTTTCAACGTGAAATTTTAACGCTAAATTTTTTATATTAGAATTTCGGTGCGATTTGTTCTGGGAAATCTGTGACCTATGAACCTATATAGGTGCACGCGGACCACCGAATCAATTCGGGAGGGGTTTAAATTTTGCAAGATTGGTACAGGTTACTACAGCCTTACAAGTTTATTTTAAAAAAGATGTCACATACTCAATTAAGAGGCTATGTACGCCTAATTCAAATCGGCATTTCATAAAATCAACCCCGCACGTCCGATATTTACTTCGATGGAACAGCGCCAAATAAAACTTCGACCGTGGCGAAATATTGCAATTGACCATACCGACGCGCACCGCGCGCCTTGCCGACTTGATTCAATTTATTTGATTCTAAAGCCCACGAGAGCGAGACAAACTGTCCTAAAGTGAGATAGACCGTTTGTATGTGTAATTCCTATTGAAATTTTGACACAAATTCCTAAGCGTCTTTAGCCCAACGGCTTACCATGCTCAACGGTAACTAGGAGGTACAGGGTTCAAATCCTCCTCTCAGACTTTACGTTTTTTTTTCCCAAGAACTTTTTAGATAGGTAAATTTTATTAAAATTATTTCATTGTACTATGGAACACCAATGAGTTCATATTATTCCTTGCCTAGAGCCGAACTTTGCATCTGTGCAAATGTCCATGGGCGGTAGCCATCTCTTAAGAAATTAAGAGGAACTTACTATCAAATTTTTGACTGGGTAAACGGTGTCACACGATCTGGATCCTTATTAAACTACATTTATTACTAAGTTTTGGTAGAGATAGATATAGCGTAATAACAGGTCACTTTAAATATCGTTAGTCCTGTTACTGTTATACAAAAATAACAGCATTGATTATCTGCAATTACATTTACATAACATAATATTGTTATTTAGTTTTTATTCGAATGAAGTTCCTTTGCGCGGCTTGCGGTGTTGCCAAATTAGCGCTTTCAGTGTTATTTTTTTTTTCTTTACGTAAATTATTTTTCAGCGCTTAACACCTTATTTAGCGCTTTTTTAATTCTGTAACTCTTCACTGAATTATCGTCGTGTATTGCAATATTATACTTACAATATAATAATACTTCAATCTTCCAAACCAGTCATAACTAATAGGTTATTATTCAAAATTATCGTAGCACTGTCTTAGGTGAACACCCTAATTCAAATCGGTGTTTCACATCCTAAAGTGAGAGGAGTTCACATGGATAATACTTATTGAAAATTCGACATCTAACACTAAGAATGTTTAGCCTAATGGTATTCTAATACTCTGGTGGTGAGGAGGTATAAGATTCGATCCCCATAAAATTAGTTCTTTTTTTCACTTTTTCTAACTAAATTTGATACAGTAAAAATATTTTAATGATATTAGTTTTTAGATAGGTAAATTTTATTAAAATTATTTCATTGTATTATGGAATAACAATGAATTCATATTAGCCCTTCCCTATTATCCCTATTAATATTATAAATACGAAAGAAACTGTCTGTCTGTTTATTCCGTTTTCAGGGAACAACTACTGGAACGATTTGCTGAAATTTGGGCTATTTCAGTCATTTTAGCCATTTCAGCCATTTGGACCATTAAAGCCATTTCAGCCATTTGGGCCATTTCGGCCATTAGGGCCATTTGGGCTATATCAGTCATTTCAGAAATTTCGACCATTTCAGTCATTTCAACCATTTTAGTGTTTTTGACCATGTCGGCCATTTCGGTCATTTCGGCCATTTGGGCCATTTCAATCATTTCAGCCATTTGGGCCATTTCAATCATTTCAGCCATTTATACCATTACAGCCATTTATGCCATTACAGCCATTTCGGCCATTTGGGCCATTTCAGCCATTTGGGCTATTTCAGCCATTTTAATCATTTCAGCCATTTCGGCCATTTGGGACATTTGGACCATTTCAGCCATTCCAGTCATTTCAGCCATTTCAGTTATTTCAACCATTTTAGTGTTTTTGGCCATGTCGGCCATTTCGGTCATTTCGGCCATTTGGGCCATTTCAATAATTTCAGCCATTTGGGCCATTTCAGCTATTTCGGCCATTTCAGCCATTTCAGTCATTGCAGCCATTTCGGTCATTTGGGCCATTGCAGCCATTTCAGCCATTTTAGCCATTTCGGTCATTTCAGCCATTTAAGCCTTTTCGTTCATTTAGGGCATTTGGGCAATTTTAGCCATTTGGGCCATTTTAGCCATTTGGGCCATTTCAGCCATTTGGGCCATTTCAGCCATTTGGGCCATTTCAGCCATTTTAATCATTTCATCCATTTCGGCCATTTGGGCCATTTGAGTCATTTCAGCTATTTCCGCCATTTGGGCCATTTCAGCTATTCCGGCCATTTCAGTCATTTCAGTCAATTCAGCTATATCGGCGATTTGGGCAATTTCAGCTATTTCGGTCATTAGGGCCATTTCAGCCATTTCAGTCATTTCAGCCGTTTCAGCCATTTCGGTCAGTTCAGCAATTTGGGCCATTTCGGCCATTTTGGCTATTTCAGCCATTTGAGCCATTTCAGTCATTTAGGCCATTTTGGTCATTTCGGGCATTTCAGCCATTTCGGTCATTTCAGCCATTTGAGCCATTTCGGCCAGTTCAGCCATTTGGGTCATTTTGGCAATTTAGGCCATTTTGGTCATTTCGGCCATTTGGGCTTTTTAGGCCATTTTGGCCATTTCAGTCATTTCAACCATTTCAGCCCTTTGGGCCATTTCGGCCATTTCAGCCATTTGGGCCATTTCAGCCATCTTGGCCATTTAGGCAACTTCGGACATTTCAGTCATTTCAACCATTTCAGCCATTTCGGTAATTTGGGCCATTTCAGCCATTGCGGTTATTTGGGCCATTCCAGACATTTCGGTCATTTGGGCCATTTCAGCCATTTCACACATTTCGGCCTTTTCAGTCAATTCAGCTGTTTCGGCCATTCGAGTCATTTTAGTCATTTCGGCCATTTGGGCCATTTCGGTCATTTGGGCCACTTCATCCATTTCGGCCATTTCAGATATTTCGGCCATTTTAGCGATTGCGGTCATTTGGGCCATTCCAGCCATTTCAGTAATTTCGGTCAATTTGACCATTTGGGCCATTCAGCCGTTTGATCATTTAGACCCGTTCGGCTAAATATATTTTCATCTCGGAAATCTCATTTTTCGGGATAAAAAGTAGTTCTTGGCCACCCTCGGTATTAACATAACATATGTACTCAGTTTCAGCCAAATCGGCTCAATAGTCTTTCCATAAAAGGATAACAAACAGTGAGACAAATATACTTGTGGATTTTTTTACGTGGAACCCTAAAAACGTAGCCTAAGTTACTTCTTATAACATCAGTTATCTGCCAATGAAAATTACGTCAAAATCGACCAGCTGTGTCAGAGATTAGCCGGAACATCCAGACACACAGACAGACAGACAAAAATTCTATAAATAGCATTTTCGGAAACTCCTGGTCCGATTATATTAGACTTTATTTTGAGATTTCAAACAGGCACTTCACTTTTATTTATCTGTATAGATAAGAACTATAAAATAAATAATAATAGATATATATAATAGTTTAAAAAAAACCACGCTTTCATAAAAAATCCAACTAAAAAACAGAAAATAAAATTTAATAAATTTGGTTTCTGATGAATGGGGTCTTAAAAAAAGCGTGGGGTGTATTCAATGCGCTTTTTCTTCTTCTTTAAAATCTTAAAGAGCGCCTTTTTTAAAACTATTATTTATTTTTCATTTTTAGTTGTTATTTTTTAAATGTTAATGTTTTTTTAAATTAAATTTTAAATATAAGCTTTTGAGATTCTGCATATCATGTAGCAGCAGAGTGCTAACTAAGACAAGTAAAACAAGCCCAAACACGACGCGTTTATCTTGTTTAGTAAAGGAGTTCCTATAGCCACCTTCCGACTCCATCATCAGATCAGCTCCATGATACCATATTATTGCATTGTCACGCGATATAAACATACGAGCCCAAACACGACGGGTCTATCTTGTTTAGTACAGGAGTTCCTATGGCCACCTTCCGACTCCATCATCAGATCAGCTCCATGGTACCATATTATTGCATTGTCACGCGATATAAACATACGAGCCCAAACACGACGGGTCTATCTTGTTTAGTACAGGAGTTCCTATGGCCACCTTCCGACTCCATCATCAGATCAGCTCCATGGTACTATATTATTGCATTGGCACGCGATATAAACATACGAGCCTAAACACGACGCGTTTATCTTGTTTAGTACAGGAGTTCTTATGGCCACCTTCCGACTCCATCATCAGATCAGCTCCATGGTACCATATTATTGCATTGTCATCGACCTTTGACAGGTGTTCAAACTTTGAATTAAATCTGATCGTTAAAAGTAGGACAAAATCGAGCTCAAAGGGGAAGGTTACAAACATACATACATACATACAGGTGAAGCTAATAAAAGCGTGTTAAAAACATAATAGGGCTAAATAAAAAAAATTGTTAGAAAAGGAAAATGGAGCGAGCACTCAACTTGAACAACGAAACTTCATATTTCTAACTATCCATGTGTCTACGTCATTTCTATTGAGAAACATAGATGGCGCTTTAGAATTTTAATGTTACCGGTAAGGTAAAAATTTTATTGTCAATAGCATAAAAGTCCAAATGAAATGAAATATAAAAATTTTGAAAAGTATTTTTATGGCATTTTATAAAATTATTTAGGAAGAGAAAAAGAGCATTTTATTAACTTTCTTATAAAAAAAAATCTTCTGGATCAAGTGAAACTAGTAGGGTTCGAACCCACACAACTAGTGATTTAGACCAGACCTCTACCGTATAAGCCAAATAAGTATAGCGCGACCGTTTCAAAATTCTTGTTATTATTGCTCCTTCGTTTATTTAAAATTATTTTTCAATGGCGGTCGTGGAGAAGAGCAGCGCGTGCATATTAGCCGACGCTCTAAAGCGATCTAACAAATTCCATACATTGGGACCGGCAGGCGGGATTTTTGCAGTCATTTTTAATAAAATAATTAATTACTTCCAAATTAAGTTAAGTAACCGAATAAAACTCTATAATTGTATTTGTTATAATATGATATGTTACTGTTATTTATTTTATCGATGTACGATTAACAGTAATAACAATAACGAAGATTAAATAACTCGTTTAGAGGTTACTTTGCAATTATTTTCTATCGAGAAAATTTATCGCAAATGCGTTCCGAGTACAAAGTCTACGTCAGAAATATGATCAAGATTGACATATATTTTTTTCACCGCAATAAAGTGTGTATAACTACTGTAAAAATAATTGAGAAATCGATCTAAAAACGCATTCTGTCTCTTATAACGCTGTTAATACCAAGCAAGTCAGGTATTTTAAATATTTTTTGTATTTATCTATCTGCTCAGTATTGGGATAGTCCTATACTTCGGAGACAGGAATGGCGTACCTACTGTAGTTGACAAACGTATCAAAGAATGCGAAATGATATATACATAAGGTATATACCACATCTGTTCCATAACAGAGATGAACATAGTTTTATTATTAATAGGACAGTTTTCATTGTATATACAAACAAAGGTACAGTGCAAGAATAAGCGTGACAAAACCTCGTAAATATAAGACTTGCCGGAAACAAATTAAAATAACTCTTAACCCTCGAGAACTAAGTACAGTGCACTTACGTGTTTTGCTGTCATATAAGTCATAATTGCAGTTATAATTGCTTCTTGAAATGCAATTAAGCATAGTTCTGAGCGCAAGTTCATTATCACTCTATGGCAGTTCTACTTGGAAAGAATTCTTGAGGGTCACTTTTTCCAATAACGTCGTACGATTTGAGCCTTCTGGATTTCATGATCATTTATTATTAATTAATACTAAATACTAATACTAACTGTTCCTGCGCCTTTGCTCGCGCCACGCTTCAGAGGTTTATATTCTGAACCCTGCAAAGTATATTGACATGGAACATACTCGTGAATTTAAAATTAAGTGTAACAAATAGAAACGGACATTGTAATTCACGTATAAAAAATCATAAAAAAAGAAATTACAGTATCTCCTTGTTAATAAAAAATGTTAAGTTTTTTTCTGTTTCACCAATATAAAGGTAGATTTCTGTCAAAACGTGATCTGGCGTGTATGTACAGTCACGGAATTAAAATGTTCGTCATCTTAAAGTCGACTTATGCTTGCACGAGTACAAGAAACACTACAGTCGACACTTTACACAAATGCATACGCATATGCATTTAGTAAGACGCTATTATTCTGACTTTACGAACAGACAATTTTATTTATTTGTATGTATATATAGAAACGTAAATAACAAAAACTGCAATGTTGGCAATGACAGAAGCTAACAATAATAATAACAACAACAACAGCTGAGAATAAGAAACAAAGAGGATATAATAACTACACTTATCATAAATATTCAAAGCGATAATAAGGTTTCACATCTCTAAACAATCTTCTTAGACAAGATAGAACATGAAACTATTTTGATCTAAGTAATTTTAAACTTTATTGTCAAACAGTCAAACATAATTTTCTGTGAAACAGTCTGTTCTGTGACTTAGTTTGATAAGGTAATACGTGTTCGCGGAACATTAAATGAATCAATCTGAAAACTAGCGAACTTTTGTATTTCCGCCACTGTACAGAGTATACAGCTTTAGAGTTCGTTGTAAAACGTAGCCCAAAACTTAGCATGAAACCGTGTTTAAGGCCGCATTAACTTGCGTCAGTAGCTTCGGTGTAAGTACCGGCTGGCTAACTCAAATTTAGCGGGGAAAGTAACGCAAATATTAGGGTTGTCAGCATTGGCTGTATTTCTCTTTATGAACCAGCTAATCGCACCATATTAACAATTGATATAATAGTTGATGTTCAACATGTGAATTTTCCTAAAAATACTTTATACTATAATTTTATTCAGAATTTTTTGCAATATCGAATTATAAAAATAAAACTTGACACATTAAATAGTTATTGTCTTGTTAAATGTGTCTATACACAAGCCGAGGCAACAAAACAACCCAGAGCCAGGTGGCAGGACACTAGCCCATCTGGATGGCTACCACCCCTACTCTAAAGTATACCGCTACGACAACCTTGGGTTCCGGCATCAGAAACGAGATTCCAGTGGGTCGTTCGAGACCGGCAGCACCCTTAGTTGTGGCAAATGTCCATAGGCGACGACAACCACTTTCCATCAAGTGGACCGCCTGCCATGAAAGCCTCAGTTAAGCAACTTACAACGCACATTTTTAACCGACTTCAAAAAAGGAGGAGGTTCTCAATTCGTCGGAATCTTTTTTTTAAAGTATAATATAGTCAGTCGCCCCTACAGTGACTGTCAAAGGTTTCAACGTGTACTTTAATATGTATTAAATATTTACTTTATAGATGTATTAAATTTATAAAATATTGTAAGTATGTATATTTAAATTTTCAGTCATATCTTTTTCTGCTCTACCTACATCGCCAGATTAGTAAGAATTTCTTTGAAGCTAGGTTCCCTGGAAGATGTAGCTTTTAGCGATAAGGCCGCCTGTTGTTTTGCCAAAAGTATCGTAATTATGCATTTTGTTTTATTGGAGAGCAATAAAGTGTTACCTATCTATCTTTAATTATTTATTGGTATTTTAAATAAATATAATATTATGTATTATTATTATGGCAAACTTTTATTTTATTTAATTAATTGCTCATTCGTTGCCGGCAGTAGCCCTAACAAAAAACTGCATTATAAATGCGGCCCCAAATTGTGTACCCCGAGGCAGAGCGCCTGCGCCAGCGATTAAGTGCACTTAATTCCGTCTAAACGTTGGCCCAGAGGGGAGGTTCCGGCCGGGGCTGGATCCTGCAGCATACCCACAGGAGTCTGTTACGATGCTTTACGTTGCAACAGTTCGAGATATGAAATTTATAATTAAAATAAAAACACGTTAAGGTCTTGAACGTTTCTGAAAAATCTATTTCGGATTATGTAAAAATTCTGCAGTTTATTAACAACGAGATAGCTAAAATGAATATAGTAAAACTAACGTTCTCAGAGAGCCTAAAGACGACAAACATATAAATAAAATATTTTATTGAAAAATATATATTTTTGTTATTTGGAGATATTATGTTTATTGTTAAATATTTCGTGAGTGTTTCAGATTATACTATAGTATAAAAAATATTCAAAGTAGTATAGTAGGGAAAGAAATGTTTACAAATGTATGTCCCGAAACTACTAATTTAAGTGTAATGAATTGTATATTAAAGAAAGCAGTTTAGGGACTAAACTGTTCTATTTAATGGATTATTTTATGACTCCGAGTGCAGCAGTAAGGGAAGAAGACTAACAGTAGCCAGATTAAATAATTGATAATCAGAACAAATAATAACGTTCTTATTCATAGAGAGAGTAAGAACGCTTCTCTAACAACCAATAAGAAGCGTTCAAACTTACTCTCTCTATTAATAAGACTGTAAGTGTATAAGTATTTAGACTAAAGAAACCATGGTAGCTTTTGCGTTTCGCGCTCGCATCCAACTCAGAGAACGCGGGTTCGAGTCCTGGCCAAAAAATCATAGACCACTTACACTATTTACTGCCCAAATTTGCATATTGCTACGATTACTACGTGACGACAGTAGAGTAAAACATTGTAATGAAACCTGCAGATCACGATAATCGATGTGACAAACCAGCCAATACACCTTGCATAAGCTTATCGGATATACTATACCCTTGAAAATGGGAAATCCCAAGCCCAGCTGTGGGCCGTTATGTGTTCTTATTATATTCGAATTGTCAAAACGTATGACAGTAATTTGACTGGTAGAGGTTGGTGCCGGTCGACCGCGACGTACTCGCCATGGTCAAATTGAAGATATTTTGAAGAAAGGACAGGCACTGTGAATATGCTTGTATTTATGAAGAGATTAATGAAAATTGATGAAGCGAAAAGCATAGCAGGTGGAAATCCATCGCCTGTGCCTACCCAACGGAAAACAGGCTTGAAATTATGTATATGTCAAAACGTTACTTTAATATTTAACGAACACCCTATTCATACGTCTGACGTATTCAAATGAGCAGGCACAACACGGCATAGCCCTACGGCTCCGGAGGCTCGCGTGCGGATCAAAACTTCACGTCAGCCAAAATCGCTCCCACAAACAGACACCGATGCATATCTAACCATCCTTATTTACAGTTTAGTTACGCTTTTTATAGCTCCTCGTTTTGCGATATTCAATTTTATTGCTCACAAAAAATATTTGGCTTTTTCTATCCCCGCCTACTGTGAATCATTTTTTGGGGAGTGTGAAATTTAAAATCAGACGATGGGTCGTGAGAATTTTCTATATCAAGGTCGCGGTCTATGGTAATTTGTCAATTTGAAGCGTAGTTCTTTATGTTTTTAATTGTGAAGGTTCCGTAGCTATTTTAGCAAAAAAGAACCGTGCGGGAACGGAGAAGGAATACTAATTCCTGCTCTCTTTCGGGCGGTCTGCCGTGAGCCACATGATCACACAGCCACACTTGCTCCACCCTGCAAGGCTGACTAGCACATTGATGGCACCTTTGCGGTTGCAAATGCCCATAGGTTACAGTAACCAGGTTCCATAAGGGAGAACATTAACCTGTGTACTGTAGGAAGTCATGGATCAAAACTATAATGGAACACTTACAAGCTAACAGATGACGCTGTGCAATAATTGTAGTCGCAAACCATTTCTGACACGTTTGAAGAATATATACAAATTTCCAACAGTAGTAGTTCAGTGTAGGCCTGCGGGGCATAACAATAGCCTCTGTGGATGATATTTTTTTAAGATGGAGTACGATAATGCATTCCATCTTACACCTCTATCTAGGGCGGGAAATCCCTAAAAACAGTATTTTTTCTTAGATTATAGGAATGAAATTAAGCATAGTAGGTACACGTGTTTGCAACGCTCCCAGTTTTCAGGATTTGAAATTTATTATTCTCCCCGTTATTAGAAATATTCATAATATACCAAATGGCACTACGGCCATACGACTTGTTTCCAAGACTATGAAAACAGGACCAATTACCGTAAAAGTTATCTTTAAAATTCAACAAAAGTTAAACAGCAGAAAATAATAAACGGAATACAGGCCTTAAGTTCAGTTGTCTTAAGGTAGTCAGTTCTAAAGTGCCAACTTTTGAAAATAGACGATTTCTCTACTGAAACATTAACACAGTTTAGTTCTTCGAAGAACCACTTATTACAAAAATTCACCATGATCACAAGAACAGTATTTTAAACTTCTAACATTTCTTTACTTTAGTTTAATAATATGCCCAATAAATAATAACCCGCATCAATTTTTCAACATATTCTGGATAAGCTCTTACACATACGCTTCGTGATCTAAGTTACTGTTGCACGCTATTATGTTGAGACCACTTTGTTTAAGGTCGATACACAAAGAACTTTAAATGGTTGTAATAAAGTGGCCATAAGAGAAATGGATTGCTCGCGTGATTCTCAATAACCATGTTTTGTTTCAAATGTGTTAATCGATCGATAATGAATCTGTATATTCACACCTCGGTGGGAAGATATTTAGAGAAAAAATGCTATTACAAACCAGAAATGCGCGACTGACGCTTACCGCTATATCTGGGCGAATTTACACAATATCTGTTACCGTCGCGAATATCTGACGCCGCCTTTAATTACCCGAAAGTGTATCTGTTACCTTACTAGTATAAATGTCATGTCAAATTACATTATAAAAAAGAAATAAAATCATCTTCTGTTTTTAACATTCAATGTCGTCGTTTCATTTCTTGCACAAAATCACCATTTCGCTTTGTAGATAGGGTTGCCAGACGTCCCGTATTTCCCGGGACGTCCCGTATTTTAGGCTTAGTTTAAAATGTCCCGGCGGGACTGACTCTGTCCCGTATTCGAACCGTGCTTCGTTTTTTATTATTAAATCGATCGATCTACGCGAGACAAAAATACTCACGCACGCAATGTTCGCAACTTCACATACATATAAACTCGGATTAAGAAAGTTCGAGAGAATTTATGGTTTAATTATACACTTTAATTGTTAATAATTAAAAAAAATGTCCGATAACATACTTTCAAAATGTTCACACTACTTTCAATAGTAGCAATGAACATTTTATCAAAAAAAAAAAGTATGTCACTTTATAATTTTGTTTTTTATTTGTCCCGCGTAAAACACTAAATTCCCGTATTTTTTTGCCTATTTAAACATTTGCCCCTTATAAGCTGAAAAAAAATCTGGCAACCCTATTTGTAGAGACTCCAAACATGACACAAAAGCACGAACCAGCTACAATATCTTAACCAATTATAGAATCATGTATTATTCTACTGTATAAACCATAATTAGCACTAACAATTTTCATTAAAATCTGTTGAGTAGTTTTTTTTCCTTCAAAGCTATATATAACAAATAACCAGGCTTACAAATATTACTTAAAAAATGAATGATATATAATTATAATTCCTGGCATACGAATGTATGACAGCAGCGTAAATGGTACAGTTGGTGCCAGTATTTTGCGACGTACTCCATGATCAAATAGTAGAAGCACTAAAGAAGGTCAGGTCACCACTTTAAATGAACGTGCATGTAAAAGCAATTATTAAAAGAAGACGAAGCCGATGTTGTTTGTCATCATGCTCGCAAGAGGACATGCATGCTCTCAGCCTACCCCCATGAGATACATGACATGTTCATGAGAAAGAAATGATATTGTTACGAGTTACAGGACTCGAATTAAAATGCCGTTGGAACTACTTTAGAATTTATTAGAACTATACAATTACATACAAACAGTACAAACGTGATGCACGACTTAATAACACGCGCAAAGTTCGTCACTATATATATATATATATATATAGCTTATCGGATGTACCCACGTCTTGCTCGTATCGTAATCGTCGCTTGACTGCCATCTCTGCATTGGGCCATTGCTTTATAATGCACCGATGCCATATATCTACCTGGCCAGCGTCGACGCAATATCCCAGAAAACATTAACCGCACACCTGCGGCCATAAACGTGTAAAATAACAATAGGATGTTTTTCTTATTACAAATTTTAAACACAAAGTAAACAAAAGAAGTTCAAATGCGGTCATAAACTGCAGGTGTGCATTTACTTTTGTTGGCGTGTAACAATATGAAGCTCGACCGCCGTTATCTGTACGATAACTTTCCATCGTAAAAGATAAGCTGACATTTAATTTTCCATGCAGTACTAGTGAAAAGATTGAGGTATATTGCGACGTTTATTGCTATTTGCACCGTTTTATAATAATCTGTCAATGATACCGACATTCGTTGCCAATCCGCCGGCCACCCACGGCGGGACACCGACAGGCGACGGCGGCCGACATCAGCCGACATGCTGCGGGCAAATGTGAGATGTGTAACATCCCAAGTGTCGGCTTGGCTACCTGTATTACTAATGGCTTTAATCCACTTTACATTGTTAGAGCGATATATTTTTATTATAAGCCTTTTATTTATCTTGCAATGTTTCTTAGTTAGCTTCTTTAGGTAAAACTTTAAAAGCTGAATTAGAGCCAGAAGGGACTGGTTAACAGCGTTATAAGAGACAGAATGCGTTTTTAGATCGATTTCTCAATCATTTTTACAGTATTTATACACACTTTATTGCGGTGAAAAAAATATATGTCAATCTTGATCATATTTCTGACGTAAACTTTGTACTCGGAACGCATTTGCGATAAATTTTCTCGATAGAAAATAATTGCAAAGTAACCTCTAAACGAGTTATTCAATCTTCGTTTTTGTTATTACTGTTAATCTTACATCGATAAAATAAATAACAGTAACATATCATATTATAACAAATACAATTATAGAGTTTTATTCGGTTACTTAACTTAATTTGGAAGTAATTAATTATTTTATTAAAAATGACTGCAAAAATCCCGCCTGCCGGTCCCAATGTATGGAATTTGTTAGATCGCTTTAGAGCGTCGGCTAATACGGACGCGCTGCTCTTCTCCACGACCGCCATTAAAAAATAATTTTAAATAAACGAAGGAGCAATAATAACAAGAATTTTGAAACGGTCGCGCTATACTTATTTGGCTTATACGGTAGAGGTCTGGTCTAAATCACTAGCTGTGTGGGTTCGAACCCTACTAGTTTCACTTGATCCAGAAGATTTTTTTTATAAGAAAGTTGATAAAATGCTCTTTTTCTCTTCCTAAATAATTTTATAAAATGCCATAAAAATACTTTTCAAAATTTTTGTATTTCATTTCATTTGGACTTTTATGCTATTGACAATAAAATTTTTACCTTATCGGTAACATTAAAATTCTAAAGCGCCATCTATGTTTATCAATAGAAATGACGTAGACACATGGATAGTTAGAAATATGAAGTTTCGTTGTTCAAGTTGAGTGCTCGCTCCATTTTCCTTTTCTAACAATTTTTTTTATTTAGCCCTATTATGTTTTTAACACGCTTTTATTAGCTTCACCTGTATGTATGTATGTATGTTTGTAACCTTCCCTTTTGAGCTCGATTTTGTCCTACTTTTAATGATCAGATTTAATTCAAAGTTTGAACACCTGTCAAAGGTCGATGACAATGCAATAATATGGTACCATGGAGCTGATCTGATGATGGAGTCGGAAGGTGGCCATAAGAACTCCTGTACTAAACAAGATAGACCTGTCGTGCTTGGGCTCGTATGTTTATATCACGAGACAATGCAATAATATGGTACCATGGAGCTGATCTGATGATGGAGTCGGAAGGTGGCCATAGGAACTCCTGTACTAAACAAGATAGACCCGACGTGTTTGGGCTCGTATGTTTATATCGCGTGACAATGCAATAATATGGTACCATGGAGCTGATCTGATGATGGAGTCGGAAGGTGGCTATAGGAACTCCTTTACTAACAAGATAAACGCGTCGTGTTTGGGCTTGTTTTACTTGTCTTAGTTAGCACTCTGCTGCTACATGATATGCAGAATCTCAAAAGCTTATATTTAAAAATTTAATTTAAAAAAACATTAACATTTAAAAAATAACAACTAAAAATGAAAAATAAATAATAGTTTAAAAAAAGGCGCTCTTTAAGATTTTAAAGAAGAAAAAGCGCATTGGATACACCCCACGCTTTTTTTAAGACCCCATTCATCAGAAACCAAATTTATTAAATTTTATTTTCTGTTTTTAGTTGGATTTTTTATGAAAGCGTGTTTTTTTTTAAAACTATTATATATATATCTATTATTATTTATTTTATAGTTCTTATCTATACAGATAAATAAAAGTGAAGTGCCCGTTTGAAATCTCAAAATAAAATCTAATAAAATCGGACCAGGAGTTTCCGAAAATGCTATTTATAGAATTTTTGTCTGTCTGTCTGTGTGTCTGGATGTTCCGGCTAATCTCTGACACATGGATCGATTTTGACGTAATTTTCATTGGCAGATAGCTGATGTTATAAGAAGTAACTTAGGCTACGTTTTTAGGGTTCCACGAAAAAAAATCCACAAGTATATTTGTCTCACTGTTTGTTATCCTTTTATGGACAGACTATTGAGCCGATTTGGCTGAAACTGAGTACATATGTTATGTTAATACCGAGGGTGGCCAAGAACTACTTTTTATCCCGAAAAATGAGATTTCCGAGATGAAAATATATTTAGCCGAACGGGTCTAAATGATCAAACGGCTGAATGGCCCAAATGGTCGAATTGACCGAAATTACTGAAATGGCTGGAATGGCCCAAATGACCGCAATCGCTAAAATGGCCGAAATAGCTGAAATGGCCGAAATGGATGAAGTGGCCCAAATGACCGAAATGGCCCAAATGGCCGAAATGACTAAAATGACTCAAATGGCCGAAACAGCTGAATTGACTTAAAAGGCCGAAATGTGTGAAATGGCTGAAATGGCCCAAATGACCGCAATGTCTGAAATGGCCCAAATAACCGCAATGGCTGAAATGGCCCAAATTACCGAAATGGCTGAAATGGGCGAAATGACTGAAATGGCCCAAATGGCCGAAATAGCTGAATTGACTGTAAAGGCCGAAATGTGTGAAATGGCTGAAATGGCCCAAATGACCGAAATGGCAGAAATGGGCGAAATGTCCGAAATGTCCCAAATGGCCGAAATGACCAAAATGGCCTAAATGACCGAAATGGCTGAAATGGCCCAAATTGGCGAAATGACTGAAATGGCTGAAATGGCCCAAATGGTTGAAATGACTGAAATGGCCCAAATGACCGAAATGACCCAAATGACCGAAATGGCCGAAATGACTAAAATGACTCAAATGGCCGAAACAGCTGAATTGACTGAAAAGGCCGAAATGTGTGAAATGGCTGAAATGGCCCAAATGACCGAAATGTCTGGAATGGCCCAAATAACCGCAATGGCTGAAATGGCCCAAATTACCGAAATGGCCGTAATGTGTGAAATGGCCCAAATGACCGAAATGACCAAAATGGCCTAAATGACCGAAATAGCTGAAATGGCCCAAATGGCCGAAATGGCTGAATTGACTGAAGTGGCTGAAATGGCCCTAATGTTTGAAATTACTGAAACTGCCGAAATGGCCGAAAAAGCCAAACTGACTGAAATGACCCAAATGGCTGAAATGGCCCAAATGACCGAAATGACCAAAATGACCCAAATGACCAAAATGGCCCAAATGACCGAAATGGCTGAAATGGCCCAAATTGGCGAAATGACTGAAATGGCTGAAATGGCCCAAATGGTTGAAATGACTGAAATGGCCCAAATGACCGAAATGACCGAAATGGCCCAAATGGCCGAAATAGCCAAACTGACTGAAATGACCCAAATGGCTGAAATGGCCCAAATGACCGAAATTACCAAAATGACCCAAATGACCGAAATGGCCCAAATGGCTGAAATGGCCGAAATGGCCCAAATGGCTGAAATGGTTGAAATGACTGAAATGGCCGTAATGACCGAAATGGCCTAGATGGCCAAAATTACTGAAATGGCCCAAATGGCTGAAATGACCGAAGTGGCTGAAATAGCCAAAATGGCCGAAATGACCAAAATGGCCAAAATAGCCGAAATGGCCGAAATGGCCAAAATGGCCTAAAAGGCCCAAATGGCCGAAATGACCGAAATGGCCTAAATTCCCAAAATGACCCAAATGGCTGAACTGACCGAAATGGCTCAAATGGCTGAAATGACCGAAATGGCTGAAATGCCCGAAATGACCGAAATGGCCTAAATGACTGAAATGGCTCAAATGGCTGAAATGACCGAAATGGCTGAAATAGCCAAAATGGCCGAAATGGCCCAAATTGCTGAATTGACCGAAATGGCCGAAATAACCGTAACGGTCTAAATGGCCAAAATGACAGAAATGGCCCAAATCGCTCAAATGACCGAAATGGCTGAAACGGCTGAAATGGCTGAAATGGCCCTAATGACCGAAATAGCTGAAATTGCCCAAATCGCCAATATAGCTGAATTGACTGAAATGGCTAAAATGGCCGAAATGGTTCAAATGGCCCCAATGACCGAAATGGCCAAAATGACTGAAATGGCTGAAATGACCGAAATGGCTGAAATGGCCCAAATGGTCGAAATGACGAATATGGCCGAAATGGCCGAAATTGCCCAAATGGCCGAAATGGCTGAAATGGCTGAAATGGCCCAAATGGTTGAAACGACTGAAATGGCTGAAATGGCCGAAATGGCCTAAATTACTGAAATGTCCCAAATGGCTGAAATGACCGAAATGGCCCAAATGCCCTAAATGAACGAAAAGGCTTAAATGGATGAAATGACCGAAATGGCTAAAATGGCTGAAATGACTGAAATGGCTGATATGGCTAATATGGCCCAAATGGTCGAAATGGCTGAAATGGCCCAAATGGCTGAAATGACTGCAATGGCCCAAATGACCGAAATGGCTGAAATGGCCCAAATGGCTGAAATGGCTCAAATGGCTGAAATGACCGAAATGGCTGAAATAGCCAAAATGGCCGAAATGGCCCAAATTGCTGAATTGACCGAAATAGCCGAAATAACCGTAACGGTCTAAATGGCCAAAATGACAGAAATGGCCCAAATCGCTCAAATGACCGAAATGGCTGAAACGGCTGAAATGGCTGAAATGGCCCTAATGACCGAAATAGCTGAAATTGTCCAAATCGCCAATATAGCTGAATTGACTGAAATGGCTAAAATGGCCGAAATGGTTCAAATGGCCCCAATGACCGAAATGGCCAAAATGACTGAAATGGCTGAAATGACCGAAATGGCTGAAATGGCCCAAATGGTCGAAATGACGAATATGGCCGAAATGGCCGAAATTGCCCAAATGGCCGAAATGGCTGAAATGACTGAAATGGCCCAAATGGTTGAAACGACTGAAATGGCTGAAATGGCCGAAATGGCCTAAATTACTGAAATGGCCCAAATGGCTGAAATGACCGAAATGGCCCAAATGCCCTAAATGAACGAAAAGGCTTAAATGGATGAAATGACCGAAATGGCTAAAATGGCTGAAATGGCTGATATGGCTAATATGGCCCAAATGGTCGAAATGGCTGAAATGGCCCAAATGGCTGAAATGACTGCAATGGCCCAAATGACCGAAATGGCTGAAATGGCCCAAATGGCTGAAATGGCTGGAATGAATGAAATGGCTGTAATAGCTCAAATCGCCGAAATGACCGAAATGGCTGAAATGGCTGAATTGACTGAAATGGTAAATCATAAAAACCTGTTCTCCTTTCTGAGATAACCTTTATATAAATCTATCCCACTATCCGGGTTGAAAAGTATCCCTTGTCCACTGTCATTATTAAAATTACATATATACCGAATTTTAGCCAAATCAGTGTATTAGTTTTTCTGTAAAAGCATAACAAATAGAGAGACAAATACATTTTTATCCGGGAAACTATCCCATTTTTCGAGATAAAAATCATCATAATATATATTCATCCTCGGCATCAAAAATATATAGTTTATTATTATTATTATAAAGTTTTTTTTTTATAAAAAAAAATTATTATTATTATTATCTGTATATCTTTCAAGACCACGGGCCATAAAAATGGCCCGGACTTTTGGAGGGCTTGCGTGGGGCCACGGGGAGGCCGACACGTACCCCCAGGGGGTGCCGCCCTGGTCTCTTCTCCGACCAGGTAGCGGTACAAGGGGATGCGTCCCCGGGGCCCCGAGCGGCCACTGTCACATTCCCCCCTTCGCTCCGTGACAGTGGTATCCCACCTTTCCGCCTCCAAATCCCAATGCCTGCCCTTCCTTACCAAACCTCCTCCCCAAACGCCCCTCCTTTCCGATGGTCAAGGACGGCGGTGGTGATGTCCACCCCACCACCGCCCTCCTGACAGGCGACCTATCCTCCCCGACCCCGTCTGCCAACGCTGCTGTGTGCGCGAGGCGACGGGAAAAGGGGAGGAAGGAGAGGGGGGAGGGGTGTTGGCGCAGGAGCAATCCTTCGCAGCCTCCCCCTCCCCCCATCGCGAAGCCCCCCCCCGCCGCTGACGCTGCTTAGAGCGCGAGGCGGCGGAGGGGGAGAAAGGAGAGGGAGGGGTGATGGCGCAGGAGAAATCCTTCGCGGCCTCCCCCTCCCTCCTATCGCGAGGCCCCCCCGCCGCTGACGCTGCCGATTGCGCGAGGCGGTGGGGGGGGCGGGGTGGAAGAAGAGGGGGGAGGGGTGTTGGCGCAGGAGCAATCCTTCGCAGCCTCCCCCTCCCCCCATCGCGAAGCCCCCCCCCGCCGCTGACGCTGCTACGAGCGCGAGGCGGCGGAGGGGGAGAAAGGAGAGGGAGGGGTGATGGCGCAGGAGAAATCCTCCGCAGCCTCCCCCTCCCCCCCCATCGCGAAGACACTCCCCCCCGCCGCTGACGCTGCTGAGTGCGCGAGGCGGCGGGGGGAGGAGGAAGGAGAGGGAGGGGTGATGGCGCAGGAGTATTCCTTGCAGCCTCCCCCTCCCGGCGGCAGCGGGCGTCGAGGTCTGGGGGATCAACATAGACCTCCGCCCGCACTAATGCCGCGAGAGGGCGCGTGAGGTAGCCGCGCGTCCCTCTCAGGGCCGGGGACCACCATCTCCCCCGGCCCGCACACAGGAGAGGCCGCCTCTGTTTACGAGGCGGCCGGCCGCTGCCGGGGTTGCGGGTTAAGCTCACGCATGTACCGCGACCCCGGCGCTAGGCGGAAGGAAGGCTCCCATGGGGTTTTAGTGGGTATACCGGCAGCCGGTCGTATTGAACCGGCGTCGGGGAGCCCCACACACCGGCCGCGCATGATCCCCCGCGCGGCTGACGGTGCGGCAACGCATTTCCCCATGTAAAAAAAAAAAAAAAAAAAAAAAAAAAAAAAAAAAAAAGAGGCCGACACGTAAAGGCCTCTTGACAAATTTAATCTAAATGTGGCGTGACACTGACCGGCGATTATCCCTCTCTACACCATACAATAATGCACCCATGGACAAGCCCCGGCCAGTGTAGGACTATTGTGGGAAATGAGAAGAGAAAGTACCGGGCTATTGGGGTGAACTGTTAGTGGTACTAGGGCTCTGGGAATATGGGCATAATCCCCATCCGGTAGTTTTTCCATAAATGCATAACCAATAAAAAGACAAATATATTTTTATCCCGGAAACTATTCCATTTTTCAGAATAAAAAGCATCCTATGTTCAGTTTCGGCACCGAATCAAATCAAATCAAATTTATTTGTTTAAAACATGGTCAAACAGTTGGTATATATGTCACAATGTACACATGTTTTGCTCCCATAGGAGCATACAAATGTTTCTAATAAATTTAATTAAATTATATAATATTAAATGGATCATAATTATGAAATAAAATACTGATAAATGTCAAACAATAATACTAATAATAATAATAGTAGTAATAATAATAATAACATTCATAAGTCAAGGGAATTATTTATGTACAATTGAGGAATTCGTCCACCGAGTAAAACATTCTATTTAAAAGCCATTCCTTTAGTTGATTTTTAAATTTATTAATCCTGAACTCTTTTATGTGCATTGGAATTTTATTATAGACTTTAATGCACATGTTATAGCAGTTTCTGGTAAAGAGGGTTGTTTTTGGTGCCACATTTAAAACCAGTCGTTCACTATTTCTAGTATTGTTTGGATAGAGGTCTTTAGCCGTCGTAAAAATTGTTAAATTGTTTCTGACAAATAAACATATTTCATAAATATACAAACATGGCAGTGGTAAAATTTGTAGATTTTTAAAATGAGGCTTACAAGAATCATAAAATCGGATACCTACAATAGCTCGGATGCATTTTTTTTGAGCTACAAATGCTCTATTTATGTCTGTAAAATATATATATGTATATATATAATGAATTTCAGCCAAATCGGTATAGTAGTTTTTCCATGAAAACGGAACAAACAGAGAGACAGTTACTTTCGCATTTTAAATATTAATAGGGATAATAGGGAAGGAATAATATGAAAAAATTTTAATAATGAAATTATTTAATAAAATTTACCTATCTAAAAAGTTGCTGGAAAAATAAAAATACGTACAGCTTGATGAGGATTCGAACCCTGCACTTCCTAGTTACTATTGAGCATGGTAAGCCGTTGGGCTAAAGACGCTTAGGAAGGTGTGACAAAATATCAATACCCATTACGCATACAAACAGTCTATCTCACTTTAGGACAGTTTGTCTCGCTCTCGTGAGCCTTAAAATGAAATAAATTGAATCAAGTCAATCAAGCGGTGCGCGTCGGTATGATCAATTGCAATATTTCGCCACGCTCGAAGTTTTATTTGGCGCTGTTCCATCGAAGTAAATGTTAGCCGTGCGGGGTTGATTTCATGAAATGCCGATTTGAATTAGGCGTACATAGCCTCTTAATTAAGGGGATTAAGACTTGTGATTTTCCAATGTTACATAACTTGTTCAATTCTGATGACCATACACAAAAAAAATTTAAAAAAATAAGTGTTAGGACTACACGTCCGAAGCAAAAATTTTGTATTTGAGCGTGACGGTCACGCGAGTTCAGTGATTTCCTCATACCAAAAGTGACCAGAGTGCCTAAAGTTTTCATTTAAATATTTTGAAACTTTTTTAGAATCGTTTTAATTTGAATGTTGATGAAACGAAAAAGCGACACTAAATTCCTCAACAAACAACAACAATTCCTCAAGTTTATAGATATCAAAAATCATCTTCGAAAAACTGTATATGTGTGCAGTGCAGTTCACACGCAGTAGAAGTGAAACTTCAGAGAATGTACTCACTGACAATTCTTCTCTAACTTTTATCATAAACTAGCGACCCGCCCCGGCTTCGCACGGGTGCAATGCTGATACAAAATTAAATACACTACAGAAAAACTATGAACGTTGTATATAAAAACATAGCGGCCCGCTCCGACTTTGCACGGGCATCACTACATAGAAACCTCTAAAATTAGCAATGTTGCCTTAGTATATGATGCATGTATTATACATATAAACCTTCCTCTTGAATCACTATCTATTGGAAAAAACCACATCAAAATTCGTTGGGTAGTTTTAAAGATTTAAGCGCACATAGGGATATAGGGACAGAAAAGGCGACTTTGTTTTATACTATGTAGTGATAGTGAAGTGATGATGATGAGTAGTGAAGTGATGATGAAATATACTACCTGCGTCAACATATTATAAATAAAAAAATTCAATCTAAATTGAACTTTAAATCCCTAAGATAAAGTGCAAAATTCAATACACTATTACCCACAATTTCCTTTGATCTACGTATAGAAGAATATCTACCTTGATTATATGAGGATAGAGCTAAAATTATTTTGAAATCTTTTAAGGTTTTTTTTAATTTTATGAGTTTATCTCTTTTTACTGTCACTTTTTCGTCTCATCGATTTTCAAATCACAACGATTCTAAAGAAACTTCACTTCAATAATTTAAATGTAACTAAACCTAATTACGGAACTGCTGTTTTTATTTAATAATTTTTTGATGTATAATTGCAAAATATGTGATTTCTCACGAATATGACTAGTAATCACTGACAAAGACAGGATAGGGGTTGAAAATCATGAAATTCGTAATTTCTGGATGGCCTCTTACCTATACAGAAAATCTTAGTCAAGTCTCAAGTAGCTACCTGTATTCAATGTTTAATTAAACATAGTAAACTTTGGAGGGCTCGGCACCCCTTCAGCTCTCAGTGATTTGATGTTACTCGATAGTGCCTGAGGGTCTTGAGACTGTGATTTAAGTAACGATGTTATCGAATTTCTAATACAATTAAGAGGTGAGTTTGGTAGGCTAGATTGGATATGGATACTAAATATCATTTACTACTAGATATTAATTCAAATAAGAAACTGATACTTACAAAATATAGTACGAGTTGTACCTAAATAATGTAGCATGTGTTTATTCTTTTCCAGAAACAGCTGATTCGATTCCTGACCCAGTGAATGAGAATGGAGATATGCGTCACAACCTGAAAAAGCTTAACCAGCCCGTAAATAAGCCCGTATTTATAATGCATATTTTCCAAGTTTTTCAACTAACCACCACATTCTAAAATGTGGGCCTTTTTAAATTACTCGTTTTGAAAAGATGTTTGTTACACTATTTTATGATTAGTCCCAAATTATTTACGTAAACATTTAAACACTAAAACAACATTTTTAAATAAAAAAGCAAACAATCCAAACAAGTTTCCCATCAATCGTAATTAAGAAAGCAAAGTTCAAGGCATGAACACTGAACAATTAACTTGCTTTCTGAACTGCTGTGTATCGACCCAAACTTTGTAATAGATACGATCTACTAACGTTCGCAAGAAACGTGACTAGAATGTACTAGCTGCTTCTAATGAGGGATACAGTGACATTTTGTTCTTATAAGGTTTTTACAGGAATGTTGCCAGTTGGAAAAATTTAAAAATCTCAAAGTTGCAATGGGGTTATTGACACTGGTGGAAATAAAATATGAAACTTAGCTAGAATGGAAGATTATATTAAAAGAGAATTTTCAGTATTTTTTAATATAATAATAATAACCTGTAAATATTTTTATTTTGATAAATAAAATTATGATTTTTAACCTATGTGTCACGTGACTTGAAAACCCAATCACAGTGCGTGACGTCAACTCCTAGTAAATGGTAACTTAAGATGCTCTAATTTTGACACATGACATTTAACAAAAACAAAACAAACATTGTTTTTACAAATATCATAAGTTGGAATTACTTCTAAACTAAACTATCCAAATTAATATTTAGAACTATGGAAGCAGGATAAACAAAAGCGGATAGTGCAATTTTGCCATTATCAACGCGGTTATAATAGCAAGTTTTTTTTGCATCGAATTCAAAATTCAAATTTTAATGCAGCGGAATCCCAAATACAAAATGATAAGGCATCTGCGTAAGTATTTCAAGGAAAGAACTTTTCAATGTGCATTTGTAATAAATTTTGTATGAAGTATTCTGTAAAATGTTTGCAACATATTTGAGGTTATGACTAATATTTACGAATTTACTTATCATTAATTTGTTGTTTAATATTACACAAGTATTTGATCTTTTGCAGATCGTCAAGACAATCTTACGATGATGATACGATTAGTTGTGTACAGCTGCGACGAAACTCGAATATGTGTACACTAAAATGCAAAGTTTGTCCAGAACATCGAGTACAGTCTAAATCATATGCAGCAACTGTGGTGGTGGATGAGAAGGAGAGTAAAGTAGTGAGTGTGCAATGTTATGATTGTACTGCATCTCAAGGTTCACCAAAGAAGTGAAGAACCATCATGTCCTGCAGTAAATTATTATTGGAAGAAATCCACAGTGTCAAGTAGAGACTACTTTAAAATTTATGTTGGGCAAACAACTTTCAAAAGCAGTTCCTACTACTACTAGATCACAAGACACAGCCTTTGTTATTAACAGAATTTGTAAAAGGAGCTGAAAAGAGTCAAACTAACTCGTATTTGATGTTAAAACATCAACCAAGTTTTAAATTACTGGATTTGGAAACACTATCTCTACATAATTTAATTATTAAATACAGTGATGGTGATTGTACTAGTACTTTTTTAAATAATATATCACATATATTTACCCAGTCTACGATAGATAAACTTGAAGAAGACGCACAGGGTCAACATACAAGTAATTTGTGCCATGAAACGTGATATGGTAGAATCACAGGATATCAATATATCAGGCACATGGTGTTAGGAGATGCAAAACTAGATGATTCCTTAACAGCACCTATTATGGGAGCCAGCACAATAGTTGCAAAAGCTATAGGGGACAAAATTTAAAAGAAAAAGTAAAAAAAACTTGTTTCAAAACAATTATACAAGAAAATAGAATCATGTTGATTGATAATATCTAAAAAGTATTCATACATTGCTGCAACACCAGTTGGAATTTGTGATAAAACAATTGTCATAGAAATAAGGTGCCCATCTAAAAAAAGATTTTTAGGAATTATATAAAGGATAACAAGATTACTGAGAAATATATATATGACTCAAATACAAGTGCAAATGTTTGTGTCCAATTTAAAGAAGTGTTACTTTTATGTGGCTGACTGGAATTTTTAAAATAGTGGAGTTGTCC
This sequence comes from Dendrolimus punctatus, assembly GCA_012273795.1. Lineage (NCBI taxonomy): Eukaryota > Metazoa > Arthropoda > Insecta > Lepidoptera > Lasiocampidae > Dendrolimus > Dendrolimus punctatus. The sequence goes on along the minus strand of CM022529.1, from coordinate 4,029,480 downwards.
ACATATTAGTAATTGATTATGATCAGGCATATACAAAAAGCATTATTCGAGACCTTAAATTGTTTGGGATTAGTAATATATATCCTTTACTGTATAAAAGCATTGAACAAATAAAACAAATATTTATTGCAACAATTTTTTTTATTGACTATAATACTTTTTTGTTATAAATATTGTAATACTGGCTGCTCGGTTTTATTGTAATTAAAAGAAATCGAGTTGGTTGCGATTCGAACTTAAGAAAAAATGGTGTTTCATTTTATTTAGTCCCTTTTTTATTAAAATATTTATAATTTCTCGTTCGGGTCCATCGCATTGACTATGAAAAATTAAGTCGATTATATTGTTTCTACTTATATAATACATATTTGGTGAATGGGATGCGGCTAAAATATCTATGCAGGTGGCATCCTATATCAGACTTACCAAAACACTGAAAGTGTATACAAGACACCTCAGGATTTAAGTTAAAGAAATGGATGCATTATCTATTATTGTACTTGTATTAAGGAAAAGAATAATTTGAGCCAGAAACAGTGTTGTAGTTACAATGTGTGACTCCATAATATCAGGTGTTAGTCTGTAAATCTCGTGAGGAAGCTTCAGTTTCTTGAAACAGATTTCTTTTTTGACTTTTAACTACACCTGATTGTGCACTACTTGTTGATGGCTGTAATGTTCTTTTCCGAGAAGATATACAGTCAAATTTTGAATGGACACATCCAGGTTTCATTCTATTTTTTTTAACTGAAGTCATAATTCGATATTCTATGTAATTTTTCATGTCACTAGGCACCTGAAACAATTAAAAAATTAAAATTATATTTATATAAAAAAATCTTATATCAGTCTGTAATCTTATAACTTCAAAGTGTAAGCATGTGCTATATAAAAGTTTCCTCAGTTACTCACAATAAAAGTTTATTATTAAGATGATACTTACATCAAATTGATCTTCCCAAAAACAAACAAAAGTGTTAGAAATAAGAGAAGCATCGTATCTTCCTGCAAGTTTCAACCAATTTCTACGCATTTCAGCTTTAAACGATACAATATTATGAATAGTTTTGCAGGTGTATTGTTCGAAGTATTGGTACGTTTAGGCACTACACACCGACGACAACTTTTCGATCCATATTATCAAAATAATTTGGTAAAACAATTTAAATACAAAGCAAATTTACTGGGGACACTCGACTAATATTTGTTTACATAGGCCATAGGGATTAGACACTTAAGGTTTTAGTAAATCGATTTTTTTGGGCAATATTTATTGTTTCAAAATCTATTTAAATCAAAGACTCAGTTCAAAAACCCCTCGAATCAAACCGAAAATTGATCGGTAATGCCATAATTTCTGCAGCAACAGAGTAATTTTACTTACTTTAAGATAACAACAAATTGTGTTACAAATTGATACATAAATCGAATCGAAATCAAAATCGATATATCTAGATTTAATTGGACCACATGCTTAATGAATTTAGTACTGTCAAGAAACTGTCATAGTAATAGCTATTGACGTCACAAAAAGGCAATCGTCATTTTGGCGCCTTTTCAGCACATTATTCAAAATATGAATTTAAGAGGGGTAAAAATTATTTAATAAGTACGCGGATAAAAGCCAGAGTATTTTTCTTAGTTAATATAGAACACATTCTTTCAATTTAAGCCCTTTTCAAAAATTTGTCAATAACCCAATTCTATATAATAATAAACCCGTCATGGGCGTCAAGTTTGTACGATTAATTTTAAAATGAGAAAAGAATCAGGGGGCAAATGCGAATCAGCATATTCCGAATATGAAAATTTTAGAATTTTGGCCGTCTGCCTTGCTCTCAGAACATCACGTGAAATCTAGAGAACTGATTACAACGAAATTCGACACAAAACTAACTTATGTCATATATCAGGTCAACACTTGAGATAATTTTAATCCCGATAAATGAAGTTGTTTTTGTGGTATAGCCAAAAAGATGAAACCCCAGTCACGTTATTATTGTGCCACCGATGTAAATCACTAACAAATAAGTCGATATGGCAGCCCGAAAAATGTTTTTAAAGCTGGCACTGCCAGTTTAATATAATGATTTAAGTTTTGTACTTAGAGTGAGTTAATGATCCAATAAATAAGTATGCCGGCAGGTTTCAGTATTTAGTGATCTTGTACCATGTGTTTATGGCTTCGTACCCTATGCGTTCGCGCATTGTTCATTCGATTGACTTTGTACAGTTGTTGGCAGGCTAGGTTTCTAATATAGTCCATTTGTGTACAACAGATAGTGCTGAACTTGTAATGGATAACAAAAATTACAAGAAATAATTCAGACAACGCTTTGCAACGCATTAGGTTATTATTATTAATTACACATGTTTAAAATATTATCGCAATATTAATAATGTATTTAATGGCTCTTACTGTCATAATGTTAAAAATAAATTAAAAAGTTAAACATCTTTGTTGTTTGTTTTCACAGATATAATGTCTTATAATTTAAAAATCCCGTATACAAATAACGGTTCCTGTCAACTGGCAACCCCGATTTACCCAGTAGCTGAATACAAACCATAACCATCTTACTCACGTGCAATCACTATCGTGACCATATCTTTTGATCATAACGACGTTTAGACTTAGGACAATGAAACTATAAAACGTCAAAAATGTATTTTACGGCGAGACGGCTTCATGCATTTGGACTTTTAAAACTCAAGTTTTATAACATTATTCGTGCAGGACCGGAGAAAGAATAAAATTTCCCGCGGCCGGGCGGCCAGTCGTAAGAGGCGACAAAACAACCCACAGCCAGGTGGTAGGGCATTTGCCCAACTGGATGGCTACCCCTGGTCTAAAGCATGTCGCCGTAACAACCTTGTGTTGTGTTCCGGAATTAGTGACCAGGTTCCAATTCCCTTAAGAGAGCAGTAGCGCATTTGTAGCACCTTTGGTGTTGCAAATGTCCATAGGCGATGGTAACTGCTTTCCATCAAGTAAGCCGTCTCTGCCTGTCTGCTGAACTCCTGCAATAAAAAAAAACATGCAAGTGGATTGCAAGTAATGATTTAAATCTTTTAATCCGTCATTTCTTTTCTGAAAAAATTTTTTAGGGGAGCGGGCAATCAAATCAATTTAGATGCTTTTTAAAAACTTACAGATTAATAATCGTTTGAAAAGTAATTAAAATTGTTTATATCATGATATTTTTAAAGTTAGTTGATGAGATGTTGTTTCTTTGACTCCTGTTCTTTTATATGTACACCACATGTAACCACTAAGCTACCACGGGTATATATTTCATTATAGTAAGAGTTAGTATATAAGCATTAGTAATACTAGAAAAAAAATCCTTGTAGCACTCGGGGACTGCCGCTTGTGCAATTATAATGATTTATTTAAGCAGTATTTTTTGTCTTTGATATTAATTCAAGTTACACTTTTTGAACGTGGTGACCGATAATAAAACAAATCACCTATACTTATGGGGCGCATATGTGGTGAGTGTGGCATTATAAAGATATGATAGATACCTATACACCTATATACTTTCTCACAAACAGCTGCTTACGTTTCGTCCGATTTCGAAGCAGCTCATCTCGATCCGTGCGAACTTCGTACAGTCGTACCATATACATACAGTTAAGCGAACGCTCGGCCGAGCTATATTATACATATTTAGAAAGTTAATACTTCGACGTACCCTCTAGGAGTGCGTACATTTAAAATTCAAAAATTAACATAATAGTTGAGTATGGGGCCAGAGGAATTCGTACAACCGGACTTTGCCAGTGGACTCAAACAAAGATTCTTATCGAGCCAGTATTACGTGAGAAGAAATTTAAGATCGTCTAGGAGTCAGTTATATAACTGTTTGAATGTAAACGACACCACGCAGGTAATATTTATCAAAATGTTTCACACCTTGAGTTTTTGGCTGGGGCGATGTTCTGATGTGCAGTTTTATTATTAAATCTCTTTCATTTCGATTAAAAGTGAACAATAGTTGTAGGATATTGATTCATTTAGCAAAGAGTTCAAGAACAAAAACTCTCTCTTTCGGCGTTAATCAAAGACCTATAAATTTTGAAAATACCTTTTTTCTCTTAATGATTTAATTTTAATTATCGCATATATTATAATGTATATACTATGATGAATAAAAGAACCTGGGAACTTGCCGTCGGTTAGCTAATAAAAACACTTCACGGAGCATGCGCAGTGACGCTTCCATACCAATAAATCGTGGTATCGTGGGGAAGTGTTTGTTTCTCTTACACTGTCAACGTGCTTTCACCATCAATATATTCTGGCCATTCTGGGGTATTTAGGTCTACAATAAAAATGCATACATAACAATAAATGTAACATTTATTTAGATCAAAAGTATAGTCAAGTCAAAGCTCAAAAGATTTATACTGATTTCCCGCCACAAAAATATCTTGTTACTTTCCACCTGACAAACAACAATAATAAAGCGACAAGAGACGAGCGCGTGTTTACACATGTAATATGTAAGGAGCACGAAATTCAATGGCGTAGCCGAAAAATATTAAATAAGGCACACAAGGTCAATGTCGTCGAATAAAGATCGCGAAAGTGGCTCGGTCTTACGTTGCGTACACAGTATAGACAATTCAGTGTACAAAGCCCGATTTACATTTGCGTTATTTAAGTAGTTAACATGCGAAAAAGTCGTTATCTTTTGAATATTAATTGACAACTTGTTGAAATGAAACTTCTTTATCGCCGCTGGAAAAAAATTTACTGTCACATTTTTCGGTTACATTTTTTTCTTAGTAGGGGCTTTATTTATTTTACCAATTTCTGTAAAATTGCATATAGTATATCATTTTTTCGAAAAATAAGGTCATAAAGAAGTTTCACTTCTTGCGTGTGTACACCAGTACACGCACATATTTTTTTTTATGGCTGGAACACAGCAGACAGGCAGCTGACCCACCTGATGGAAAGTGGTTACCGTCGCCTGTGGACGTTTGCAACATCAGAAGAGTCCCTAACGGGCTGCCGGCCTCGAAATTTTATGACACCCTTTCTAAAAAAAACCCTATATTGTAGCGCTGTGAAATAACCACTGGGAGCTCATTCCAAATCACCCACCCCCACGGTGCGCAAGAGAAACGTGCTCTTCTTTTTACTTAACTCTGTGCAAACGATGACAATACTAATCGAAGTTGTAAATAACTACCAGCAGTTCAGTTTCACAACTTTGCTAATTACTCAACTAATGGATAATTAAATCAGACTTGAGAAAAAAATGTCTGGTACAAAATATGTATATGAACGAAGCGTCCCTAATGGTCTAATCGTTCGCCCACCTAGTAACTTTGCTGTGGTTCCCGATTAGATTCTCGATAAGGTAAACTTTGTAACTAAAACAAATTAGTCAAAAACTAAAACAAAACCTGTTATATGACTTTAAATTTATGACTATTGTGGTGTAAAAAGCTATACTGTAATAAACCTGTAAATGGTTCAAGTTTGTATATTGCGTTTAAAAATGTGAGAAAATCAGTAAATTTTTGTCTGTCTGTCTGTTAGAACATCACGTGAAAACTACTGAACGAATTTAAATGGAACTTCAAGCAGAGCTAGCTTATATCCAGGGTTGTAACTTAGGATACATTTTATCCCGACAAATAATGTGATTTCCCTGGGATAAACGAAAATAATGAAAAAGATGGCGCTGCGATCGCATCTTTCTTGGAAACTACTGAACGTATATGAATGGAACCTGAAAAGTGCTGGCTTATAACCCGAGTTAACAATTTTATGCCGATATATGACGTCGTTTCTATGAAGTAAATGGATTAGCAAAATAGATGGCCCTGCAATTACGATGTAGACAATCATAGCTGTAATTCAATAACTAATACGTTTTCAGATTGCCCACATGTCGTTCATTGCGCATTACTTACGTCAAATCAGGTTGGCTGCGACTGTTCTTTAACTTTTGCTGTGCAGTTGTCTACATTATATTGCCTAAGTTTCTTTGTTATTGTAGTGAATTAAAAGTGGAACTAAAGTACAGGTTTATATATATAAAACACCCAATATTTTTTTTATTTACGTAACATAAAGTTATACCAGCTAGAGTTTTGCACGCAGCTTAACCGCGCGGAAAACTCAAATTTGTTTAAAATTTTTAGTATCACTTACGTCGCGAGAAGAGTTAAGAATTTCCTTTAATTTAGGTTACCTGGAAGAGATCGCTATAAGCTACAATGCCGCCTATTGTGTTGTCTAGCAAATACTGTAAAAATGTTTTTCTTTGTAATTCTTTGTTTTGCTGAGCAATAAAATGATATCTATATATCTCTATAACGGCAAAAAACAAGAGAAGAATGGCCTGTGGCGTCATGAACTCATGTGATTATTTCTGGACGATTATCGTTCTTAAAATTCTCCTTCCATAATAATAGCAGTCGTAGTGTTGCTTCCAGACTGTTCTGACGAATACTGTTCAGCAGGTTGTACTCGAACCTGGTCCCAGATAATTGCGATGTAATCGCTGTAATCCATCCACGGAGCATGTTTCCTTATACGGTGCCAGCAGCTTGCCGCATAGGAGAAACAGCTGACCGGTGGCACGCGCCTCGATCGAATATTAATGAGGAAACGCGAAAAAATCAACAGAGTATAATAACGTGGAGACTTACAAAAAAAAATCGTTCAGTTTTAAATGAAACCTTAATAATGAGACATTTATAACAAAGTATTCTAATTTTTTTTTATTTGGGAAGTTAATTAAGCCCTATATACAATAAAAAAAATTGAATAAAGTATTAAAATTATGGATGGCAAAGGTTTTTATCTTTATTTTTTACTAAACTAAATCTTTCTAGATTCCTGGTGAGCAAATTACAAAAAAAACAAACTTTGACCTCTTCTAGAATGGCAGAGGTATATAACATCGCATCAACTTATAATATTTAGAACGCTATCGGGAGAGATTTCCCTATCAATCTTGAAAATATCGACAAGTCATAAAAATATTTAGACTACCAGCCAATTATTACGCCAGCTGTGCAGTCATATAACTGACGTATGACGATTTACTATGCACTACTATGAATTATGAAACCAGTTTAAGTGCACCTGAATAATATACGCTGTATTGCAACAACGTATAAATCAAACAATGACTTCCCGATCGTTGTAATCGAGTAATCGATTCTACTTTTTTAATGTCCATTGTTTTGAATGCGTTTGCATTCTTTAGTTGATATAACTTTTAAATTTATACAATGTAATTGGACACCTGAACTTGAGACACTTTAATTGATTATTATCGAATACATTATTTTTTCATCGAGTCTCTTTTAATAGGGTTGCGAAACCTAAAAGTAAATAATCGATATAAATGTCGTTGAAAAAGATTCCGTCACAACAGGTGAAGCTAATAAGTGTGTTAAAAAGAACCCCATGGTCTCATCACTTCGATGTCTTTCTATATAAACAACTCATTAAGCTCAGGAATTGCTGAAAGAAATTAAAATGAACGCACTTATAAAAGTGCCTACAAAAAATGTTTTTAAAAAATCGCAAGGGAGGCTCGTAAGTAAATTTGAAATCTAATATTTTACTATTATCAACGACTGATTAGTTTTTATTTATATTAATTTAAATAATTTCAATGTAATTAATATTTTGCGTGCAAAATTAGGTAGATAGACAACACTTAATTGTACACCAAAATATACAATTACAGAAACAGACCATAACAACATTTTCTACACAATACAATTAAGGCGGCCTTATCACTCAAAGCGATCTCTTCCAGGCAACCTAAATGAGAGAAATTTGCATCAGGCGAAATAGGTGGTGCAGGAAATAGGCAATAGATACATAAATTCTCAAACTAATTTAAAAAATAAATATACGAATACATACATATATACATAGTTATTACTTTTCTTTCCCTATCAGCGAAGTTTATTAACCGAAAATTTGAAAATAGTTTGACTCGCAGCTCAGAATCGCCTGCTTTCCCAAATTCGTATTACGAAAATGACAAGTGTCAATATAAATTGTAACCTTATGCTACGTCTTACATAAGTCTACTGGTATATCTCGAAACGGGACAATTTCAAATGCGATTCTTTAAAGGCAGCCGCTTTCAGGCCCTTGATCTAATATTTAACAGCAAAAATGTCAGGAAACGGAAGAAACCCTTACAAATGTGTTTACATCATTCTAAATAAGTTAAATATATTTTTTTCAAAGATCTGAAGGGAATGTATTTTCCGCGCACAATAAGCACTCTTCATTACTCTTAACATTTAATATGGTCGCTAAATAAGTATATTTCTAAATTCCCCATCGCTCGATGAGTAAATACTACAATGAGTTCATGGGGGTTGTCATTGTCACTTACACAAAAGTAGAATCGCGACATTTTCCCCCGACGCAGCTGCTTGTCGTATTTTCAGACAACCGAGATGAAACGAAGTATTAAAAGTCAATAAAAAGAATTCCTCTAGATATAATAGTACAATATTGAAAGTTTTTTAGCTATGTAACTGAAGTATTAGTGCCTACATTCTTTATTGAATATGCGTCGAGACAAGATTATTTATTAAACAGGCAGAAAAAACAAACATAAGAGTGAAAGTAAATATAAGTAAAACATAGATTAAAGGAGTTAGATATAGGGAGATAGATTCACAAGTAACATAAGACGTCTAGCGGGAAGGTGCGTTGATTAGTCTTCGTGAAACATTAAGGCTGATGTGTACCGACTTTAAACCGATGGTTAAAATAAATTAATCGATAAAAATGTATGCATAAACAGTGATTATTTTATTTTATCCGCCGGTTAAATGTTGGTGCACACCAGCATAAGTACTGTAAATAGCATTGCTGTTTCATTACCGCACCTTCCACTCAAGCTTGGCAGAACCAATGATGTATTTAGTATTTCATTATTAAAATGTAATCATATACCTAATATATATACCACCATCACCACTCTAATGTTTTAAGGGTTGTCTGAAAGAGATCGCTCTTTAGCAAATAGCAAAAACTCAGACTGTATATAAATCCATTAGTATTAATTAGCTTTTAAGTTTTCTGCAATACTACTCCTATAGCTTACTCGTGCTTTTGGTTAGTTTTTAACCGACTTCAAAAAGTAGAAGGTTCTCAATTCGCCTGAATGTTTTATTGACTCTATAAGGTGAAATGGTGATTCTTCATATATTGAATAGGCTCGCGTTTGATCGATATTGCGCCTTATGTCAGGTGAAAATACAGCCTAAGATGATGCACACTTAACTAGAAAATACCTGTTCACGCGAGACTAGAAGATATCTAAATTGTATATTTCATTAAAAATAGACGACGGTTAAAAACTTCCACTCTTCAGTGGCACGGTGATTTGGGTTGCGAAATAAAACGACGCCATCGAATGTCGAAAAGGTAGAGATTTTTGTTTAAAGTGACGTTGGTACACTTTTTGACATTGACAACAGATAAATAACACATAGACTCTCGCGTAATGGAGGCGACTGATATTCGTGTGCTATCATCCATGATAGAATAGAAATGAAAATAGTTATATTATGGCACAAGCACGACAATAAATTATTTGTTTCGTATGTGATCGTGACTATATTTAGATTCCAGAAACCACCATTTGTTATTGTTTATTACTCATAATAAACACTCAAGAACGTGGTCGTACATAACTCTTAACGACGTCATTAGCGTCACACCTCAAGTCTCAGGGCGATAGAAGTCACGAAAAATACGATTACGGCCATAATCCGGTGAATTAATGCGCTTTTTAAAGTCCTTTATTCACTCAAGATATTCTTTTAGTTTGTTTAAAATTATAAATAAGTTTTAATGAATATTCAGTCATATAATGGTCTGAGCAATATATCTTGACGGCCTTTGTGGTTGAGCGGGCTAAGTGTTTTACGGCTTATCTCACTGCGAAGCAGAGGTTCCGGGTTCGATTGCTGGAATGGTAAATTTCGGAAACGAATTTTCTGGGTTATTTACTATGGATATGTTACGTCTGAGTGTCGGGTTCGGACCCAGAATAGTCCGTTGTATATTACCCATAACTCATGCGTAACTTGCTTAATTTGAATATACAATATGTTTGTCTGCAGTTTATTACCTTTGTCGCATCTGGAGTTCTTTTGTTTACTTTGTGCTTAAAATTTGCAATTAAACAATAGCCTATTGTTATTGTTTTCGACTTTGTTGGCCGTTCGCAGGAATAATTAACCAGGAGTGCAGGTTACGTTTTCTTGGAAAAACTCAGCCCACGCAGTTGATTGTTGTATACAGTTACTATAAAGCAATACCCGAACGGATGGGTGAGGCAGTCAAGCGAGGACAACGATACGAGCAAGACGTAGATTCGATGAGCGATATAGTGACGCACTTTACGCGTGTTATTGAATCGTGCAGTTTGTACTAGTAGTGTCTAGTTATATTTGTACCTATGTTATACGTGTTTGTATAGTTCTAATAATTTCTATAGTGATTCCAACGGCATTTTATTAACACGTATAACACAGGTACAAATATACATACAAATATAAATGGACATAACCAGCGATTCAATAACACGTGCAAATTCCGTCACTATATAGCTTATCGAATATGCGTCTTGATCGTATCGTAATCGGCGCTTGGCTGCCTCACCCCTCCGTTCCAGCATTGTTTTTATACTAAACTATACCATGCAACAATCGACCGCGTGGTCTGAATTTCTAAGAAAACGAAATCTGCACACCTGCGGCTATAAAGGAATACAGTAACAATATAATGTTTTTCTTAATTACAAAATTTAAACACAAAGCAAACAAAAGAAGTCCAAATGCGGGAAAGGTAATAAACTGCAGATGTGCATTCACTTTGTCGGCACTCGGTCGTCATACTCTAACACTGTAAATGAGTTTAAGTCATATCGCCTACACTTTAACAAACCACCTAAACTAAAGTGTTGACTACACCTGGCTATTAATCTAAAGTGAAATATTACGTATGTCTGGCAAATGGTATCTTTCTTTATCTTTCTTCCTTCGATTCATATACAATGAAAATTAACTTTAAAATTCTAATACGAACTTAATTAAACGACCATTAATATTTCATGTCAAAACAAGACGTTTAATTATAAGTGTCATTGCGTCGATAATTATTTTAACAGCCTGCTGATGGGGGCACATAAAATTTAACGTTGTACATCATCACGCTATTGATTGCAGTACGAGTCAATCGAGCATTATTTTCTTAGGTTCATTAAAACTAAATGTCAAAAAAATATTAGGGAATCAGTGTTTCAATGGTACATAAGATTAGTTTCCAAATTTTTTTGTAGTGAATCTTCTTTGTATCGTTATGATTTGAAACTAGATGAAACGCAAAAGCAACACTAAAAAGAGATAACGACATTAATATAGAACTAAACCTGCGAGAGAATGAGATGGAATACATTTCTGTAATAAAAAATATATAATTTTATTGCAGGGGTTCAGTAGACAGGCAGACGGCCCACTTGATGGAAAGTGGTTACCATCGCTTATGGACATTCGCAGCACCAAAGTGCTAGAAATGCGCTGCTGCTCTCTTAGGGAGACTGGAACCTGGCCACTGATGCCGGAACACAACTCAGGGTTTTATGGCGACACACTTTAGACCAGGGTTGGTCCAGACGGGTAAATACCCTACCACCTGGCAGTGGGATGTTTTATCGTCTCTTACGACAAGCCACTCGGCCGCAGGATATATTTAAACACTATTCTCATTTAGATAGAGTTGGAAAGGTTTTCAAGCTTTTTATTAATACTTCACATTTCGTGTTTGAAGCCGTAAATATATTATAAAGATATAATAAGAAAAATCACGTCACGAAATTTAGAATCCCTCCCAAACCCTTGTCAGACTTTGATTCCTTTCTACTGCGTGTGAACTGCATACGCACATTTTTTTTCTTGTGAACCGTTTGTTAATTTTAACTTTTTTAACAACGTATACATTTCTGTAATGTAATTCGTAAATAGTATTTGGTGACAGACAGACACCGAGAGGAATGGTCACATATTCTTCTATTTGACCATATCTATAATAGTTTCTTAATATAAAAGAAAGAAAGAAAATCTAAAACTTTATACAATATCCATCTTCTACGCCCTTACTATTTCTAAAGTCGATATTGTAAACCCACGTGGTTTAAAATCCATACTAGGAATGAGCAACCGCTTTGAGAGTACGTGATGTAATTATAGTCAAAATAATAAGGTGTCAGTTAGGAGATAGATAAAAAACATAAGTATGTTAAAACACGACGAGACGGCGAGATAATTGTATGATAAAAAGTAAAAAAAACATATGCTGTAAATTACAAAAGACTGGCTTTGATTGAATAGAAATTGCCAAGACACAAATGAAAGTTTTGAGGCAAGATTGTCTTACCGCTTGGAGAAGCGAAGCGAAGGAGGAGTCCTTAAGCGACGATAGCACGTTGCGAAGCGATATACGTAGAATAGCTTCCTATTATATAGATTTAAATTGCAGGTTTGTATTGAATTGTAGATTAATACTGTATGACCAAAAAATCCAAACTAAGTTTTAACGGTTTTAAACTTGAAAATTTATTTGATTTTTATTTCTACGGTTCAGCCACTTGTCAGTAGCCGGGATCACGGAAGACAAAGTAGAAATGAATACAATAAAATAAATAATATGCCGTGTTCTAAACATGATCTCCAGTGGAATATATCTAAATTTAAATAAAAAATGAATCGTAGAAATGTATGAACGGGCATAACTGAGAACGACTTTACAAATTTGTTTTTTTTTATGTGTTCGAGTGAGTCTAGATTCACAATTGGAACCAGTAGGTGGTGCAGGGATCGGATTCTAGGGTCCTCCTAATCTCCTGGATGGATTTTGATGATTTTTGTGTGTGTTTGAGTGGTTTAAATTCACAATTGGAACCGGTAGGAGGCACTAGAATCGGGTCCTAGGTTTTTTCAGGGAAGGACAAAGTCTGCCGGGTTCGCTAGTTTTAAATTTGAAAAATAAATTCCAAAAGTAACTACAGTTTTCTATAATTTTGACTCTGGATACACTACTATCCACTTTCACATCAGGTGAGGTCAGGGTAAGACTAGGTATCGCAGATCATCAGAGATACCATATAATTATAATTATTAATGCATCTATATAAATACTAGCTGTCCCGGCAGACGTCGTCCTGCCCGGTAAAAAATAGGGGTTGATCGTAGAGGGTTGAAAATCTAGGGTTGTATGTATTTTTGTATGTTGTATCATAAAAAAATAGAAATTAAAAATTTTGTCTAAAAAATAAAATAAAAAATTTAGGGGTGGACTACCCCTAACATTTAGGGGGATGAAAAATAGATGTTGGCCGATTCTCATAGATACCGGATAAGCACAAAAAATTTCATCAAAATCGGTCAAGCCGTTTCGGAGGAGTATGGCAACGAAAACTGTGACACGAGAATTTTACATATTAGATTTATATAATAAAGATGGAATTTTTAGCGTTATTTATAAAGTAATAAATACTGTTCGTCTTTAATGGAAATTAATAGTAATTAATATTCCCACTATCAGATGATAATATACCAGCATACACCTATGTAAGCACTTTCGACACCTTGCCATCGAATCTTTAAAAAGCTATTAAGCCGCTATTCTGCATCAGGCCGGGCATTAATAACTAGAAGCATCTGCACATGAACACACGTCCAGCACGCGACACATAGAAAGGTCTTGCGTCAACGACCTCAACATCTGCTTGGCCATTTAAGTCTATATATATAAAAAGGTATTAAAAACAAATTAGCTCGTGCTTTAAATAATGAGACCTAGAGGTAAGCCTTGAGACATCCACATTGCGTAATATTATAAAGTTAGACAAATACCTTATAAAAATACGAACAATATGTATACCTCAACTTCTTTACATACAATACTGTCTTTTAAGCACGGCTTCGCTTGCGTTAAAAAGAATATAATTTATATCATGAAGTGGGCATGTTATAATTCTTATAAATACAAATGAAGAGTAACTATATTCGATTTGATTTGGCGCGCATATTGGTATTATCATAGTATATGTCAAGTGTCATTTGTAGATCACATGTCAGTTGTCAGTTAGAACAACAGATCAAATTAATAAAGTGTTATTTTTAAATTCCTACACGTATTAGATTAGATTGAATTTGTAAAGCTTTAAATGTTGTTTATCGTTTCAGGTGAAATACGTAATTATTAATTCACATACAAAAACAGTGTGTATCGTATTGTATATAATAAAAACTCTCTTTTCAGAGCAACCGTTAGATTTTTAACTTATAAATAAAAAGAAATCATTATATAAACAACAAATTAAACTTTTACTTTTACTCTAATGATGAATACTTGTAAAGCCATCTAGCAAGTTAGAATGAACCAAGAGATAAAGATATTAAAGTTATACTAACGTTATCGTCGCCACGAGGATGTATTTGTTCGTGACTTGCAACAGTGGCGCCAATAAACGTGATCTGAACACCATCCATTTGGCTATATTCGTCTACTAATTGGAAACAGTAGTTTTTTCTGTATAAAAGTTACTCTATGTCCTTTTTTACACCACTGACAACATACATGCAGAATTTCTTGACGATCTATTGCTTAGTTAAGGCGCCCAAACGTTACAAACAAACAACTCAATTTCGCATTTATAATATTATTTGGGATATTACAATCACATATACCAGTGCTTTTCAATCTTTTTGAATACGCGACCCCTTTACAGGTTGAAAATTTTTGGCGACCCTTTGGGATATAAAAAGACAAAAAGTTAATTAATTAATAATTAATTTAAAAGACCTATATTCATTATTAGAACCTATATTAGACATACAAAAAGCTGCTGAGCGTACAAAGTACCTAAGTACGAAGTATAAATTTAAATTACCTTGTCGCTTTTGCCGGCGACCTCCCGAGCACGGCTCTGCTACCCCCATAGGGGTCGCGACCCGCAGATTGAAAAACACTGACATATATGTAGAACGGAATTCTTTTCAAACGAACTGTACGAATGACTCGCTAAATAAATCTAGAAAAACTTATTGTTGTCTAAATTCGATTATACTGGTGCAGACGGTGGACAAAAAAACTGATCAACCTTCTTATATTCAAGACCAGACGCTAAAAAAGTAAAGCAGGTCACTTGAACTGAAACTAGATGACTCAGGTCCATCGAAACAGCTCTTATTGGATCCGTAGCAAAGAAATGTAGATCACTATGTGATAAACTTCAATAAGGTTTATTTATTCTTGTTGTATCACGTAGTCAATAAGTCTGAACGATGACATCGATGACCGTTGTAGGTCAGGTCACTTTCATCTATATAATATTATTAAATTCTAAACAGGCCGAATCTGTACATTGAACCGATTACTAACACATTCAGACTAGGAGATTAGATGATGCGAATGTTGTTTGTCAGAATGGTCGCAAGTAGCCATTCATCGTCTCTGCCTACCTTCGTGAGGAACAGGCTTTATAATATGTATGTATGGATGAGTATTCCTAATTTAGACGCAAAATTACTGTCTGTACATTGAAAACCATATAAACGATGGAGAACATGATTATAGATTTCTTGTGTCACTCTGTTAGTGCGGGACTCGCGTAAAAACTACTAAAACAATTTCATTCCGGTTTTCTCTAATCGATAAAAAATTCTTAGAGTTATAACCTGCGCCACTGTTTATTCTAGGAATCCCGTGGGATTTTTTTACGAAAGATTTAAAATGGCAAGAATAAAAATAACGAATTCCAATGTGATCGTTTGACATTTTTCATCCTGGGAACTTTCTCGGGAGCGGTTTGTAGTTGTACGGGTGCATAAAAATGAGCTTATTCCAACACAGTTTTCACTAAAAGGATAGCTTGCATTTTTTTTAATAGTGCGGTTCTGCGAGAATTTCAAGTCAAGCAGGGACAAAATCGCGGGCATATCTTAATAAACAATTAAAGTGCATATTGGAATAAATTACAAACGAGGGTCACTTTAATGCAATTAATAATTATTACGTAAATAGCAGACATTAATAAGTGTAGCGCTGACAAAAATAAAGCAGAATTGTGTTGACTGTTGAAAATATCTATGTAAATCATGACATTATCTTCCTTTTCGTACCCACTAATATGATAAATATCATTGATAATTATTTTTGTGTTGTCTATATCTGAAATATTGTAATGTAATTTACTTCCTTGGGTGTCATGTTCTATTCTATTTTCCTATCAATATACGTGTTTCTCAATTTACATCTCTCCAAATCAAAGTCAATCGGTGAAATAACAATCTATAAACATATAAAGCTGAAGAGTTTGTTTGTCTGTTTGATTGAAGGCGCTAATCTCAATAACTACTGGTCAGATTTAAAAAATTCTTTCAGTGTTAGCCCATTTTATTGAGGAAGGCTATATATCATCACGCTAAGACCAATAGGAGCGGAGCACCAATGATGAGCGTTTCAAAATCGGGGGGGTTTTGAAAAGAAATTTCATGCGGGCAACGTCGCGGGCACAGCTAGTGTTTTATAATATCGTAGTATGAAATATATTTAAACAGCTGTTTCTAATGTTTTTCTATATAGCAACCCTGTCGTTGCCAATAGTGCTGCACAATCTAGGCATATTTACGACCATTCATGGGCCCACAGAGGGGCCCATTAGCGGAACAGGTTGCGTAACTTTCCAAGTTATCGAGGACAATGGTTCCTAAAACCGGCTGGAACACCTGCCCGGGGTGTGGTATTTCTGAGGGAACTTTTTGGCTATCACTCGTTATGCGATATAATTGGTTGGCTGGTCGTTATTACAAGATTTTTGCCATAATATGGCTATCTTACAATCTACAAGGTGTCAAGAACTGTCTGACCACAATATTTATAAGTTTCGATTCATTACATTTATCAATAAAGGATAATTTTGCAAAATCCTAATTCAAGATTAATATTAACGTCGTCGAAAGTCGTTTCACGTGATGCTTACAGAAAGTCTTTTTCAATTAAATCTAATTTTTAATTAATATAATATCTAACAATATAATTAAGTCATTAATCTATATGATGTGTACTATTTTTACCTTAGTTTATTTTTAGTTTTGAATTAGTCTTAATTTCTATTTAAATTATTATAAACATTTAGTTTGTGCTAAAATAGACAAATAAATTAAATCTGACTATTATGTAAGCGGGGTAAAAAAAACTGTAACATCTTCCCTATAAATGCATTCTTTAGGTTTCTTAAGATTACAGATTATAAAATATCTATATTATTTGAAGAAAGAGAATGTTGGATAAATTGTAAATATATTACATTTTTTTACTATTACTTACTATTTTCCGAAGAAAAGTTTAATTAAAACTCTACTTATTATCAGACTCAAAGTTAAGTCCTAAGCAGTCTTTTGGACTAATCTGCATAATTATGTTACAATTGAAACCTGTATGTATGTGATATTGGAAGCCGGCAAATTAAGACTATCGATCTATACAACCCGACAATCTAGCTAGCTTGTATGATAGATATATTATTAGTGTTACGGGAAAGTCTGACTCGAGAAGAGGTTCATTTTTCTTGAAAAATACTACCAAACGAGTACAAAGTAGCTAAACTAGAAGATGCATGCATTCATGTCATCATAACTCTTTAGTCACTAAGGAACAATGTTCTTATACCGTGCTATTGGTATTTACATGGCACATAACTAACGCCAAGTGTTGGCCTTACGCCAATATGCCAATGCGTTAAATTCTGATGCAGCTCATGATTTAATGGTATTGATGATCAGATCATTTTGTTCGTGCCTTGTATGACTCTGCTTCTCGTGACTCAACTCTAAATCCTCATTTAAGTTCTCTAGAAATAATCTGTGTGTTCAAGTGGATTCGAGGATGGATTAGACTCACAAATAAGCCCGGCAGATGGCGCTGCAGTCGGGTTCTAAATTTTATTTCTTCAGGGCAGGACAACGTCTGCCGGGACAGCTAGTATATATATAAAAATCAATTGCTGTTCGTTAGTTCCGCTAACGAGAATGGCTGGACTGATTTTGTTAATTTTGGTTTTGAATTATTTGTGGAAGTTCAGGGAGAGTTTAAAGGTGAGTAAATATGAAAAAATGCTTGGAATATAGTAAAAACAACAATTTCGCTTTCCCTTAGAAACTATTCCTATTTTTACAATTTTGTGGTTTTGAATGTCAAACGTTTGGTGTTCGTTCCGGTTAACTTTTGACTATATTTTTTACTAAAGTTGACTAAAGTTTGTTTGTTTCAGTTTGATGGGTCAGCTAGTAAAAATAAAATAATATAGTATGAAATGTAACTATATTTTTATCGCTAATTCAATTATCGTCGTTTTTGTTCAGATTCTTATAATTATTTTAAAATAATAGAATTTTGCTGGATAGATACACAAAAAAATAACGAAATATATATCATATAAAATAATTGATATAAAATAAATGTGTACTATTTTTTTCTCTAACTTCCTCAAAAGTAGTATATTAATGGTTAAAAAAACAATCATAATTTTCTTCAAAAAAGAAATCGATTAGTAATTAAACGAATTTCATAAGTCAAATATTTGGACAATATTCGAGATTATACATCCTTAATAAGTTGATCGTAATCACACGTACCATTCATCAATCATACACGCCAAGAACTATAAATCTCGTAGAGTATGCACTTCCATTCCGTTTACTAAATCCATTATTTATAAGGCATTCCTAATTACGACGTAAACAATTAATTATTAAAATTACCTTCCGCATCATTAGTCTCCGTTGAAGCATATGAACGCACATCATATTACGGTACAACGATCTATCTCATGTAAACATTGATAATAATTCGAGTTTATGATTGCTTATAAAGCCTAGACACGAGTTGAATGTTTAGTTGCACATAGCGGCTATATGTAGATAGATATTCATTGGTTCGGAGGGGACGTGCTCTATGCTAGGGTTGGTGCAAAACAAAATTTACAGACAGATAAAAAAAAATGCTTAAATAGAGGTGCGGAAAATCAAATCAAATGAGAATAGAATAGAAAACACGTTATTGTTCACCACCTACACATAAAATAAACAATTTACAGTAGTGACATTAAACGGTAAAAGTAGGAGCAATGGGCGGCCTTATTCCAGACAACCCAGGCTATGGATTCTATGAAGGGGAATTTCGCAAGTGTATGACGTTGGTGTGCAAATTAAATACACTTATAAATATCACACAAAACATATACCGAAAATGAATAAAAATAGAGAATAAACAATAACACATTAGATACCTTTTATAAACTTAAAGATAGTCATATAGCCTCATAATTTTTTTATGACTGTATAATTATCTACTTGGACGTCATAAGTAGGTACAAATAAAAGGAGTTAAATAATGCATTTATATTGTTTGAAATGTAATTAAAATTATTGCTATCATGATATTTTGAGATGTTATTTTAATGTCTGTTTTTTATTTGTAATGTTTTTAGAATTTATTATAATCTATGTCCGCATCCCTAGTTGCATCTGAGTATACAATGTATGTGACTTTATTTGTTCTGTACATATATCCCTAAACAGACTTAAACTAGTTAGTAATTAATTGAATAGATTATAAAAAAAATGAGTATTCAATGTTTTCAATTAATAGCAGTTAAAATTTAAAAGCATGTCACTAAATTTGAACTTATTTCCGGGCTTTCTACCAGTCGCCTTTTAAATGTTATCACTATATTTATTGGGTGTATAATGTAAGTTTTATTAACCCGAAACCTTATTAGAAATTAAAAGGAAGGATGTATAGCAATCTATTTATACTCAGATCTACATAAAAATGTGTATTACATTTATATCTTATCAATAAAATAATTATTATACTTCACACCCATGTTAAACGAACAGAAAATACAGTGATTACCATATTCTGGTGATAATATTTTACGAAACTGACAGCCCTAACGGCAATTATGGACGGGGCGAGGTGACTCGAGGTGTCGTGGGTATCGCGATACTATCGTAACGTCTCGTTCGACGTTACCGGTGGTTATTTAAACGAGGAATTTAATAAAATAGTCATGCCGACCCGATCGCAGTGAGCACGCTGCGAACGGCACTACACCCCGTCCAGGTATTTATTTTATTTTTGACGTTTGCACGCCCACCAAGAGGCCCATTCATTCTCTTGCGCGGCAGTCTTGCAGTGAGCGGAGCTTGCAGGAGTCGCAAGAGTCGCACTGCATCACTTGGCGGACTGCCATACAGGAGATAATGAAGGGCCCTTTACATATTTTTGTTAGTAGACTTTGTATGTCATAATTCATTGTTCCAGGCGACGTAGTAGTGCCGTTCTGTGACTCATCTAATGCACAGACTATAAACTCTCGTCATCATATCTCAAGCTAATCGTAATTCGTAAAATATTTTAATAAGGCAAGAACAGTAATAGAATTAGGAGGTTCCAAATAAATTAAGTAATAAAAAATAAAAAAAACGTGAAAAATAATTAAAACAGATAGAACAGTCCCTCACAATATTTAGGTCGTCAGGATGGAGGAGAATAAAAAAATAATAGTATGTATTGAATTTTAAGGCTTGTAGTAACGCCAACAACCTGGAGGATTTTTCGGCCGATAGCGGGAATTACATACACGTGTGGTTTTTCAGATGCATTATTATTTTATTGCGAGTAAAATAAAGTATAGTATTCAAAATTATACTATATTTTACTCGCTACTACTATATTATATCCGATTTTAATAAACATTGTAGGAGTAAAATGGTTTCACATCAATAGTTTGGAGGCGATCTGGTGATTTTTTCTCGTAACTAAATATAACGATGGAAAAATTACGAAAAAAAACACGTTACATCTGGTATCGTGAAGATTGATGACAACTAATTTGGTAAGGTGATCAGTGACCAACAAAAAGTTGTATTATTTGTACCCCACTTTCGACGTTTTACGGCAACAGGACTCTCCATGAGTGAATCCGACTTGCCAACGGCAATTTGGTGCCCCTATATAAACTACACATCTTTAAAAAACTCGAACGTCTTATCTATAAAACTTTTAAAATCCTCTTCGGGAATGTATCATTCATAACATGTAACATCAAAAGTCGATAGACGTGAATTCAAATCAGTCAAAGTCGATCCGTCGGCAGACAGGGGGCTCAGGTAGCTCGGGCCCCCGGAATTAGGTCTTACGGGTGCATTAAATATTGATGGGGGCTCTATGGGTTGTATGTGATGCATCTGCGAACACTGTTTGACGATTCTGTAGAGTTCGGGAAATATGTTTATTTTTTGGCCTTGTGCTGTTCAGTAGTCTTGAATAAAATATCCATATATTAAAGTCTGTTTGGGACTTAGTCTTAGAATCATGCAGTTTGTTTTTACTAACTTAATTTCACCCATAGCGTCTTCTTTGAAATTAACTGTAATTAATACAGGTCAAGGTAAGCTAAAGCAGATGTCTACTGGAAAACATTTAAGTTCTCATATGATAGATAAGATCACGATCATCAGTCGTGTCGCAGAAAGAAATGAAACAGCTGACTGAGAATAGAGAAGATTGGAGAAGGCTGCACCGACAAGAGTTAAACTCTCAAATATTATGATGATGATGGTAGAAATAAGAGGCTTCCAAATATTGTGTAAATTCTTCACTAACATGTTCAAAGTACCAACGTACTTAATTTTTTTGAACTGAACCTTCTTTAGAATCGTTGTGATTTGAAAGTTGATGAAACAAAAAAGCGAGACTAAAAGGAGATAACCATATCATTAACCATAAATCTATAGGACTAAGCCTGTCTCTGAGAATGTGATACGAGCTTTGTATTGTGCAGCATAGACAAAAGACAATAAGACTAATGATTCAACATAGGTCCAATTTGGACCGATTAAGCCTGATAATATTTTTTTAGATTATAACAGTGAAAAATTTGAAGTGATACTTAAGACGTTTATTTTGAGTTACAATATGCTAACGGATGTAAGGATGTGACGGAGGCTAAAGAATTATATTTTTATTAAAAAAAGTTAGAGAAGAATTTGAGTATATTCTCTGAAGTTTCACTTCTACTGTGTGTGAACTGCACACACACAGACCATTTTATAAATTTTATTATAAGCAAGCGTTCGCCCGCTGCTTTAAATCTTTAATACTAACGCAAAAGAAGCCCCAGCATAAAGTAAATTCATTAAAAGTAAATATAAAAAAAATATAAACAGACGTCATGTGTGAAAACTATCTTTGAGATTCCACTAAAAGGTCAATGTTTATTATTATTTTACAGGACTATTAAATGTTCTCAAAGGAAACAACATAAATTCATATGAAAAACCATAAAACAGCAGAATCACGATTAAACTACGTAAAAGTTGCACAACGCGACGTTACTCTTATCTTGAAAAAATTATCTCATAAGCCGTGAACTTGAAATCTTTTCGACGTTAAATAATATCTAAATACTATAACAAACATTCACAAAAAGCGTGCTTCAACCTGCAGTATGCTAATTAACAGTGCAAGCATCTATTTTCACATGTGTACGCTAACTTACACAGCATAGCGTAGTCCATATATAGTACTAGCAATGTCAGAGCAACTTCGTTCGCGTTACCATAACGACGTGTATATAGACATATATGTAGAGTAAATAATAAATTTAAAGAAAATTAAAAGTAAATAATTAATATAAAAATGTTGGGTAAATAAAACATTACAATACTCTAGTGTCCATGAAATCTTTCGTGATCACGGATACTGTAAATTGGTCGAAATGTCGGAATAATAAAAATCAAATAAATTACCGCGTTTAAAACCGTCAAAACGTAGTTTTATTACGCATTGTACAAACTCAAACCATTTAAATAAAACTCATCAGAGACCTAGCTATAATAGCTTCTATCCGGGGGCGTAACTTAAGATACTTTTTATCCCAATAAATGACGTCGTTTCCGTGGGATAGACGAAACTAGCGAAAGAGATGGCTCTGCAATCGCATCTTTTGGAAAGTACTGAACGTATGATATTCTATTTCCCAAAAATCCCGAGGGAATTTTCCCGAAAGCGGTTTTTAATTGTTCGGGTGCATAAAAATGATCTTATTCCAACAATAAAAAAATAACTTACATCTTTTTTAAATGCTGTATCTCGGAAATCCGCGGGAATTACAAGTCCAGTGTGGACAAAGTTGTGGGCATATCCTAGTTATTATATTACATGTCAGAAACCGAATTAGTTTTTATGTGAGTAAAATAAAGCTAGAGGTCGGACACGCGGCGTAACCGCAGGGCAAACTCTAGTACAAAACCTTACAATGTACCTTTCATAGATGTCAAATTTAGATTGTCCAACATCAACGCGATTGGATAAGATGGACTTTTAAATACAGAATTGACGATATTATACCATACCGTTACTGTGTAGGCGTGTTATCTATTCATTCAAAAGGCATTTTTGATACACCAGATATTATTTCAAAATACTACGTTAGAATATGTAAATACGAGTTCGTAATTTAATTTAATTACAAACAAAGTATTTCCATTTATACAACCATTAATAAGGCTATTAACTAAATATAATTATGACACTCTTAATTGCCACTTATTAATTGGGCCACAAATTATTTCAACTTCTTCCGAATTAAGAGCCTTCTTCACTTTTCTTACTATTTATTCAACTTTACATAATATATTAAGATAATACTTAAATTGATTGTGTTAACGATACCTAATTTAAATCACCAATTACAGATTGATGAAGTATTACATCGTTCCGTCTTTGTTTCCCACGTTTTTAAATCAAAACTGGTGAGTTGGTGAGAACTGGTGGTGAGTGTTACCTGTAAAGAAAGAAAAACAACTGTCAAATTTTAATGTAATTTCAAGGTTCAGTCGATATTAGATGGTTCCATTCTGTCTTTCGATTTAGATGATTCAACCGAAACCATCTTTATAAACACCGGTGTGTCCTTTCTGTACTGTGCTTTTTAATCAAATTGAATCATTTTTTTAGATCCATCTAAGAATCTACCTTTATCTAATAACTAGCTTCTGCTCGCGACTTCATCCGCGTAGAATGGTTAAAAAAAAGCAAATTAAAAACCCCCAATTTTGAAACATTCTTCATTGGTGCTCCGCTCCTATTGGTCTTAGCGTGATGATATATAACCTTCCTCAATAAATGGACTATGTACCTAATATTGAAAGAATTTTTCAAATCAGACCAGCAATATCAGAGATTAGCGCGTTCAAGCAAACAAACAAACTCCTCAGCTTTATATATTAGTATAAGATAAATAATTTCCTCATTCAAAACTTAAAATTCTATATAGAAAGAAAACATTTATGACACAAAAACCACGCACACTATACATGAAAATACATCAAACAGATTCACAAGAATTTACCACAATACTAAGAATACAAACATGATACGTTTACCCAAGACGAGCATAAGCATGCAAATCATTAAGAATAATTGGAGAATTTTATAATTGTGAAACAGGTGATATTGTCATGAGATCATTATAAATATTTGTTGTTAAGAAAATATTTATTCCGTTCATAGAAACTAAACTACCAGATATAATGTTAGTACTTGGTGACAAAAATAAATGCTCATTTCAGGCATTTTGTACGTTTAGAAAGCCCTTTTACGCTCCCTCGTTAGAAAGGGGACTCGAGAGTTGATGAGAGTCGTAAACTTTAAGAAACTTGCAAGTTTCACTTCGGTTATTTAATTAAATACTTGAGGGACTATTCATAGCGTCGTAAAATTAGTGCTTAATGACAGGAAGAACTTTCATACTGGCGTGTAATTTAGAATATTTTCTTAGTTAACTTATAACGTGAAATAATTAGGTATGCTCCAATTTTACGCAATATTTCAATAATTATGTCGAAAAATGAATCATTGTTTAAAACTAGATACACTACGGAGTCATCTAAAGTAAAACTAAATTATAAATTAAAGTACATAACAAATAAAACTGTTCTTACAGAGTAATGTAAATCCATTAAGTAAATTGTAATTAATTTAGTTTTTTTATTTAATGTAATTCGAGGGCATGGCTGTGGCATTTCAGAATGCAATGATAAACACAAAGTATAGCCGTACTTTGAGTCCATCATTTCTGTGTGTTACAATCCCACAATGTACCAAGGTATTAACGTACCGAAATAAGTTTTCTTTCAAACATAATTGTCACCTAATTTGATACGGACAAACAGACAGTTGGCACACTTGCTGGAGTGTTCATCGTCGTCTACGCAAGTTTGTATCATTATTCCCATAGTGGTGGTCAAAAAATTATGATACCCTCTTTAAACGACCCCACATTGCAGAGTAGAAAGAAAGAAACGCGACGTTATCTTCAGAACATTGTATATATGTACAATAAACGTTCTAGGGATCAGAACAGAACATGGTAGTTAAAAAAAATGACAGTGCACATGTAATAGCCGAAGGTGATGAGATAAGGCGTTTACACCACATCGAGTGGTTCATCTGAACATTTTAGGCTCTGAAAACGAGGGTATGCACAGACGCAATCCACCCAAAGGCTTATTTCATAAAACTGGAATTTCTATTCGTGAAATTAAACTCAATCGAATTTAAAACCATCCAGACAAGGACTGTCAAGTCATCCCTATAAATGACAACGAGCATGAGGTGGCAAGAATTCAAACAATGCTCCGGATGCGTAGAAAGGGACAAGTTTTTGTAAATAATTTACGTAAATCCATTAATAAGGAACAATTGTGTTCCCTTCGTCGAAGCTTTGGAAGTTAGGTCCCCATTTATGTGTTAAAATTTTTGTGCTTCTGTGTAACGTTCCTTAGTTTTAAAAATCATTCCAATTATACATTTCGGATGCTTTAACAGCTAATACTTGACCTTAATTAAAAATGTATCATTTCTCTACTAAACTTTTCTTATAGCAGGTCTTTATCCTGTTATTGATTCACATGTCCTACCATCGGTTCAATTTTGACATTTCTAGTACGGAGCTTATGTCAAATCTTAACCAATAGTCAGGCAAATGAGCCGTCGGTAACATATAGGAACCGGTCATTAAAAGACTTGTATATAATAATTTTATGATGTGGCGTCACAACTGACGAATCAAATTAAATTACAAACTGATTATTATGCAGTGATCCAAGTGCGTATATTGAAGATGAAGGCAATCTGTATTGCCTACATTTTGTTCATTGCATAAATGTAAAAGTTAGTTTGAACACCAAAGGCGCAACCAAAGTGCTGCCGTTCTTTAAAGAAAAACTGGATTTTGGCCACTTATTGCCGAAAACAACTGGAGATTATTATGGCGACATACTATAAATCAGGGGTGGTAGCTATCCAGACAGGCAAATAGGCTACCACCTGGCTGTGGCTTGTTTTGTCGCCTCTTGCGAGAGGCCGTCTGGGCGCAGGAAATCGGATTCTTCTTATAACGTTGTACATATGTTGAATAAACACCAGATAAGATAAGTACTTTTATCCCATTTCATTTAATTATGCATGATTTCCTTAAAGATCTAAAGCCCCTTCTAAAATTTAAGCAGGCGAAGCCACGACAAATATCTTAGTACATAGCAACAAACAAGGAGACAAAGAACAATTAACTTACAAACTAGTGTTGGGACCGTTCCAATTTTACGGTAACATCATTAGTTTCGACACGTAACGTAATCCATTGTGGTTTTATTTATAGAAGCTAGTCGTCATGTGCGTAACGACCTCAAGTCAATGACAGAGACAATGTCAAGATCAACTGTTATGAAATATCATATGAGAAATTACGTAAAATGATATACTTATACAGATTCACATAATTATATGCTGTTCCAGATAAATACGTGATTAGGAAAAACAGCTTGTATGTATGTTTCTTTGTTGCTTATTAAGTGATTTCATGTTATTTGGCACTTTAAATATCGAAAATAAGTTACACACGGGTCAAAAGTAGCAAAGCGATAAAAAGTAATATTGTAATATATTATTAGAGTTTTAGTAAACATAGTAGATACACATATTTCGGAAAACGCGTGAGTTTCCGTGGTATGACGAACTGAATTTTACATTTGTAAAACCATGTAGATGGCCCTAGTAGTGATCAAATATAATTTACTTAGTAGAACCAATTAATATTATAACACGTAAATGAAGCAACTATCAGAACAACTACTCCTCGTCCCTCCTTCATGTGCATTTTGATCGATTCTTTCGCAAACAAAGATTCCCCCTGAAGACCTATTTCACAGGGGTTACTCGCGCGTATGCAGGCGATTTACAGTATTGCCAGTAATCAATAATACTATTCAAAATAATTACTTTACGCCCAAAAAACCATAAAAATATGTATTAGTTTCTTTTCTCTTAAACAGCGTTGGTTTTGAACCAATTTATATTATAAATACTATAAAGATCCGATATAAATATTAGAGTATTTTTATCCCGGTATACACGCCTATTCCTGTACGACCAAAGAGCTTTATTGGGGCGAAGTCGCGCGGAGCACTAGTAGTATATTTGGGTGTCAACTAAAACTATATCAAATTCAATTAGGGTTGTCTGGAAGAGATCGCTTTTTAGCGATATGACCGCCTTTTATGCATAATAAGACAGTTTTAGTCTGTAAGTTGTTTTTGTATTGGTGTATAATAAAGAGTTATTGATTGATTTAAATTCATTTAATTGCTTGAAATTATGTACCATACATAAATACGAAATTATATAAGGATACAAGCCTCACATGTTTTGTATATGAGGCGTGCCAGATTTTTCTTGATATACTAATTACAGAAATAACACTATATATAACTACTAGAGTTTAAGAGTTTGGTCTAAATGACCAAAAGACCACAGTGATCGACATGGCTAAAATGACGGAATAGCAAAAAACGACCAAAAAGGCCAAAATAATCAAAATGGTCAAAATGACCAGAGGCCAAAATGACCAAAAAGGTCAAAATGATCAATAAGGCCAAAATGACCAAATAGGCCAAAATGACCAAATAGGCCAAAATGTCCAAAGAGGCCAAAATGACACAAGAGGCCAAAATGACCATATAGGTCAAAATGACCAAATAGGCCAAAATGACCAAAGAGGCCAAAATGACCAAAGAGGCCAAAATGACCAAATAGGCCAAAATGACCAAAGAGGCCAAAATGACCAAAGAGGTCAAAATGACCATATAGGCCAAAATGACCAAATAGGCCAAAATGACCGAATAAGCCAAAATGACCAAATAGGCCAAAATGACCGAATAAGCCAAAATGACCAAATAGGCCAAAATGACCAAAAAGGCCAAAATGACTAAAAAGGCCAAAATGACCAAATAGGCCAAAATTACCAAAAAGGAAAAATTACCAAATAGGCCAAAATTACCAAAAAGGCCAAAATTATCAAATAGGCCAAAAATACCAAAAAGGCCAAAATGAAAATTATCCCTTGTCCATCCTCAGTATTCAATTTACATACGTGCCGAATTTCAGCCAAATCGGTACAGTAGTTTTTCCGTAAAAGCATAACAAACAAACAGACAAATATCATTTTATCCGGAAACTATCTCATTTTTCGGGATAAAAAGTATCCTATGTTCATCCTCGGTATCGAAAATATATATATACTGAGTTTCAGCCAAATCGGTCCAGTAGTTTTTACGTGAAAACGGAACAGACAGACAGACAGAGTTACTTTCGCATTTATAATATTAACTAGAGTTTACCCCGCGGCTGCGCCGCGGGTTAACCTCTAGTGCGTGTCTCTTGTTTACAGAGCAAGTGCTACAGGTTATATTATATTACATTTTTATGTATTTGCGCACAGAAGATTCACTTCATTTTATATTGTTAATTATATATACCATCCCCCGTCTATCTGTCAACAAAATAAATTACAAAACTTGACCAAAAAGGCCAAAATGGTCTAAATGACCAAAATACCACAGTGACCGACATGACTAAAATGACGGAATAGGCAAAAACGACCAAAAAGGCCAAAATAATCAAAATGGTCAAAATGACCAAAAAGATCAAAATGATCAAAAAGGCCAAAATTACCAAATATGCCAAAATGACCAAATAGGCCAAAATGATCAAATAGGCCAAAAATACCAAATAGGCCAAAATGACCAAAAAGGGCAAAATGACCAAAAAGGCCAAAAAGGCCAAAATTACCAAATAGGCCAAATTACCAAAAAGGCCAAAATGAAAATTACCCCTTGGCCATCCTCAGTATTTAATTTACATACGTACCGAATTTCAGCCAAATCGGTAGTAGTTTTTCCGTAAAAGCATAACAAACAAACAGACAAATATCATGTTATCCCAGAAACTATCCCATTTTTCGGGATAAAAAGTATCCTATGTTCATCCTCGGTATCGAAAATATATATATACTGAGTTTCAGCCAAATCGGTCCAGTAGTTTTTACGTGAAAACGGGACAGACAGACAGACAGACAGACAGAGTTACTTTCGCATTTATAATATTAATAGGGATAGGGATAGGGATAATAGGGATTCGGGAAGTTTGTTAAAGATTTTGACCGATAAGTGACATATCTTCGCCGTCAATGCAAGATTTTGCAACTGCATTTTTTGGTGAAATGTTTACGTCAAATTCGTTACATATTACATGTAGGTATGTATATATCACAATACTGAAGAAATAAATAATGTCATCGAAAAATATAGTTACAAGTTCCTAAGTTCCTGCACTGATGCCGACGATATAGTTTTTTTAGTGACATCTAATCATTCTCAAATATTGGCAACACTAATTGCATCGGAAGCAGTAGAAATGCATTGGGATAATGCAGCGATCTGCCCTACGAATCTTCCCCTCGACGTATCGTGTTGCTGGGATTAATTGATGTTTACCCCGCACCCAGGGCTCGAAATACCCTGAAACATATCACACGAAATTAGCAACGGTAGTTACATAAATTACTAATAAACCGCAAGCCTCAATTAATGAATCAGTATTACGTGGATTTCAATCAATTTGAATACATTTCTTAAATTACGCGTTCACTGCCGTACAGTGCAGTGTTTGATGATAATTATTTTAAACAACCATTAAACGTAAACTAGGGCTTAATTTAAGGATTCGTTCTTCATAAAATTTTCTCTTAAACGTCAATCTAATACGTGTAATAGTCCGCAAGTTTCAGGTTATTTAAATTTATATAATATTATAAAAAAAAAGACTGTGCGTCTCAGGACGCTCGACAGAAGTGATAACTGAAACTGATTAGTTTCACGTTAGATTTAACGAACGAAGCGGTTTACCCTCCTATGAGAAGATATCACTTCAAAAAGTTCGAAATTGTATAAGATCGCCTGGAGCATAACGCTTTTCCTTACGTAACGATTGCCGATTGCTACTAGTTCACTTGAAGCCGCGTAAATAAAGTTAGTTAATTTTTTGGAAAAATCACAACTTACAATGCTCAGTTTTAAATAACGAAAAATAGGTATAACAAAAATAATAAACAATTAAAACGAATTCAAGTCCCCTTTGGGTAATTACACAACTCGCTATGTTTTCGGGAACTTACCAACTTTTGCCTTTTTCCATTTCTTGCTATTTTTGTACAATTTGTTAGCACAATGGTCTAAGCGAGGAAATTTCCTTATTAGTTAAGTGTGAACATTGTAACAACGGAAGTAACGCTTACAAAACGTATTGTTAACAAATGAAGCCTTATTTGAAATGAAAAGATGGAAGTTTTATATTTAATTTTAACGTATTATTTGGAGTGTTATTTCCGTTGCTTTAAAAGTTTTATAAACTTTTCATTCACCACCTTTTCAGAAAAAACAATGGCTAACACAAATTATAGTAGTTAATTCAAAATATAACGTAATTTTTCCAGCCTACCCTGAGGGCTTCAACTAGAATCTGATCTAGGCTATCTATATTGACTAGTTACCTAAGCTCTACACTATAACAACCAAAGATGGCCCTAAAATTACGAAAATCTATATAAATTATATAAATAATTAATATCTTATTTATGCATTTTAATTTTCGACTATGCGGTAAAAAACCTTACTATTAGGAATTCTGTCTTCAGAAGAGCAAAGAGACCTATAACTTTGTCTTGTTCTTTAAAAAGGAAGTAAGCAAGAAAGTATTTCTTGCTTGCTACTGATCAAAATATCGTTTAAACTACGTTTTACAATTAACTAAATACTCTTGTTGCTAATATATTTGAGAGTTTTAGATATTTTATAATATATAACCCGCCGGTGAAATGAGGCGTCCTACCGCCAGACGTTAAGTTCTTTAATGAGTAAGTGATAAATATATGTATGTGCATTTAAAATCATCATCATCCGAGCGTTAAATCCCGGTTGCGTTCGGAGCGTTCACTCCGACGCCCAGGGTCCGCTTTCCTATATTTTCTACTCTACTTCGCGCGGTCTTCAGCATCCCTCGTGTTGAGACCATTGGCACGCATGTCATCCTTCACGACGTCGAGCCAACATTTCTTGGGCCTTCCCCTTCGACCGGGAGCTGGCGGAGGCGGCATGGCTAGACATTTGTTCCCCACATAATTGCCGGTCTCCGTAAAACGTGGCCAGCGTGCAGTATGTGCATATGTCTATATGTGCATTTAAAATGAGCAGTGGTAAAAGTACTCTTTATACATTTATGCCATTCTTCAGATCTTTTAAACAGTAATTTAACAACTGCGAAGCATGGGATGGAAGGTTGGAGGACAGCGGAGCAAGTTGGACTCAACTTTTATCTCATCTCGGCAATACATGTCAAATGATCAATTATTACTCGTTCATTCTCTTACTCCTGAGGTTACGATATAAGCATTTATACATACTAATCGCTCAGTGATCGAAATTTGACCATCATTAATTTCAATTATAAGTATGAACATTAAAAAGTTTCTGTTGTCAAAGACTATAATACTTCTATAATCAAATTCCGCCAAGGATACACTGTTAATTTGATTTTAACAATAAACAAGAGTATACGCGTGTGCGTTTGTCAAATACATGATAGTGCGTGTAATGATATTTTTATTGATTTAATGTAATTTTTAAGCATAATTGAAAAAATATTAGTATTATGCACTTCTCTATATAAACTCTCGTATAAAGTGTGCGAAATTTCATACTCCTTCGTCCGTGCAATTTTCGTAAAAAGGGGTACAGTTTTTGCTTCACGTATTGATATCATGATAATTTGCGACCTACCGACGTCGCTAACACTACAGTGATACAAAATATCGAGCTTGCAAGAATAAACAGCAATTAATGCGTTTCCCACTAAATTCTGTGCGGGGCTGGCTTTCAATAGTGGAATGCAATTGGACAATGCGACGACGACGTCCGCCCTGATGGATGGGGTCCAATAAATTGTTGACTGAGGATGCCTACGAGTTTCCCTTATGTACCTGCGTAGTACAAGAACATACTTGATGTTGATCTCTAGACTCGTTTTGATAACGATGTTTAATGATGAATGTAATTCAACCAGTAAGTAATATTAGTGATTCTTCATCTCCAGACATCTATACAAAAATTGAATAATTTTGTGTTTAAATTATTACATAACAGTTATGTAGCAATACAAAGATAACCAATATCAGGAGTGTTTCATTAGAAACTGTTGCAAGAAGTTTCATAGACTCTGTGCAAAGTGATATGTGTATGTAGTAATGAAGTTCACTTCGATAGATATATATATATATATCGAAATATATAAGTAAATAAGTGTCTAATGTGATTGTAATTGTAACGCTGTAGTTAAATACGAGAATAACGTAAAAGAGATATTATTATTAGGTATGTATAAATTTGTAACATAAGTACCCAAAAACAGAAGTATTTTTTGCAGTATTTCAAGCGATACATCATCAACGTCACTTGAAATAATGCAAAATTGACCAGTGACCTAGGTAATTAATTTGATTTTATTCTTTTAATACCATGGGAAACATTTGGAAAAAAGATCAATCACAAAATACTATTGTGAAGTGGAAATTAAATTATTCCACACGGGACCCGTTTAGATTGACTCGGACAAAATTAAGTTTAGTTTTACTCAAACTCCCGAATTTAACAAAGCAATCAGTCCTCAGACGACTTAATTACCACCACTCGGACTTATTCAAAAACTTGTTCATTGAAGTAATCAAAAATAAATACAATGTTAACCTCCACTCTAGAGTCTACATAGATTCCTTTGACTTGCGCTATGGGAACTGCATTGTCTTGCGGCAATTTCCCGACGGGATTCTGAGATGGAATTTGGAAGACGACCCCCATTGTCTGACTTGGTATAAAGTCAATGCACTGTTTACTGTAAGATAGAAGTTGACTAGCAAAATCTGATATCTTGTACCTTCGAGCAACATTATCTTATCAAGTTTTTTGGTTTCATCGTTTCGGAGTAGTTCACTATTTAATTGAAAAATTAGCTTACATCTCAAATATCTAATGATCAACCCAACCAACATTTTCATGTAATGTGAATCTGAATTAGTATACCTATTTGTATGTCATTTTCACGGCCTTGTATGTCAAAAGATTTTTATAAAATTTCGTATGCCTATATGTAACATGACAAGAATGGTAGGTACAAGAAAAAACTTGTGTGTGTGTGTGTGTGTGTGTGTGTGTGTGTGCAGATCACACGCAGTAGACTCACTTTATTTTTTCACTGTTTTAGTAGCAAAAATATATCAGTTTTATTTCGGTCCAAATTGGACCTATGTTTAATAATAATCGGTCTCGTTGACTCTCTAATCCGTGCTGCACAATGTAAGATTCGTATCTCAATCTCTCGCAGGTTTTGTACTAAAGATTTATGTGTTTATCACTTTTTAGTATCTCTTTTTCGTTTCATCGAGTTTCAAATCGCGATTCTAAAGAAGTTTCACTTCATTAATAATTTTCACGTAACTTCTAAATCTAGACGATACTTCACGTTATCATAATGACTAATTATACATATTTAGAGGAAATTGTTACAAACACCTCAATAAACAATGTAACATTCTATAAAATTTACGTAATGAAATTTTAAAAAAAACAAAGGACTTGCATGTAAATAATAAATAACATATTGTTCTTTAACTTAATAATGGCATGGAGTCATAGTTTAAAAAAATATAGATGATCACATGAAGCCATAGGTCATTCTTCTCTTTTTCACTTTTTATAATTAAAAATATATTTTTATATAATCAATAAAAAAAACTTATATTAAGACTTCGATTTTTAACTTATCATATTCTTTGTTCAATCCAGATAATATACTAAACCAGTAACAATACTTTAAACTAGACATTTCTGACGTATCGTGTCCTGCCGTAGACTCCATGAGGTAATGACAATCTTCTTAACATTAATATTTCAAAAAACCAGAAAGGAACGGACAGAATTCCCACACTGAAGCAGTCATGCTTTTGGATGCATTAAACAGGTATAAAACAGTTATAAGTTTCTAGGTATTTTAAAATTAGTCCTTGCAAGTCCTTCAAAGGAAACAAAAGCAACGACACATTAAATGCAGTTTGGATGCGCACGCGCCGCCTAAAGCGTTTTGATTTCCAGACTAATCGTTTGTAATTTAGATAATAACAAACCACCGTTCATATAATTAGCAGAAATAAAGTATAATTTTTGTTTTATTTTTGTTATCAGTACTTAATATATTTGAATGACTGCATTGTTATTTGTTGCACGACCATGTGCATATCTGAGCGATAATGTTTTTTTTCTTATATAGTTAATTTATAATTAATTAAATTAGGGTTTAGTGATGATATAAGGTGGATCAACCAAATTCATTCAATCAAGGTAAAGATAAAATCAAAGCACTGAAAGGACAAGGTGGTATTTAATGGAAAAAGTGGACACTGTAGCGCATACAATCTTAGAATGTGAAAGATGGGAAGAGGCGCGAAGAATAAATAGCCAAGACAAATGTAGCTTCCAAAATAACATCAAGTACAATTTTGGACATAGTGCTACAAAAAGTAGAAAATTGGCACAATGTCAACAATATGATAACCGAAATTATGTCCAACAAGGCTCGTAACGAAACCGAAAGGAAAAAAATATCCCTCTCTTCCCCGCTGCAGTGAAATAATGCCTAACGGTATACCACTGCAGTGCGAAGTTTTTTTAAAAAAAGGTGGCGCTGCTGTCGGCGTATCGATTGAAGCTTTTCCGGACAGGACGACGTCTGCTGGGACAGCTAGTATATTATAAAATTAATTGTATATCATAACATGTTTTTCACAGCTGTAAGACGGTGAATTCGCATTTGGGTCTTGGAACACGCCGATGGCTTCATCTACTTTTAGTAATACATTCATACCTGCACATGTGTTTTAATAGCTGATATTTCTACAAAAATCTCCAATTTGATGATTTGAATCTCCATAGTAAGGCCACGGTCTATTCACCAACTGTACCATACACAATGTACTTAAATATATTCGTATAAAATTCCAAATATAAGTAAAATGTGGCATGTTAACAAAAAATATAATGGTGCTATTACATTTTAGCTATGCTTAAAACTCCCACACTATTTATAACACTCCAGTACATATTTATTGTATGTATAATTATTGTATGACATAAAATATGTCGAGGAAATACCGAGAAAATTAAAAACCTTATTAAAATCTATTACCGCATTAGCAACGTTATCAAAGGTATTAACAATTAAATATACATAATTGCTGTTCTATGTAAAGTTGTGTGAATGAAGACTGTACGTCTCAACGGGCAGAACAGATTATTATCAGTTGCTTTGAAATTATTCTTATCTTTTACTGATAAGTTTATACGGAATCGAAAGGTTTCTAAGAAAAAAAGCTCTTTCTTAAGATGAACTTGTACATGAGTGAAGAACAGATTCAATCTTGTATATTTTCCTAAAGCAATAAGTGACAATAACATCCAGAAAATAGTTACACCTCTAATGACTAATGCGTAAAAAATACGTAAGAACGTAATTATAATAATCCTCTAAAAATATACCTACTATATATGGACGGAAGAACCAAGTTTACATTTAAACAATAAGTAATCGGCACTTGGTGGGAAACCTCATAATTCTTTATGGCACTTTTGAACTTAAGTGTCGAGAAGTAATAACCTAAAGTTGCTGAATTTATTGCAGCAATATATAAATAAAGTGATCGCTTCGCCACATAAAAGTTTGTCAAATGTCAGAGGCAAAGGAGAAACTGCGGCAGGTGCGCCCGCGCACCGCACAGACAGCTGCGGAACACGGGCTGAACTCAACACATTTTCTAAAGAACAATAATGGGCCATCGAGTGAGAGCTGAATTCGCGAGAGCGTTCCGTATATCTACACAAAGTTCTTCCAAGCCGACAATGCTGCTAGTGTTGTAAATGTTTATAGGCGGCGGTGACCACTTCCCATCAAGTACGCCGTCGTTTATCATCTATTGGCAATAAAAAAATATCGAAAAGTCTAAAATAAATAACTTCAAACTTTCATTAGCCGACTGCGAAGTTTATATAGCATAATATAAATAAATCTTACAACAAATGTATGTATATTATATCATGTATGTATTTACAAGATACTGATTCGGTAGTGCGAATAATGCAACATACCTCTGTTCTTATCAAATTTTTTGTCCATCCAAGGGTTGTCTGGAAGAAATCGCTAATAGCGATAAGACCGCCTATTGTATTGTAAAATTTTGTTTCTGTTAACTGTATCTTTAAAACACAATAAAGCATATTAATTCATTCACCTTATAGAATTTCCCATTTTTGTCATTTGGCTTGCCGCTCATGTAAATCCATGAATGCGCCTTGATCAAGCACGGCGGGTATGCTGTCCTTTCGCCTTAAATGGAGAAATCCGAGCCAAACAGCAGCTACTATGTCACTTGTTCATCATATCTTCTGACAAGGTCTGCTTCTCTGTTCAATGTACTTGCAAAACCCCGACATACTGTTTGAGAATGAGATCGTATCCTGCTTTAGTGAGACGTTCAGCTGTACACTGGGATGCTTAGGACGTGATATTAGATTAAAAGAACAGTCAGTGACTTCCACTGACATTGAGAACTACTTGTTATATGTTATTGTCATTGATTATGAAACAGCCTCCGATATGATAGACTAGTTGCATAAAATAAAATTACAGTAATATTCATAAAAACTTCAGGGCATGTAAAGAAAATTAATCAAGGTTATATTTAAATTAATTATGAATACTCTTTGGATTAAATGGTAAATTAATGTGGTACGTGAATACAACATTTAAGTAAAAAATATGTTTAAATGAACCTCGCTCATATGCATCGTATATCGTCTTCGTCCTATATCACAGAGATAGAGTGTTTTTATTTTATCCTGTCACTTCAAAAATAGGCGACATAAATAACAGTGGTTTTAGAGTTACCATACCCCATAGCCTAACTTTAAAAAACACCAGTGGACTTTCATCATCTTCACAGAATCCTTCATAGTTCATGGACCGCCACGTATTACCGAGTAATTATCGAAACGTAATGGTGCACACGTAAAACGTTGATAGTTTTAATTGAGCTTCGAACAACAAACGATTCGTTTCTGCGAAAACGTGTCGCATTACATCGAGTAGTTCATCAGAAGAATCGGAAAAATATTATCCTGAGCGCAAACCGTTTCCAATCTGTAGCCATTATATA
The DNA here is from genome assembly GCA_012273795.1 of Dendrolimus punctatus. NCBI lineage: Eukaryota > Metazoa > Arthropoda > Insecta > Lepidoptera > Lasiocampidae > Dendrolimus > Dendrolimus punctatus. Next base: position 3,991,681 of record CM022529.1, on the reverse strand, counting down.
CTTTGTGGTTTAATTAATGGCACATAAAAAATGTTGTGGCGAGTGATGGTAGAACCATCTAGTTGCTTTAAGAAGTTTCAGAAAAACGTAAAATATTCTGAAAGAAAAACACAAGGACAGATGCATTTTAGAAAGGGATGGACGATGAACAAAAGAATAACGAAATGAAGATCGAAATTCTAAAATAAAAGGTTCAGGAAGGAAAAGACAGATTTAGATGTTTAGAAAGGAATAGACAGTAACAAAACGAATAACAAAAAGAAGATCGGAATTATGGATTCCAGAAGATTCGTCCGGGAATATAAACACAGTAAAGCGGGCCTACCGGAGTATTGCAATTCAAGAAAGCGAAGCGATAGGTGCGATACGGAAGAGTGGGAAGAGCCGTTACATAGAAGACAGTGTCAAGTTTAGTGGGGCAATTTGGGGAAGGAGTGTTTCGTGTAGTTTAAAAGGAGATCCAGAATCGAACTACGCGTGATGTATTCGGAAGTGAGCACTGCAGCAGCAGGAGGTGGTCTACGCAATATCGGCGACGGTATTGTGAGTGAGATATCTTATCGTCCGTGCACTGTGACGCTAGTTGTGCGTGTAGGGGCAACCCTGCGGAGAAGAATCACGTACCGCTCTGTAAGTTAATAAAAGCATTAAGTTGAGAAAAAAACAGTGCGTACTCCCCGCTCGCACATGATTATAAACAACTTATCATGTTTTGAGTTAATAAACCATTATTTTGTTTAATTAAAAGAAATTTAGGTAGGCACTAAAAAAATGTTTCTTAAGCTTTGAGTTATTTTAGAGTTAATTAAAACTTTACTAACATAAGTAACACGAGCAAATCAGTAAGCAAACGCTAGTGTTGTGAAACAATAAAGATATAAAAACCCGTATTCTGAAAACAATGGACTGAATTTTAATAATCTCGTAAATTATTCCAAAGTTAAATATTATCTGCTTCAGATTCCTGTTTATTTTCAAACAACAAAGACATAGCTAAAATTTCTGGAATATATTTAAATTTTACTGCTTTCTTTTTATGATATAACAAACGATGTTACTTACATACTAAATATTCAAAAAGATTTTATTTAAAATAAATCGGGACAGTCTAAACCGTACTAGAGTCAGAACTACCATCTAAATATAATTAAATGTATACCCCTCATTATAATAACTTAGGCTCGCAACATATGTTCCATATTCCTCTATTTTGACATCGTCCTATGATACCATGAATCATGCAATACGTCTTTCAGACAATTGAGTCTTTTTTCCACGTGACTTTCGTCCCTCCACATTACAGATGTATAACACCTTAGTCTTCTTCCTCTCAATTTCTATCTCCGATGCAACTTTCTGTTATTTACTCGTTTCGGACTTTATCCATTCTTGTAACACAACATTGTTATTACCCCCGCAATTTGTTTAATGCGCCTGGCCGCCATTTTGGTGACGTAACCGTAGCCGAACACTGAGTACCGTAGCATCACTGGTCGGCGAGTACGCGTAAATATTGAGTTGCGGATGCCGTGAATGTTAATTTGACACGGTTCCAGCGCATTACCAATTTGCGGGGATAATATCTCTACATTCATTTAATTAAGTGAGATGTTTAAAAATAACTAAATTTTTTACTGTATTTTTACTAAGAGCGTAATTATTAAATGTTACTTAAGAGTCGGCCGAAATCGTGGCCATTGAACTCATTAATCATTAAGCACCTGAAATCATTTTATTTAGTAGCACATGACACAATTTAAGCTAGCTTTCACTTGAACTAATATTCAATGAATTAATCAATAATGAATTGAGGATCAGCTGTTCTCGAAATTATGACATAAAATAATTATTTCTAATAATAAATTAAATCAAATTATTGTTTCAACCACTTTAGCCTATGTATTAGTTAAAGTGTCATCTATTAGCGATTTCTGTACTAGCTGTGTTAACTTTGAGAATCTTCCAGGCTAGACCTAGAAGATGCCGGGAGACAAAAGAAGTCCCACGGCATTGTAAGCCTGCCGGAGCTACGGAGAGGCATGTACCCGTAGCCCTGGCTTAAGGCGCAGGACGGAACACCCAGGGGTTTTAGCGAGTATCCCTAACTGGCAAGTGACGAAGTTCTGACTGGGCATACTAGCATGCATGCCACCCCCTATCTGGCGAATCCCAAACACAGGTCGCGAATTATCCCCCCAGGCTTCTGTGCCTGTCGCAGCTTAGTCCCTTCCCCTGGACTGGATTTCCCCTGTCTAAAAAACAAAGCCCTGAGAATCTGGCCTAATTCTATAACTATAGGATTAATGCGATAAGCGCTAATAAAGGGGATTCACCTCAGATATTGAGGTACTTTTATTGATACGGAATCATTTTTTTTATTGCAGGAGTTCAGCAGATAGGCAGACGGCCCACTTGATGGAAAGCGATTACCATCACCTATGGACATTGGCAGCACCAAAGGTGCTACAAATGCGCTACTGCTCTCTTAAGGGAGACTGAAACCTGGTCACTTATGCTGGAACACAACTCAAAGTTGTTGTGGCGACATAATTTAGACCAGTGGTGGTAGCCAACCAGTCGGGCAAATGCCCTACCACCTGGCTGTGGGTTGTTTTGTCGCCTCTGACGACAGGCCGCCCGGCCGCAGGAAATTGTATTCTTTCTCCGTTCCTGCACGGGTATAGCGAAGTTTAACATTTAATTATAAGGTAAATGTTCCTTAAACTCTCTGAGTGCTATCGCGAGGAAAGGATGCGATAAACCTAATTACGTATATTATGTTTATCAAGAGCAACGTTTTATTATTTATCAATGTACTAGTTATCGTTGAAGATTAATAATGACCACATGACATTATTAACTATGAGTAATCGATATAAGTACATAATCAATTACTTAAGTACATTATAGTACATTCCGATCTGATATATAAACTAGAATGAAGCTGATCACATGTCAATCCATGTGTATTTTATTGTATATATATAACTAGCTGACCCGGCGAACTTCGTACCGTCATATTTTCTGAATTCCTAAAAGACTTTGTTTCATGACACAAAAACAAAATCACCATAATCGGTCCAGGTGATTTTTATTATATACTAGCTGTCCCGGCAGACGTCGTCCTGCCCGGTAAAAAATAGGGGTTGATCGTAGAGGGTTGAAAATTTAGGGTTGTATGTATCTTTTAATGCTGTATCATAAAAAAAATAGAAATTAAAAATTTTGTCTAAAAAATAAAAAAATAAATTTAGGGGTGGACTACCCCTAACATTTAGGGGGATAAAAAATAGATGTTGGCCGATTCTCATAGATACCGGATAAGCACAAAAAATTTCATCAAAATCGGTCAAGCCGTTTCGGAGGAGTATGGCAACGAAAACTGTGACACGAGAATTTTATATATTAGAGATATTGATGATAACAGCCCATAAATGTCCCACTGCTAGGATCGGGCCTCCCATTATAGGGGAACGGACAGTATGCCCGTCAAGCTCGTCCAAGGCGGCTTGGCAAAATTTGACATATTGATTATCTGGATGTGCATCACGCTGTTTTCCTTCACCGTTGTTAGCTCGTGGTAATTGTAATATGCACATTAGGTCAGAAAACTGCCCAAGTGGTGTATGCGTTACCACGACGAATATGATTGTTTTACGTATTATTATGTATGGGAATCCGGAAAAAGACGGAGCCTGAAAAAGAACTAAGAAGAAGAGCCCAAATGTTATAAGCGAGAATAAAGCACATCGCACACTGAGTGGCCCACCTACAATGGATGGAGGAGCATTGTAGAGCAAAAATCTACGTGCGCTTCAACGTTTAATAAGGATTGATGGTGGGGAGTTTCTTGGCACTTCTTTTTAAAATAGTAAGACTACGTCAAATGAAATAAGTTACATTAATAGAATTTTTTGAGATGGCTTATTTTTTCTCAAATCTATTTGGGGGTTCTAGCCATAGAAGTTAGGGTTGTGTAAGTAAACAAGATATAAAGTAGACATTAGTCACCTCTACGGAAAACTTCACTGTGCATGAAATGAGCCATTTCGATTATCAATTTATTTATGCCAAATCAACCACCCCGGCGTTGTCCGTTCGTCATGAACTTTGACACACGATTACGATGCAATCAAAGCTGTGCCAAACTTTGAAATGAGCCTTCTAATACATGTGTATTAATATGTTTTGGATTATTTTAACGAGATACACGTGTTGCTACAATTAATATTATTTTATATAAGGTAATATTGTATTTTATATTTTCCTTGTTCACGTCATGAATCATTTTATAGACGATATCTATTGGAAATCCGTCATACACAGGAACATAAACCGCAAAACTCCATATTTGCATATACGTAAATTGGGAAATACTGTCGATAATTAAATATGTAGCAAAATTATTATTGCACAGGATTTTTTATTTATGAGTCCTCTATACCTATATGTGTGTATGTATTCGTATACATTCATAATATGTATGTAAATATGTGTTTATGTATGTGTTACACCACGTATCAAACACATACCTACATAAGTAAATTACTGCATGCCTAAATATAAGTGTTTTGAAATTGGCACTGAAAATCAGCGCTGTGTTGGAATATTTTAACGGAACGGCATATAGCTGAGCTGTCAACCTTGTTAACTGAGAAGTCTATAAATAATTTAAGTGAATCGTTATTATCGTCTGTTTCTTACAAATCTTTGCTTTTTTAACTGACTTCAAAAAAGGAGGAGATTCTCAATTCGTCGGAATCTTTTTACATATACATACATACATAACTTCACGCCAGGTCCCTTGCGGGGCCTCCCTCGCTGGGCCCTGCGCGCGCTTAACAATGAGCTGGCAGAAGAAGCGGCCATGGTTCAGCGCTGGGCCATGCCATGGACGGGCAACGTCGAGACCTTGGTCGGCCGTATGCACACAGCTCTACGCAGAGTGTGCGACGCGGCCATGCCTAGGGCTCGACGCCGCCAGCAGCGCCGTGAAGTGTACTGGTGGACGACGGAGATTGCGGTTCTACGCGAGGCGTCACTACATGCCCGCAGAGCTTTCCAGCGCTGCCGGCGCCGACGAAGTTCGGATGATACCGAGGAAGAACAGTTGCGGGAGACGTACAGCGCTGCCAAGAAGGCCCTCAGAACGGCAATCTGCCAATCAAAAACTCGGGCCCGGGAAGAGCTCATGGCTGGATTAGACAGAGACCCGTGGGGGCGCCCATACCATATGGCACGCAAAAAGCTCCGCGGTGCATGCGCCCCGGTTACGGAGTCCTTGTCACCAGATGTGTTGAACAATGTAGTTGATAGACTTTTCCCGAACCTGGGGGCGCACGCCCCTCCACCAATGTGTTCTCCTCAGCAGCCGGAACTGGAGACCGATCCCCCCTGGTCTCCGATGATGAACTGGATGCTGCGTTGGAGCGCCTCCGAGGTCGCAAGACGACACCAGGACCTGATGGGATCCCCGGTCGCGCCCTCTTCCTAGCCGCGAAACATCTTCGGGGCCAGCTGCGGGAGCTGTTCGACGCGTGTATTAGCACAGGGCAATTCCCGAAGCCGTGGAAAGAGGGGCGGCTATGTTTGATTCCTAAGGCGGGTCGCTCTTCCGACGATCCCTCGGCGTATAGACCCATCGTACTACTGAACGAGACGGCCAAAGTTTTTGAGAAGCTCCTCGCGACCCGCCTCGTCCGGCACCTCGACACGATCGAACCAGGCCTCTCTGAAGCGCAGTACGGCTTTCGGGCAGGGCGCTCCACGTTGGACGCTCTGAGTGCCCTAAGAGACTGGACCAGAGAGAGAGAGTCTGGAGGGATTCAGAAGTCTGTGCTGGCAGTTTCGCTCGACATCGCGAACGCCTTCAACAGTCTCCCATTTGAGACTATACGGGAGGCACTGTGCTTCATGCGAGTGCCCCCGTACTTGAGAAGGCTGCTGGAGGCATACCTCCAGGACAGGTTCATCTTTTGGGAGGGCAAAAACGGCCATGTAACTGGACGACGTCGAGTGACGTGCGGAGTTCCACAGGGTTCGGTATTGGGGCCGATCCTGTGGAACATCAGCTACGACTGGCTTTTACGGGAGCCCATCCCGACAGGGACAAGAGTTCTCTGCTACGCGGATGACACTCTCGTCATGGCCAGAGGCAGTTCCTACGAGGAGGCTGCCCAACTGGCCACTGTTAGCACGTCGCTGGTAGTGGACCGAATTAGGCAGCTCGGTCTGAGGGTCTCCGCGGAGAAGACGGAGGCCCTCTTCTTCCACGGCCCTCGCAGGGGACCACCTCGGAACGCGCACATTGTCGTGCAAGGCGTATCGGTGACGGTGAAGGCCCATATGAAGTACCTGGGCCTCACGCTCGACGGCCGTTGGAACTTCGGGGCTCATTTCACCCAGCTGACCCCTAAACTGGTAGGGGCCGCTGCCGCCCTAGCTAGACTGCTGCCCAACGTGGGGGGACCGGGCTCGATATGTCGGCGACTCTATGCCGGCATTCTCCGAAGCATGGCGCTGTACGGTGCTCCTATCTGGGCCGAGGCCCTGAACCGCACAAACAAAGCCCGGCTGCATCGTTGTCAGAGGGTTCTGGCGATTAGGGCTATACGGAGCTACCGTACGGTATCCTGGACGGCGGCAACACTCTTGGCGGGTGATCCTCCTTGGGAGCTCCAGGCAGATGTGCTTGCTGAGATGTACCAGTTCCGGAGAAGCGTCCGGGATAGGGGCGGGAGGCCTAGTCCCGAAGAAATAAAACGGACCAGAGAACGCGCAGATGAGACTCTAATCCGCCACTGGTCGGAGGAACTGGAATCCCCGGTGGCAGGCCGGGAAACAGTTGAAGCAGTTCGCCCCCATCTATCCCGCTGGGTCCGCAGAAAGCACGGAACCCTAAGTTTCAGAATGGTTCAGATACTTACCGGGCATGGCTGCTTTGGTAAGTACCTGTACCAGATTGCGAGGCGGGAGCCGACCCCGGACTGTCACGAATGCAGCGCGCCAGTCGACACGGCGCGCCATACGCTGGAAGAATGTGCCGCTTGGGGACCCCAACGGCATGACCTGATGTCAATCATCGGTAGGGATCTCTCGCTGTCCAGTGTGGTCGACCAGATGCTACACAGCGAGAGGAAATGGCTAGCGGTGACCTCGTTCTGCGAGGACGTTATGTCCCAGAAGGAGGCTGCCGAAAGAACAAGGGAGGAGGACGAGCAGGCGGACCCCCGTCGCAGACGGCGAACAGGGGCTCACAGGCGGCGCTTTGCTCATCTCCTCCCCATAACATAGTGGGACGGGGGGGTCAGGGGACCCTTCCGACGAGCCACACCCAGAGCCGTGGGGTGTCCTAGTCACACACCCCCCCCCCCCCCCTTGTCGGCTTGCATCGAGGTGACACGGCAGTCATACCCATGGTTACGGTCCCGTGGCACCTCATTATGATGCGGAGGGACGCTGGAAGGTTTAGTGGGTAGTCGGGCGGTCGGTGCATGCACCAACAGCCGGGAGTCCCACATAATCCTTAGTGACATCCCCCGGGGCCTAAGGATATGTACAAACGCATTCCCCCAGTGTTGACAAAAAAAAAAAAAAAAAAAAAAGGTCCCTTGCGGGGCAGGCATGAACAACAGAGCGCCATACAGGCTTATTCTTACACATCTCACTTCCTTCTTTGAAATTCATAGCTCTTGTCATGCACGCTCGGAATCTTTTTATTTTATTTTTATGTATGTTCACCGATTACTTCAAGATTTATGATCCGATTTACGTGATTCTTTTTTGTTAGACCCGGAATAGCTGCCATTTGGTCCCCTAAAAATTAGACAGTTTGGCCCGGTAGTTATTATTTTACGAACATCTTTTTGTTCCCGTTTCTTGGTACCTATATTTTTTAAGGACGCGGCACCTTTCGTGGGTCTACCCATAAATAACTAGACACTAAAAAGTAACAAATAAAATAAAAAACCAACTTCAAAACCTAAAAAGTGTAAAATAACTTATTTCTAAAGTTATTTTTAATTTAAAACATCTTGAAGTCGGTGCAAAGTAAAACATAAAAATTACTAAATTTTGAAAATTAGTAAGCACCGACTTTAAGATGTTTTATTCTATTTTCAGATTTGGAATTTCACATATAGTAAATTAAATTAATTAATAAGTTATGTAACTCGTTCAATTTATGACGTCATAAAGCAGTACATCCATACAACATCAAGGAAACTGCGATATTTTGTACTACAATAAAAATTATATATTCGCCTTCCGAATACCCAATTAATAATTCCAGACAGAAAGACATAGTACGCATCTTTATATATAAAAATGAATGTCTGTGTGTATGTCCTTTATAGAATCGTAAACTATACATTTGATCATGTGATAATCTTTAGAAAAGTTGTTGTGCATGAGCCAGAGGTTTCTGAGCTGGTTCACAAATGGACCCGGTAGGTGGCGCTGCTGTCGGCATATCGATTTAAACTTTTCCGGGCAGGAGACGTCTGCCGGGAAATCAGTAATGGGAGTCATGTATAAAAAAAGACCGAAATCATGAGCGTCAAAAAAACATTTATTATGTACCTATAAATGTCTAAGCTCTCCAATTTATTTCTAAGGATATACAAATCGCACAATTTATATAATATTGTACATAAATCAATAGCGCGGTAACGTACAGCACGCGTCAGTCGTTTAAAACGAATAAAATAAAAATAGCCAACCAAGTGAAAACAAGAAATACAATGAAAAGGATTCCGTACAATTATTTGCATTCAAAAACACGTTTCTATATAAAATCAGTAATGTGAAAGAAAATATCGCTCCAAATTTACAGTAATGTCCTTGACAGTTAATTGTTCTTGATTCTGTTAAGTATTGTCAACGCACATGCGAGGTCTTCCAATAAAAAGACTAAAATTCTTACGCAGCCAACATCAGTTGGTAATATTTCTAGTGATGCAAATGTGGACAGGACACGGTAACCACTTGTAGCCTGTCTGCAGTAATCTAGTAACAACAAAGAATGTTGTACCTATTGCTATATTTCAATAGAAGCTACTTTTGACACTATCTTTAATAATTATTCTGTTTGAATATATTATGTTGACAAAAATAAAATCAACACTTGTGATAAATTTGAACAGCATATAATTTATTGTATAATCTGTAAAAAATAAATTACAACAATGGAATTGTGTTCTTTGTTTGTCCTTTGTTGTATAATATAGGAATGCTGCCTGGCCATTATATTACAACAACCTAAAAACAGTGTCACACGTATTAAAAATAATCATACAAATTTAACGACAAAATGTTAATAACAAAATAATAATACTATTATTATACATAAGTCATCATTAATACAAAATTATTAATTATTATAATCATTTAACTTATTTTTTAAAGAAACTCATTCTTTTAAGACCTTAATAGCAGAGACTCTGTTAGTCTATTATTATGCAGTGGTACTAATGAAAGTGGATCTCAATCTACATTTTTCTTATATAATAAATAATATACTTTTCAGAAGGAACCCTAAAAAAATACGAACAAGTTGAACAACCATCAGCGATGAGTCAGCCTACCCGACTGACCGCTCGTCTCACAACACTCAACACAATGCACTCTGCCGAGATTCTCAAAGCACATGTAGTCTATGAACAAGATGCATCTACTTTTCTTCACGGGTTCATAATTCAGAATGACAGTCTATATATATTATAAAATCCTAAACATTCCGTGTCTGTACATTGAAGCCATTTAAAAAAACAACTGGAATAGACTATAAACGTAGAGAACGCGATGCATTTTTTTAAAATTTCTTGTCTGTTTGTTCGGAATTCACGTAAAAACTCCCGACTTCGGTGCGGTTTTCGCTGCAACATACTCTTAGACTTAAAATGTGTGCTACTTTTGATCCTATAAATACCGCGGGAATTTTCCCGGGAGCGGTTTGAAGTTGTTTGGGTGCACAAAAATTAGCTTATTCCGACACAGTTTTCCCCAAAAGATAGCTTACATTCTTTTTTAAATAGTGCGGTACTTTGTGTCCCGAGAATCCCAAAGGAATTTCAAATCGAGCGTGGACGAAGTCGCGGGCAGAGCTTAGTAATATAATAAAACTTAGAGGCTGATTATTTTAAAAAAGCTTTGTTAAAATAATTCCTTAAGCAAGATTAGACAGTTTGAAAAGCTAATGAGGTGTCTTTAGGACACCTGGTCCGAACTAAGTTTCGAAGAATTTGGAGAACATCGAAGGTCATCGGCGACCATGGAATTTGTATAATAATAAGGGCAATTACAAAACTTTCTATTTTTAAAACAGCGTATATTACACTAATGGATATTATTTTAGATCTTATGCCATTGTATTAAGTATTGTATTATACATTGGTCAACATTTTTTCATTCGCTAACACTTTTTCTAGCACCCATCCGCCGATTTACGTGTGATAAGGAACTTTGTTCCAAAAACGTATATAATAAGTCAAATCTTTATCATATTTATGAGTGACTTTTGTTGACTAAAACGCATTTTCTATCAATTTTGTAGACAGAAAAAATAAAACGGAGAAAGAATATAATTTCCTGCGGCCCGGCCGCCGCCTGTCGCAAGGCGACATACCAACCTACAGCCAAGTGGTAGGTAGGATATGTCCCTGGTCTAGAGTATGTCGGCATAAGAACTTTGAGTTCTGTTCCGGCATTAGTGCCCAGGCTCCAGTCTACTTTAAGAGAACAGCAGCGCATTTGCTGGTGTTGCAAGTGTCCATAGGCGATGGTAACCGCTTTCCATCAAGTGGGCCGTCTGCCTGACTGCTGAACTCCTGCAATAAACAAATTAAAAAAACTTTGCCATTCTTAAAAACATCTGCTGTTTGATCGTGCTGAATACTTCGCAATGTACCAGTAACAACTCTACCACCGATACTGTAGTCATACACTTGTTTTGTTAGTCCCCTTTCATGTATCCTCTCTTCATATCCAAACCACCTTAACATACTGATCCTGATGACTAATGTCCATTCAAATTGGATAAATAATTAATTTGGGAATTAAAGTCCACATTTATAATTTTGTTATAAATTTCGTACAATCTTCATCGTTATTAGGAAACTTGTTGTTATCAATCAAATAATTGTATCAAGTGCCCCATATCACCCAGCCCTAGATCACACACGTCGCTTATTCGAGTTATAATAATCGCACTCAGAAACCACGTAAGGCTCACAGATTACCATCAAACTTGCTTTAACATCTATGTGATGTAATTAATTGTCTACGGGTTGGCTTGTATGTTTCACAGAAACGTAAAGAACCCGGGTTCGACGAGTTCAAAAGAGTGAATTTCAGAAATCAACTTTAAGACTGACTTAGACCTACTGTCCACGTAGCAGTACATAATATGCACGGCATCGTCATTTTACGTTTGTGTGTAGCTCTCGTTTGCAGGTTGCGTAGAAACAAAAAACGCATATTATAAAGTCCTGCATCTTTATATATATAGTTCTTCTGTACGTGTGTTGACAGTGAACTCCTCCTAAACGGCTGAACCGATTTGAATGAATTTTTTTGTGTGTGTTCAAGTGGATTCGAGGATGGTTTAGATTTACAAGTAAGCCTGGCAGATGGCGCTGCAGTCGGGTTCTAAATTGTATTTCTTCAGGGCAGGACGACGTCTGCCGGGACAGCTAGTGTTATATATAATGAAACATCGAAACAACTAAAAACTAGAACTAGCTGTCCAGCTGCCATTCATGAAAGTGAGGATTGAGTTTTTTCAGCGTACATAGCCCAGTAGTATGTTTAGTCAAATCTTGGATAATCATGACAATATTAATTATTATTTGTTTTATTAATAAACACAGTAGGGGTGGCGTGACATTAGCTCGCAAAATCGTAGTATTTTATTTTATCCTTCTCTAATTATTGAATTATAAATTGGAAAGTTGTGAAAAATTCTGGATTAAATATTTTTTGTGGTTCCAAAGGCAAGTAACAAGTAACAATGGACGATTGTCACTTCTACGGAACCCTTCATTGTACGTGGACCGCACGCACTTTGGCAGACACTTTGGGTTATCAACAAGTCAATTGCCCGAATGATACACAAGTCTTAGTTAGACGGAGGGCAATGACTTTAGATAATTCTTATGTAAATAAGTGTAAAGCATAAAAAAATCGAATATATTATACATTCGAATTATTTAACAAAATTGTTAGCTGAAATAGTTGATTACTTTAAATAATGATTACTCCCACGCTCATACAGGTCTAAACTAACATAATTAATTGAATTTCTAGTGTTCTTCTCCTTAGATCCCCTACTAAGCTGAAGTATGAACAAACAAATATACACATGATTAGTTCGCAAAGGACTATTGAGTAGTGGTAACTTAGTGGTTAAAGCAACTGTTCCTCATCATGTCCACTCAGCCAACTGTCACCATTAAAATGGATTTTTGGAATATCGACAAAAAAATTAGATCTCTGTAAATTGCTAAATTTCACCAGTAACTGAAATTTTAAGTGTTCTTCCTTTGAATAAAGGTGAAGATCTTTGACGAACAAATAAGTCCACCAAGCCCCGAGCTCTCAGGGCGAAGGCGGCTAAAGGAAGCGTAATGACATCTTTAGTCATGTTTTCGCCACGACCACAACGATCGCGGTCGCCAGGTGGAACGGCTAACGGAGCCTTTTGGGCGTTGTGAGCTACTAATGGAACGCCCTGGTTGTGGGACTCGGCGGACGGCGTGTGACAAGGAAGTTTCGTTATGTCATATTTCAAAATCTAATATATTTAAGCTAACTGCGGAACTGCTGTTTTAAATTAATCATTTCTTGTGTAAAATTGCAAAATATGTGAGGCAACACTAGGGGGGACGAGTCACGACTGTGACCAGCTGTGACAAGACGGAGGAGGGGTAATACTTCATGAAATTCAAAAACCGATAATAAAGCAAATGAACGGAAATGGTCATAAGTGGATAGTGCCTATATGACTTTAAAAGCTAAGTTCTCAGCTTTGCAAACTAATGTAAATCAGCTTTTACGTGTAAAGTTACAAACTTCCAACAAATTTCAACATAAGGTTTCTACAAAATTCAATATATAAAGGCTAATTAACCAATTTTGTATTTTATTACACCACGCCCAGCCCATTGGCGCACCTAAACGCATTTTATCGGTATATGGGTGACCTACATACACCCACTTCACTCGCATTATCTAACAATATCAAACGGAACTAACTTTGTCGCTTATGTATTATGCTTGTACAGTTTATATTATTATCAGATAATGTAGGTATATATACTGTAATGTTTTACATTTTTGTAAAATATAAAAAAAATGTATTATTTATATAAACTACTTTATATATATTATACTAGCTGCGTCGACGGTTTGACCCGCGTTATGATGGAAAATCGTTATATTTTGGATAATTCACACTATATCTTTATAAATTATAGCGTATTTGTTATTATGATGTGTAAGCTATATTATTGTAAAGTTTCATCAAAATCTACTCAGTAGTTTTTGCGTGAGAGAGTAACAAACATACATCCATACATTCTTACAAACTTTCGCGTTTATAATATTTATGGAGATACTAAAAGTCGTGGTATCCCAAACTCAAAGGGCGCGTGTTCGAATCCCGGTCGGAAAGCGTGCACCGTGCGACATTTAGGCAGTTCTCTGAATGTGCCCACGTGCTAATAACGATGAAGGAAAATATCGTGATGAAACCTGCTCGTCGAGATAACCGAGGTGTCAAACCTACCAGGTCGCCTTGGACTAGCGTGGCGGGGTATACTGTCTTTTCCCCTATAGCAGGAGGCCCAAGCCCAGCAGTGGGACGTTTATGGGCTATTATTATAATTATGTCATTATCTTATATAACTTTATAATAAAATACTGTCTACTACATATTTCTTTTATAAAATGACATACTATACATATTGTTATAAAGATTGGTCTCCGCCGGCAGAGGGGCCTAGAGTCCAGGTAACTGGTGGCTAACGCTCCAGGGACAGGAACCTCCTCACAATACGAGCTATGTCCAGGCGAATTCAATGCCAGCCTTTAGGATGAGAGGACGTTCAGACAGGAGGAAAGGGTTATTGGATCGAAATGGGGGAATGAGATAGGGAAGGTTGGATGAGGAAAGGGAGTAGCAGGCCACTCTCACTCATTGCACAAAACAAAATTACCTAAAAGCTAACTAACGCGTTTCACGCCGATATCCTAAGGCCTTAAGAGTTTTCATCAAAATAATAATTTCAGCATGGCTCTATCACGTTATAAAACAGCTTAACGTCAAGAACGACGACATGTATATCTATGGTCATAACATAGTTGCCTCCGAAAACCGCGAGAAATCGATAAGAAAAACAAGCAACAGCAACCAAGATTGAATGACTGACGATGACTTGACTACCATAGGTTAATGGTGTAACCCTACTACTTACACGTATATTCCCCAAACACAATTACAATTATCAAATACGATTTTACCCAAAACTAAAGTCACCAAAACAGACAATGACTGTACATTTTATCATTATCTCAGGAACAACTTTACATTATCATTTGATAATGGACTACTTTTGCCTTGATATTAAAACTAAGCCAAGTTCAATACTAATTCTTGCATAAACACACTGCTAGCCATTCATCTTTACTTAAGACTGGAAATGTTTATTATAAAGTAATATGGATGGAAGAATACTATTATCACACAATTTTATTATTTTTATTTTGCATCCCCTCTTGATGGCTACCAACCCTAGCCCAGAGTATGACGCCATAACAACCATGAGTTGTCTTCCAAAATTAGTAGCCAAGTTACAGTTTCCTTTTAGAGAGTGGCAACACATTGATAGTGCCTTTGGTGGTCCATAAGCGAAGGTGACCACTTTCCATCAGGTAGGCCACCTGCCTGTCTGCTGAACTTGTGTGATAAACAAAACTAATATTTATATGCCTTATGAAAGGAAAGTCTTTCATTTACATTTATTTATTTTATTTGAGCCACGATTTGTAAAGATTAATACAATTATGAAGTTCCTTATGTAGGGTCAAACTTAATGCAATTATAATATTAGTTAGAGCATTAGTATTATACAAACAAAGTCAAACTAGAAATATTTAATATCTTATAATTTAACAGAGGTGTAGCAAGTTATTAATTAATAAATCTCAAAATAACAGTAAAATCACTACCAGTCTTAATTCAACACATATCATTTATTATTAATATGTAATACTTGAACAGCACAATTCTGTTGCAGATAATTATGCTGTAAATTAAGATGTTCAACACACTTAAATTGTAATTGATTAGAATTAGTAGTCATTCTGTGTTGCACTTAGTTTTATATGCCTAAATACATCAATAAAAATCCAAGTTTGTTTAATAGTTTTGTTACAGTTAAAAAACCCTTACATATAAAAAACATATGGTTTGTTAAGTACATATCAATAGTAAGTATATAACTATATATTTACAAAAGTATAAATTAATATAAGTATGTATGTAAGTCCCAAACCCCAAAGCTTCTGCATGAACTTTGTGGAACAAATATAAACAACATTTATGTTTTATATTAGGTATGTGCTAAAGTTCACTCACTGGACCCAGTATTTATTTTATGAGTGAATCCTCACTTTATCCATTATAAAATTTTAATCAAATACCATAGGTACCTACCTTAACACAAAGCCCACAAGGTAAGTAAAAGAATACAGGTAGTTAGTCAAACTGGAACACTACTAAGTAGTTTGAAAAATTGAGATTAAATATACAGAATTGTAAAAAATCTGTTTAATACGTACTATAAAGAAGCAAGCTTATTAATGTTTAATATTTATTATAAAACACTATATACCCTTATGATTGAATCATTCCATGATATTGAATGATTTGAGTTTGTCATTTATCACTTTGATTGCTTCATGCAAATTGGATGTCAGAAATGAACCATCTAAGCTTGTTTTTTCAGCTTCAAATTATTTAAATTTTGTTGATCCATCTTATATCAGTATTATTGTTATTATATAAGTATACAACCACCACCTTGATTCCACCTTTTGCTTTCTAAATTTATTTAATTTATTATAGGTTTGTTTGTATTTATGGTTCAAACTGTTCTCCATTCATGGACACAACTTTCTCTACAAATTCAGGTAGCATATGAATTCTACATTAAAAAAGCTGGACATCTGAAGTAATACAAAAAACAAACCAATTTATTAGCTGTTTACAAGGGAACAAACACTTGTTAATTGTTGCCCTCTACTAAGCCCATCTATGGGAAGATGTGGAAACAAAGTTGAACCTATGTAGGTACTTACTACTCTCTACTAGAAAGTTCAATAACCTCATAGGATTGGAATAAATTGGACACACAAGTTATATAACTTGATATAAGTACAAACTATCTGGTCTCGATATTGTAAATAATATGATCTCATTACAAACAACACAAGAAGTAAGTAGGTAAAAATAAACTTGTTTACTAATACAGCTGATTGATTGGTCGACAAGTCTAGTATTTACGTTGACAGTCCTTAGGCCTAAAACACCTAGTCTAGACACACAAGTAATAGTGAACACTCAAAGCATACGTTTCGCATTAGCGTTAGTACCGGCTAACCGCTAATTAAAAGTCAAGGTTACGTTTTTAGCGTCTATATAGCGAGGATGTCAAGTGTATTAGATATATAACGTGAACGAACATTCGTACACGTAAGAGATGTTATCAAATAGCTACGCAACATTATCACACGTTCGTACTAGTTGTTATAGTAACAAATTCGCAACATTACGAGAGCGGGCCGATTAGTTAACAAGTCAAATGGTGCGTCGCGACGGCCCGCCGTACTATTCAGGGGGCATTCAACCGAGCGCAGCCGCTTAGCCTAGCAACGCCGAACTTTTTCACAATGGCCATGACATCGAAATCAAACAGCCTCCGGTCACTGGAGCATTGACTCTATAAACCATCGCATTTCGCAGTCCGAAACAAACTTATCACTCGAAGCCGCGGTCACAAAGTTTAGCGATTAATTAATCACAGAAACCTATGTTGTCTGACCTGTCAGAGGACTCGGAGCTGTCGTATCTGTCGAGACATCTTTTTTTTCTGTCGTCAGCGTCTACCGCGTTCGCATTCGATGTTTTTGAGGAATCCGTGGCGGCAGCCGCCGAACGAACGTCGGCCACGCCGCGAGTATAACTCTTCTCACACGATTCACTAGTTTCTAGTTCTCTGTAGAACGATAACTTTACACTACCACCGTCGAATGTTTGGCTACTACACGTTTTTGTGTCACCGGGTTCTTTATCGGCCGCGGAAAAAGTTAAATCGTTCATTCGTATCGGGCCAGCACGATCCTCAGGCGACCCATCCGCCATCTTTGACCGCACGACTGTTTTGTCGCGAGTTTCCCGGCGGCGCCGCGGACAGCATGGGCGCTGGTGTCGCGTCATGCGAGTTCGCCGCGCAAGGAGGGAACGTGTGACGTCACGGCGGCTGCGCGGCCGCGGGGGCAGGCGCGGGTGACGTAACGGCTCCGCCCCGTGCATGTGCACAGACGCCGTCATTGGCCGCGCGTTACGCAACGAGCGGGCTTATTCAAATGGTGCGCTAGAAGGGAGCGAAGGACCACGGCATGGAGCTGTGATAGGGCCGGGCTCTCTCTGGCCCTAGCCTGGCCTAACAAATAATGCAGCGTAATGAGTGCGCGAGGCGCACACACGCCGCGCCACACGCACCTACACATGCGCTGGCTGTGCCCGTAGACCAGAAGCAAGTGCAACGAAATTAATGACACGTTTCACCCTCTAACTTTGCAGATTCACTACATGTTATAATCTTTGCAATATTCTACATACAGGGTCCCACATGCCTTACTTTAGTTCAAGCTCGACGGCTCGACCAGTTAATTAGCAAAAACAGCGTCATTGACAACTGTAAAAGTAGCTAGCGATGCCTAGAAATAGTACTAGTTCAATTCTATGAATTTGTCAGACCTCAGTAAAAAGGAATTTCAACCTTTCTATCTGAATATATATATATATAAAAGATATATTATAATAGAAAGGTTAAAATTGCTTTTTGCTGAGGTCTAAATTATATCTATAAAAGGTATTTTGAGAGTCGTACTTTAAATAAACAACTGGAATATAACAGGTAGCAAGTGTGTTTATTAGAAATTTAGTAGATACCTATAACTTTTCATAATAATAATTATATTATGAACTTAGATCATATAAACGTCTACCTCAATGATTATGAAGAAGCCACAAAGATATAGAAAATGATTTTTTCACACAAATTTATATGCAGCCCTAAGGGACATTTTGCCATAACATTTCCTATAATTTTGGGTCTAAGCAATTTTCCTATAGTTATCTCTTTCGCACATTAGTTGTCTCTTTCTTTGGTTAACATATTGCAGTGAAGCCCATACAACCAACCCGAAAAGGGTCTTATCGCAGTGCATTTGAAACTAGTGGAAAAAACCGGCCAAGTAACTTTTTGACTACTTACACCTAATGACGACGAACGTTCAGTGTTTTTGCCATGTAACCCATACTTCAAAATCTACGGGAGATATTATGTCGTCATTTGATTTAAACGAAATTTTGAAAATATGTCTGGAGAAAAGATTAACATTTCAATTAGGTAACACAAAAAAAGCATAATTAAAACTGTTATGCCGACAAGCCCGTCCGAGTCGTGGACTTTTTAGCTGCACCCATGTTGCGTACCTACTGCTGGGTAAAATCCCGAATTTTCCCCCTGCACTGGTTACGTTTCCTGTGAAATATAAAGAAGTTTTTTTTATATGCATATTATTTTTTATTGATAAACTCATTTCATGATTCCAGGGGTTGTAAGGAATTTTTGAATAATTTTTCAAAAAATATTGGAAAAAGAACATCTATTATAGATTTTAATTTTGACTCCCACTGTGGCTGAGCAGGTCACTCCTTCGCCGGCTTACCTCACTCCAGGTTCGATCCTGGTGTGGTAAATTTCGTAAATGAATTTTTCATTATTTACTATGGTCTGACTGTGTCCCCAGAGCAGCCCGTTCTATATAATACCCCTAAACACAAGCGTAACTTGCTTAGTTTGGGGATATAACATACGGTGTATATGTCTGTCGATTTAATTAGAAACCATGTTCTTTATATTTCTTTAAATTACAACATAATGTTGGAAAAACCCATTATGAAAGTCGATATTCATCTACGTCAAATTTTTCGGAACTTTCTATCTAGTAAGTCAAAGATAGGTAAAAGGGAAATAGTATAATAAAACTATGTTAAACGGTATTATGTATAGTAGTCGCTAAAACTTAATACAATACTAAGGAAGAAGTGTTTTGATTGAATTTAAATAGGTATTAAGGTTCCTTCTCAGACGATCGAATAATACTATAGACGCAGTTTACGTAAACTAAAGCGTTAAATTATTTGAAGCATTTTTAAACTTGTGTAAGTACACTTACGTAGTATACACGTGGTTTGCGTTTGTGCGGTCAATAGCAATACTAACCGTGCGCAGAAGGTTTGCCTACAGCCTCTACACACACAAGCCATAAAAGCCAATATTTGCCGATAGCGTCGTGATGTTACGCGTCGATGGATAATAGGGTTGACAAAAAAAGTTACATAAATAGTTGTTGCAATTAATTTATTATTGTATATACTTTACATAAGTATATACAATAATAGTAAGTAATACAGTACAATAATAGCTAGTAGTCATCGGCAAAGGTCACTTATTCACTGAAAACTATTTCACTTAAATCCATAGTAATTCGCTTATTTAAGTAATGTTAAGTTCTAGTAAGTTTTTCAAAATTGGCTTCAATTCTTCAAAATTGTATTCGTCTGAGTAGAGATTGTTTTATATAATGAGGTGTAAATATAACTACATTTACAGCTTATTAGATAACACAACTATTAAGAAACTACATTTATCTCAATGGTTATTAAACTTTACAAGGCCTAACCAAGGAACCCTAAATGCTTTTTTTCACCCCTCAATCACTTGTGCCTACCCTAATATTTTTATCACTTCACAATACTATTTTAACAGAGGTTCTGGCTTCCTTTCGTGTGTGATTTGTACATAATTACTCTAATAAACATCGACATAATGGAAGAATGTAATTTTTATTTGATCTTTAATTTTTTGACATATCTTCTGTTACCTCTGGCACATTCGGAGAAATAATCCCTTTACTCCCTACAAAGACATGTGTTTTATTACCTTCGGTGTTTAAATGATGAAAAAATTTTTTTTTTCATAAATGCTGTATTTATACATACCATATTAATATCTAATCTAAAAAAACTAATAAGTAATGTAGATATAACGTAAATTAACTAAAAGTATTTACACTAAGAAGTGTCTATTAGCGCTTTTCTTATTTTGCATCTATTAAGTCGAAGACACTTTGTTCATGTATTCTTTATTAAGCTAGCACAGTGCACGTGTCCTTCTGAGCCTTCTCATTATATCCGTATTGTAAGGTGACCAACAATTTTTTGTTCAAAAAGAAGTACACTTTGCAAGTATTATTTCATAGGTGAAAAAAAAGAAGAAAAAACGATAAAACTTTATTTTCTTTTAAAAACATACCTACTATTCTTCAGAGTGGATGTTTTTTGCTAACGGCAGGAACCGTGCAGGAACGGAGAAAGAATACAAATTCCTGCGGCCGGGCGGCCTGTCGTAAGAGGCGACAAAACAACCCACAGCCAGGTGGTAGGGCATTTGCCCGGCTGGATGGCTACCACCCCTGGTCTAAAGTATGTCGCCATAACAACCCTTAATTGTGTTCCAGCATTAGTGACCAGGCTCCAGTCTTCTTCAAGAGAGCAGCAGCGCATTAGTAGTACCTTTGGTGTTACAAATGTCCATAGGCGATGGTAACCGCTACCCATCAAGTGGGCCGTCTGCCTGTCTGCTGAACTCCTGCAATAAAAATAAATAAAAAAAGGCGGCTTTCAATATGCAATCTCAATCTTTAATCTCGAATCTAAAATCCTTATTTTCAATCCATTTCTGACTTTTATGATTTCAATATTCGATCCACAGATCGTTGCGTCGATCCGTTTTACGAATCCATCGTTGGGAGGGCGATCCGGCGTCTTTGGATTGCCACTTGTATGAAAGTGACAGCTACACGCTTTCAATATACGATCTCTAATTTTGACAAATCCTTTTTTGAACTCAATCTATCTTTATTTGCGATCCCCCAATATTGAGAGACTCTTGTGTAATAATGGAATTATTTTCAAGTGATAGTGATAGTGATTTTGAAATGTTACTTCAATTATCGGATTTGTATAGAAAAATGTATCGGCGAATAAACTTGTTGCACAATTTTACTCATGCCGTGTTTATATTTAGAATAAATAAAACACGTTGAAGTTGAAATGGTTTTGAGCGAAATAATGCCATTTGCTAGAGTGAAATCAAGACGGGAAAGTGTTGTTAATAATACTAATTACATTGCTTAATAAATTAGATAACCTAAAATAATATTCAATTCTATTTTTAGAAACAACGGCTGTCCACAAATTGCACCAACTTTTACTAACTACGATTTTATGCATTTGGGAACAATGCTAAATTCCGTGGCTTTGCTGGTGTATCCCTATCAACGGCATGTAGGATAGTGGCATATATTGCTGCTATTGCTAGATTGTACGGAAAAAATATTGTTCTGGGCTCTAGGACCACAAACTAATTTTATAATATCACTCAGTTTCCTAGAGTATATGGTGCCATTGATTGTACACACATACACAGTCAGTCTCCATGTAAGTATACACTTACTATTTTGTAAATGATGATGTTCGTCTAATAATGTAGCTACATCCAAACAACTTTCATTTTGCATTATTAGACTGTTAAGACGGCTGATAATGTTTTTACAGAAAGTTGCGACTTCTAACTGCTCCAATAATCATTCCCTAGTGAAAATACCCTTCCAATAACAGCATTAGTGTCTGTACAACATAAGGAAATTTCTATTATAATTTTAAATATTTAATTAATATACAAATGAGTACTTTCAGAGAACAGTTTGCGAAAAAAGAGTACAAAACTCAGTAAATGAGTACAGTTGGTCACCTTGCGTATTGTCGAGGAGCTGGATCGCCTCAACGTTCACATGACGATGAAGGCGATGCTTGAGGGCAATTCTTTTAATGGTTTTTTAATTGTTCACTGTCATTTGTTAATGCTTCATTCCTGGTGTTGCAAACATATATAGACGGGGGCACCCAGTTTCCTAGGCTGAATCGTTTTCAAGTTTTTGCCAGTGTCGCGATATAAAAAAATATTTTTGACATGATATTATTATATTGAAATTAAGTTAAGTAAGTAATTAAGTACGCAACGTATTATAGCGCTAGATCTTTTATATGTAAGAACTTATTGTAGAAGTTGTTGAAAAACATGTAATCTACATAATGAAAGAACTCCTTAAATTTCATGATCAATGGTGCCGGTCATTCTAAGTGTTTAATATGTTTTTCATTATTTGTGGAGAAATAGAAATGTTGTGCGTGTACAGTCCACATGAGATTAAAAGAGAGTAAAAATATACATATTCAGAGTGAGACGTGCGTGGTTTTAATTAAATAAAAATCCCACAAAAAATAGTTAGAACTTGTTGACAAATGTTTTAAAACAGTGTCTATCGTGTAAACATAATATTGGTCCAGAACGAGCCGAATGAACGTGAGTTTTATTGTAAAGTATGTGTTGTGTTCTTTTGTGAAAAAATATTGTCAATGAGTTCCGTGTGTTTGAGTTGAGTTTGAGTAATTGCGTGATTATAAAACGATACTATTTAAATATTGAGTCAGTGAATAAACTAAACTAATTGAGTATCATCTATTCTTTGAGTAATAATCACGTAAAATCTAAAATATTAAAGTGATTTGGGGGATTTTGCGAATATAACATTTATTCATTTGTTTTAACAAACACGTAAATCGAGATGGCCACGATCGAGCAGTTAGTACTAATGCAAGATGAGTTGTTTGATAATCTGAGGAGAGCTGAGAGTAATTTTCGGAAATCACCAAAAGAGAGAATTAAGGTACCATATTTACAAACTAGATTGGAAATCCTAGATCAACAATTTAAAGAGTTTAAAGAAAGTCATAAAAATATAGTTTCTTTATCGAAAAATAAAAAAGAGCTGTACTTTACGGAAAGCATATACGACGATTTTGAGGAGTTGTATGTAGAGTATAAGAGCTGTTTACGCGAATCTTTGGAGTTACTGTTACCCAGTTCCCAACCGCCTCAGAGTGAGTCGTCGATATCCAACGTGGCTGTGAATAATAATAATTACGATGTTAAATTGCCGCGCATTAACTTACCTACATTTAGCGGGAAATATGAGGAGTGGCAAACATTTTTTGACATGTTCAGCTCATTAATTCATAATAATAAGAATCTTACGTCGGTGCAAAAATTACATTATTTAAAGGGAAATTTAACGGGAGAAGCACTAAATTTATTGAGGAATTATTCAATAACTGATTCTAATTATGACGGAGCGTGGAAACAATTAGTTGATCGTTATGACAACAAGAGATATAACTGTAATGCAATTTTAAAGGTTTTGTTTTCATTGAGAAAGATTAATACAGAGTCATCGCAGTCTATAAAACATTTACTAGATACTACATCATCCTGTTTGCAGTCATTACAGAATATGGGGATTAATACTACAAGTTGGGATGCAATCATAGTTTTTATCGTCGTTTCGAAATTAGATCCTGAGACAATCAAATTGTGGGAACAGCATCTCAATACAGATAGCAAAGATTTACCTACCTGGGATCAATTGAGAGCTTATTTAGAAAATAGATTCAGATCATTGGAGATGGTAGATTCAAATATAGTGCGCTCATCACAATCTTTTAAACCAAATATTCAAGCAAGATCGTTTCATACGTCCGTGGAGAGTAAGCAGCAAAATAGTGGAATTAAGTGTGCTTTGTGTCATAATAATCATTATATTAACCAATGTAAGAAGTTTGAGCTTATGACACCAAGAAATAGAGCGAACTTTGTACAAGGTCACCGTTTATGTTTTAACTGTTTGTCACCTACGCATATAGTGTTGAAATGCAAAAAGCCAATGAGATGTAGGAAGTGCCATAAAAAGCATCATACTATGTTGCACTTTGAGAGAGTGACAAACACTGAGATAACAAAACAAATTAATGAGGCTGAGTCTTCAACAATATCATCAAGTGTAACACAAAATACTGAGAGAGCAAGCCCATCACAAGGTGACACACATATTACTTCCATGTTTTCTAGGGCGATACATCATAATCCTGTTTTAATACCAACAGCTAGAGTTAAGATACACAGTGTTATTTCTGATTGTAAATTAGTTATAAGAGCTTTGATAGACCAGGGGTCACAGGCCTCTTTTATTACTGAGGCTACTGCCCATCATCTAGGACTTATATGTAAGCCAGTAAGTGGTTGTGTGTCAGGTTTGGGAGAAGGTCGTGTGAGTATTAAAAACATAGTTTCATTTCGTGTAGAGTCATGCCGTAATCCAGATAAGTCAATTTTAATAAATGCTTTTGTTTTACCTTCTTTAACTTCTCTTATTCCAGCCAGTCTTAGTGTGTCTGAGTGGTCGGTTATTAAAAGCCTATTTTTAGCAGATCCTATGTATGAAACGCCAAACAAAATTGATTTGTTACTAGGAGCAGATGTGTATAGTGAAATATTGCTAGATGGAATAATAAAACAGCCTGATGGAAATTTGATAGCCCAAAATACAATCTTCGGATGGATATTGTCTGGAAGCATAGGGAAACAATGTGAAGAGGTAGAAAATATTGCTACAAGTATGCATGTATGTGTGAAAGAAGATGATTTTATGAGTAAATATTCTGAAACTGAAAATTGGTTTATTTTAATGAGAAAAGAGATAAACGAGAGCGAGAAGAGATATGACGAGCATATTACTTCAACTACAGACAGAGATGAGAAAAGAATAACTAAAGCAAAATTGCCTTTTGCTACACAGGAATTTATAAGTCTAACTGGTAATGTAAGAAATATATTCAAAAGAGTTGAGATTCTAGAGTAAAATTATTTGAGAGGAACAGATTTAAGAGAAGAGTGTAATAAAGACAATTTAGAGTATTTGAATCTAAATCATATGAGAAAAGTAGACGAAGATGAAATTGAGAAAACTAAATATGTTTATTTTCCTGAAAATGCAATCGTGAAAAAGTATAAGATAAACAAAATTGAGAGTAATGTCCGATGTTTCGAGTACAGAAAATAATGAAGTAGATTTCTTACAAAAACATAAAGAGACTAATGTGTGGAGAACATCCGCAGAGTATGAGTTTTAAAACTAGAATACTAAAGTGTTATTAGAGAAATATGAGATTAGTAAATGAGACAGATCAAGATGTTTTCATAAAATTAAATAAATCTATTGAAGTATTAGTCGTGAGTTGGAATAGAGAGTCAGGCAATTTACACTACGTTATCAGTACTTGGAATCATAAGAAGGAACTAACAAAGAGTTTAGTTTTAGTAATTATAATATGAATCTATAATACTTTATGGTGGATAGTTATCTCTTCGTAATTATTGATAAAATCCGTAATCAAAAGCTTGTTTTTAAAGTGTTACAGAAACTATATAAAAGATAGATAGATTAGTTAATCGTTCTAGGATGGTTAAAAGGTGAAACATTTATATCTTTTACTTTCACGAGTAATCAAATGAACTCTTTAACAAATATATTAAAGTATGAGCAGAGGATTTATATACCAGCAGAGGAGAAACTAGCGGATTATGCTTCGCGAAGTTTACATATATGTTTTTTCTTCACTACAAAATAACACTAAAGGAAATAAATAAGAATATACTATTTATTGTGTGTTAAAGGGATATATGACAGGGAATTTAAAACTAAGCTTAAAATTGTTAAAATCTAAAGAATAAAAGAGGAGTAAATTACGCATTACGTGTCTATGTTTAATTATAGTGAAACATAAACAAAATAATCAATTTCAATATACTACAGTGAATTAATGTGTTTTTTTTTTCAATTTGGTTTACACTTGGAAGAGGTGTGAGATCTAGATCGGTAACAATATTTTAAAATTTGAGATGTTAGTGCAAGCCGAACCGCGTCTAAATTATCGTTCACGTTATGACTTAAATAACCCTCTCCCACTAACACTAGGCCAGCTTTTAATTCGTTAATTTTCTTTGTATATTTGTATTTAGGATAAAACTATAAACGTTTTATTTAGGTGTATAAACTAACTAAATATTGTGAGTTATAGAATATTTCAGTTGACAGAGAATTGTTATGTAGCTTTGTTTTTTATGTTAATAACCGGTGTGTATTTAATGTAGAGCCTAAGTTACTAATTTTGTTTCGTAGTTATGTGTACATAAAATTGTTTAGATATCTTAAGTGAGTTGTGGTAAAGAATTTCTGTATATCTTGTTTATGTGTTACAATGGACGGATAAATAATAATTACTATATTATTTGAGCATTAGTTTCATATCAATCAGAATTATAAATTTCAATTCTGATGTGTAGTTTTTAATTCTGAGAATTTAATTATTTGTGTTGTGTAAATCTATCTATGAGTGTGTTAATATCATAATGTGTAATAATTTTTCTTATTTTTATTTGAGCTGAGTAAAGAACATTGTATGTTCTTGGCGGGCGGTGTGTTTAATATGTTTTTCATTATTTGTGGAGAAATAGAAATGTTGTGCGTGTACAGTCCACATGAGATTAAAAGAGAGTAAAAATATACATATTCAGAGTGAGACGTGCGTGGTTTTAATTAAATAAAAATCCCACAAAAAATAGTTAGAACTTGTTGACAAATGTTTTAAAACAGTGTCTATCGTGTAAACACTAAGTGACTCGCAAGGATATCCTGCGCGTTTATGCGAAATACTGACAAGCGCCTAAATTTGTTGTAATAAAGTTTCAAAAAATGTTTTTTAACTTGACAGCGACTTTCACGCTATGGCGCCGTATCCCATATGGACGACGTGTCCCTGGTCGTACTTCTTATCCATTTTGACGTGATAATATTTAGATTGTATAATAATTATGCTAGGAGCCGTCCGACTTTATCTTGAAAATCGCAAGATATCTTAATCGACATTAAATACTTCTTCCACATTATCTATTAAACTTGTAATAACGTAGTTTTGGAAGTAATTATTCCAAAATTACATACTGTAAGTAACGTTAGTGTCAGCTGACAGTTTTATTAATGAAAAGCCCGCCGTTTATATTGAAATTATCCGCACATCAAGTTTAATATCACTACCGCCATCTATGAATACATATTCATAATAAATTACCGCCATCTACCATAAACTACCATCTTTCTCAACATTTTAAATACGAGTAGTATCAATTAGTATACTTGAAAAAGTACAGATGAGGCTGTTTAAAAAATCTTTATACTGAGTACCTTTGGCGGTTTATAACTTCTTTTCCGGTATGGTTTACAGTTACAGTTGGATCTGATAGGTGCCACTGGAATATCCTTCTAGGAATTTCATGAAAATTGTTGTTTTGAGTGAACCGTGGGATGGTTTAGATTCAGAACGGGAATATAGGTGACGCTGCAAGGTTTCTAGATTTTATTTTTCAGGGCAGGATAACGTTTGTCGGGCTCGCTAATTAAGATATAAAGTTCTAGAAATGTTGTAAAAATAAAGAAGTATTGAGAAATTGTAAAACGATTCAATATTAACAAATTTTAAGAGGCAGACAAAATAGTTTTTCATGTTCTGCTACTACGTTATACAAAAGTTTATGAACGGAACGTCATGTGATAAAATATTAAAAATTATATAACCTCTTTGAACTGCAATCGAATTGCTGCATTACCTCCGAAACCTATAAATTCAAGATAAACGTTATAATCAAGCTATATAGGTTGGTTTTCGGTCACAAACTTCCTTGTAATTTTTATTTTAAACTTTAATGGGTTAAGAGTTAATAAAACATGATTTATCAAACAAATTATATATTTTATTCATTCACCATAATACTACAACAGATACAATATTTATTTGCAATCATCAATATTAATAAAGCTTGACAGGTTATAATTTAATTAATAATTAAAATATACATTTTAAATTGCACCATTAATTATTAATATTGGAATATAATCTCATTTAAATAAATATACAATACAGAAACATATTTCAATAATTATGGCTTGGGAGTCACTGTTTTGCATAAAATTTTTTAATAGCAAATATTGAACATTTACAATTTGTTCTTACTTTCTCAAATTCGTATCTTGAAAGACTCGTTAATATTGTTTTGTATCCAACCAACTTACGGTATACTTTGTATAGCTACTATTTATATATTCACCTCTATTCAAATTAACATATAAAATATGTACTTAAAGTATGTCAGTTTGTTCTCGCGAAATATAATTTTAGTTAGGACTAGCTGTTATTGATGACTTCACCTATATTCATGACTTTACTTTTTGAATAAATATACACACATGTCATGCTAAAATACACTCTCTTACAAAATCTCCTACCAAAAGCTTACGTATTAATTTCATATCATTTCCCCATTCATCCCTGTTAAGATTGATTCTCGAGTCAAAAAGTAGTCTATGCCTCTTCCCCAGGAAAATATTTTCTAAGTTTCACTTAGCTAAGATATACTTTCACATTTTCAAACCCTTGTTCATTTTGAGAGCAAACGACACAGGTTACACCACATGGGTTAAATTGCATTAAATTTATATCTAGGCGCTATTCAACCCCAGAAAATTTCACAATTTTATCCCGAAATCTATTCCATTTTTCAGAATGAATATTCCACTGGTATTGAGAATAAATACTTGTAGTATAAAATACAAACATTTCAACACCGTAGGCCTTTCATGAAAGCGACATAGAGTTACTTTTGAATTTATATTAGTATGGATGGACAGATACGAACTTAAGAAAGTAAATCAAATAAATTTTATTATTATTTTATTATAAGGAATGTCATTATTAAATGCTTAATATCATAATAATATTACGTATTCTGGTCCAATTTATTAGTCTGATACATTAATTAATTAAATTAACACGGTGGTTGGAATTGAATAAAGTCTTCATCATAGTGATCTGGTTCGACGTAATTAGCAGTAGTGTAGGACGCTTTAAGTAATTAATTTAATTAATAAAATTAATTTTCAATCAGAAACCGTCTATAGCAGTATCTGTGTTTGTAAATAACTACAATTATCTATATTATTATAAAAAAAATTAACTGTGCCGTGGCTGTACATTGAGGCTATTTAAAAAACAAGTGGCATTATAGACTATATAAACAAGGAGAAAACGATGCAATTTTTTTTAAATGTCTTGTCTGTTTGTTCGGGAATCACGTAAAAACTATTGGGCTGATTTTGATGCGGTTGTCGATGATAGACAGCAAATTGTTAAGACTTTAAATCTTTTTATCCCAGGAATCTCGCAGAATTTTTCTGGGAATTATTTAAAATGACTAAATGAGCGATAGCAAATTTTATGTAATAAAATGTGTGATATATTTTGTTTGTAGTTGTTCGGGTACGTAAAAATAAGTTTATCCCGAGACAGTTTTCACTAAAGCGAAAAGCTTACATTATTTTTTTGGCGGTATTTGGTGTCGTGAGAATCCCATGGGAATTTCAAGTCAAGCGTAGCCGAAGTCGCGGGCATCTTCTAGCATGGTAATAAAATTTGGCAAATCAGATTTTAACACTCATATATGTTACTGACACCAATTTCTTTGTTAATGTTTTTTGCTAATGTGAGAGAGTAAATAATAATAATTATTTTTAATTATCAAATATAAATGTTGTCAGCCTACAGAATATATTACGCCAGAGGTTTTTCTCGTTACTAAGAGTTTGCTTTTAGCAGCTAGTTGTCTAATTATAAATAACTTTTATATCTTAATCTATTTTGTTAATTATTATTGAGGTATACACTTATATAAACAACTCTAGTTGCACTCGATTTCGCTCAAATATATTTCAAACCAAAATAAAAATGGTAACATGTACCATTTCTGGCACCCCTGTACAATGTTTGCTACTATATTAATTAATTCAAAACATTAAGAAATTTTAATTTTTTTTTATTTCGTAGCCACAGAATCATAATATTATTGTATTACTACAAAATAAAAAAAAGACTAAAATTTGTATACATAACTTCCATACATTGACAGGTTGCAAATCATTGCGTTCAATGGTTGTATAACTTATACATAAGTTATACAAGGTTTATAAACTAGTTAAGAAAAGTGTTATTTATAATCATATCCTGAATGCGATACAGGTGTGATTTATACCTCACTGGATGAGTATTTTATTTATTTTTCTAGTATTATATTTTATTAGTTTAACACAAAATAATATTCATGTAAATCATTTTAAAAAATAATAATATTAACAACAACATCATGGATAACTTGGTCCCAAACCAATAAAACACGTTGGAAACATAATATTAGCAAAAGGCAGGCACCTATTGTTTCCCCCAGGGGGTGCCGCCCTGGACTCTACTCCGTCCAGGAAGCGGTACGAGGGGACGCGTCCCCGGGGCCCCGAGCCGCCACTGTCACATCCCCCTTTCACTCCGTGACAGTGGTGTCCCACCTCTCCGCCTCCAAATCCCAATGCCTTCCCTTCCTTCCCAAACCTCCTCCCCAAACACCCATCCCTTCCCTGATCCCTGACCGGCGACCTACCCTCCCTCGCTCCGTCCGCCGACGCTGCTGTGTGCGCGAGGCGGCGGGGAAAAGGGGAGGAAGGAGAGGGGGGAGGGGTGTTGGCGCAGGAGCAATCCTTCGCAGCCTCCCCTTCCCCCCTATCGCGAGGCTCCCCCCGCTGCTGACGCTGCTGAGTGCGCGAGGGATGGGGGGGTTGGAAGGAGAGGGGGGAGGGGTGTTGGCGCAGGAGCAATCCTTCGCAGCCTCCCCCTCCCCCATCGCGAAGCCCCCCCGCCACCGCTGACGCTGCTGAGAGCGCGAGGCGGCGGAGGGGGAGAAAGGAGAGGGGAGGGGTGATGGCGCAGGAGCAATCCTTCGCAGCCTCCCCCTCCCCCCCTATCGCGATGCCCCCCCGCCGCTGACGCTGCTGAGTGCGCGAGGCGGCGGGGGAGGAGGAAGGAGAGGGAGGGGTGATGGCGCAGGAGTAATCCTCGCAGCCTCCCCCTCCCGGCGGCAGCGGGCGTCGAGGTCTGGGGGATCCACATAGACCTCCGCCCGCACTAATGCCGCGAGAGGGCGCGAAAGGCAGCCGCGCGTCCCTCTCAGGGCCGGGGAAACGTCATTCCCCGGCCCGCACACAGGAGAGGCCGCCTCTGTTTACGAGGCGGCCGGCCGCTGCCGGGGTTGCGGGTTAAGCTCACGCATGTACCGCGACCCCGGCGCTAGGCGGAAGGAAGGCTCCCATGGGGTTTTAGTGGGTATACCGGCAGCCGGTCGTATTGAACCGGCGTCGGGGAGCCCCACACACCGGCCGCGCATGATCCCCCGCGCGGCTGACGGTGCGGCGGTTTCCCCATGTAAAAAAAAAAGGCACCTATTGTTATTCAAAATCAATTCTGAATGAACACTTTCTAACGAGCCTATAAACGTCATTTAATTATTATGAATGAGCGGATTGAATTTTAACTTACAAGATAAAAATATCTATATGCTTTTCACAGGCACTAGAAGTGAAACTTCAGAGAATATACTCACAGATAATGTATTATTATCAGATTTATGTCCAAATTGGACCTATGTTTAATCATCGGTCTTATTGAATCTCTAATCTGTGCTGCATAATGTAAAACTCTTATCTCATTCTCTCACAGGCTTAGTTCTGTACATTTATCTCTTTTTAGTGTCGCTTTTTCGTATCATTCAGTTTGAAATCACAACGATTCTAAGGAAGTTTCACTTCAAAATGTCTAGAACGGAACTTAGTACTATTAAAAACTTTTGAATTTGATTTTAAGTCCACAGTGAAGTTGGTAGAATACCTTCCATAGTAGTAGTTCTGGGTGTCAATGTTTCGTTACATAAGAAATCTAAAGGCATGTCCACCAAATATCCTTGGATGGCGTCGATCTTTCTGTTGGCCAAGGCCCGATCTTTGTGCCATAGGGTCTCGCTGTGTTCTTCTTGGTATTTCTTCAGTTCAGCGAAATTGTGGACAGAGTTTGTTGGTATACTGTGAAAGACCTAAAAAAACAAAATGATCTATTATGCTCTGTCCAACCACTTAATTTTCTTTTGTCATTTGCACATCTCTGTCTTACTCATATTACTTGCAGTAAACGACATATTTTCGTTTAATTTTTTTAAATATTTTTTTATTGCAGGAGTTCAGCAGACAGGCAGACGGCCCACTTGACGAAAAGCTTACCATCACCTATGGACATTTGCAACACCAAAGGTGCTACAAATGCGCTGCTGCTCTCTTAAGGGAGAACCTGGTCACTAATGCCAGAACTCAACTCAAAAAAAAAACCACAACATAATTGAAGACGTGAGTGGATGAAGGTGATATGTCGCATATTCGGTTTTTTGCTTTATTTTGCGTAGATGAAGGTTATAAGTCGATACCAAATGACTACAGGCCTTAGACCATAGTTATAAGGCATATTAAAAAAAATAAAGAGTTGCAAAGGTGTTAAGTTCAGTTCAGATTAAAATAAAATTAACACTTTGGTCTCGATTTACTCAGAATTGGAATTATGCGACTTATCACCTTCATCCACTCATGTCTTCAATTCTATCGGAGACTGCATAGGACCACATCAGTGTTCAGAATTATACTGTATTACTTAATAATTATTATTTTAATCTCATTGTAAGTGAACTACATGTTCTTATGAGAAATAAAGTTATTTAAACCTAAACCTAAGGTTGTTATGGCGACATACTATAGACCAGGGGTGGTAGCCATCCAGTCGGGCAAATGCCCTACCTGGCTGTGGGTTTTTTTTTGTAGTATTCCGATGAGCCAATTTATAAATACAGCTTGATTTTTTTTATTGTGTTTTAGATACACTAAAAAGTTGCATAATATTTATTTATTTAATTTGTTTGGGAAACTTACAATAATTAATATTGTTAAATATAAAACACAAAATGAATACATATATCAATCAAATTTCCACTATAAAATAATTTATATAGTATTAATAAAAATTTGCTCAAACAGTTAATTATAAAAAAAAGAAATACACTTATACGAAAATTATATAAAATGTGTATTTAATTTACATTGGGTCAATATTGAACAAAATAAAAAGACAAATATGGACATGTTGTTTAGATAGATATCTAAGGATATGTATACCGCGTTTTTCTCGAAGCCACCATTAGCAAGTACTGCGTTTGTTATAAGGAGGGCAGATCTATCAAGGTACTGTTTCATGACAGTAAATTGTAGATGAGTAAAATTTAAAAGTTGCATTTTTTATTCTGCGAATAAGTTTAAATTGCCCGCCTTATGTTTTTCTTATTTTTTAAAGGTAAGGCAAGGAGAAACAAATTGTATTGTATTACATTTAAATTTTACATTGCATTTAAATCTATTCAGTAGATTCCACATGATGCTCGATCAAATAGACAGACAGAGTAAAATTTAAAAGTTGCATTTTTATTCTGCGAATAAGTTTAAATGGCCCGCCTTATGTTTTTCTTATTTTTTAAAGGTAAGGCAAGGAGAAACAAATTGTATTGTATTACATTTAAATTTTACATTGCATTTAAATCTATTCAGTAGATTCCACATGATGCTCGATCAAATAGACAGACAGAGTAAAATTTAAAAGTTGCATTTTGGATTCTGCGAATAAGTTTAAATTGCCCTCCTTATGTTTTTCTTATTTTTTAAAGGTAAGGCAAGGAGAAACAAATTGTATTGTATTACATTTAAATGTTACATTGCATTTAAATCTATGCAGTAGATTCCACACGATGTTCGATCAAATAGACAGACAGAGTAAAATTTAAAAGTTGCATTTTGGATTCTGCAAATAAGTTTAAATTGCCCTCCTTATGTTTTTCTTATTTTTTAAAGGTTAGGCAAGGAGAAACAAATTGTATTGTATTACATTTAAATGTTACATTGCATTTAAATCTATTCAGTAGATTCTACACGATGCTCGATCAAATAGACAGACAGAGTAAAATTTAAAAGTTGCATTTTGGATTCTGCAAATACGTTTAAATTGCCCTCCTTATGTTTTTCTTATTTTTTAAAGGTTAGGCAAGGAGAAACAAATTGTATTGTATTACATTTAAATGTTACATTGCATTTAAATCTATTCAGTAGATTCCACACGATGCTCGATCAAATAGACAGACAGAGTAAAATTTAAAAGTTGCATTTTGGATTCTGCAAATAAGTTTAAATTGCCCTCCTTATGTTTTTCTTATTTTTTAAAGGTTAGGCAAGGAGAAACAAATTGTATTGTATTACATTTAAATGTTACATTGCATTTAAATCTATTCAGTAGATTCCACACGATGCTCGATCAAATAGACAGACAGAGTAAAATTTAAAAGTTGCATTTTGGATTCTGCAAATAAGTTTAAATTGCCCTCCTTATGTTTTTCTTATTTTTTAAAGGTTAGGCAAGGAGAAACAAATTGTATTGTATTACATTTAAATGTTACATTGCATTTAAATCTATTCAGTAGATTCCACACGATGCTCGATCAAATAGACAGACAGAGTAAAATTTAAAAGTTGCATTTTTATTCTGCGAATAAGTTTAAATTGCCCGCCTTATGTTTTTCTTATTTTTTAAAGGTAAGGCAAGGAGAAACAAATTGTATTGTATTACATTTAAATGTTACATTGCATTTAAATCTATGCAGTAGATTCCACACGATGTTCGATCAAATAGACAGACAGAGTAAAATTTAAAAGTTGCATTTTGGATTCTGCAAATAAGTTTAAATTGCCCTCCTTATGTTTTTCTTATTTTTTAAAGGTTAGGCAAGGAGAAACAAATTGTATTGTATTACATTTAAATTTTACATTGCATTTAAATCTATTCAGTAGATTCCACATGATGCTCGATCAAATAGACAGACAGAGTAAAATTTAAAAGTTGCATTTTTATTCTGCGAATAAGTTTAAATTGCCCGCCTTATGTTTTTCTTATTTTTTAAAGGTAAGGCAAGGAGAAACAAATTGTATTGTATTACATTTAAATGTTACATTGCATTTAAATCTATGCAGTAGATTCCACACGATGTTCGATCAAATAGACAGACAGAGTAAAATTTAAAAGTTGCATTTTGGATTCTGCAAATAAGTTTAAATTGCCCTCCTTATGTTTTTATTATTTTTTAAAGGTTAGGCAAGGAGAAACAAATTGTATTGTATTACATTTAAATTTTACATTGCATTTAAATCTATTCAGTAGATTCCACATGATGCTCGATCAAGTAGACAGACAGAGTAAAATTTAAAAGTTGCATTTTTATTCTGCGAATAAGTTTAAATTGCCCGCCTTATGTTTTTCTTATTTTTTAAAGGTAAGGCAAGGAGAAACAAATTGTATTGTATTACATTTAAATTTTACATTGCATTTAAATCTATTCAGTAGATTCCACACGATGCTCGATCAAATAGACAGACAGAGTAAAATTTAAAAGTTGCATTTTGGATTCTGCGAATAAGTTTAAATTGCCCTCCTTATGTTTTTCTTATTTTTTAAAGGTAAGGCAAGGAACAATCTTGAATCCTATACATATTTGTTATTATTATGGATTTTTATCATTTTTACACTTATCAGTTCAAAAAACCTTTCAACCCTCGATATAAACAAATGTTTTTGTGTTTGTCAGATTATGACAAACCTTTAGTAGTGCTTTGAGGGCTGCGAGGGATTTTGGCCTAAGAAAACAGAATATACTAAAAAACTTTACATGGCTTTGCAACGGATGCTGGATCCGGCTAGTAAGAAATAAATAATTGACTTACATCTTCGTATATATCAGTATTTTGTTTAGACGTCGCCTGCCATACGTTCCTATAGAACTGCCTGGAACACGGATCGTCCAAGGACAGGCCCATTCTATCCAAGTCTGCCTCCATTAATCCCAGATGTTCCCGGAACAGGCGTTTCCTTAAGGCGCCTGCTACACGACCGCAGGGGAAAGTTTCGTCATTCATTGTTCCGTCAGTAAATTGTTCATCCTGAAATAAAATAAAAAAATAGAGTTAGGGGTAGGTCTGTCTGTTAATGTTTGAAGTTATACTTCTTTAGGCGCGATTACAGTAAATTTTTACGATGCGCGTGCACACCGTCACACGAAAAAGCTACACCATGAAGTTAGCTACAGTCAACACGAGCATTGAAATATTTCTATACTTTATTGTGTTTTGATTAATATACGAGTTTGATGATTTAAAATATAAATAATTTATTTAGTATCCTACATATACATATATTAAAGTGATCAGCAAAATCAAAGGATTTATTTAATTCTAATTCCAGTGAATTATATCGCGTTTTCTATTACTTGGGTGTGATCGTGGTATTTATTTTTCTAAGTTAGAGTTAACCTCAGTTTTTGATTGTATTTTTCAATACGGTCTGTAAAATAAATAAAGCCCCCACCACTGTAAGTATAACTTCTAACGCGTGTACATAAGTACACACACACTTTTTTTATTTACGTTACGTTATTAAAATTACTATTTCGCGACAAAAAACAGCCATTTTGTTTTTTTTAAACACCTATGTAAGGACACTTGGGTTTTTAAGACGTATATAATCATCAAGTCGTTTCGTGGATGCGAGGTAATAAAGCAGTCTGGTAAAAAAGTATTATTAATGATTTGTACCTGTAGAGAAAATGGATAAAAGTAGAATTACAAAACAAGTGTATGACAGCATTGTAAATGGTAGAGTTGCTGCCGGAAACCGACATGTACAGGTCAATGAGCTTCGGGACGATTGTGCGTTTGTATTAGTATACAGTCAGCACATAAATAAATAAATTAATACTTTTTATATATTTTTATAGGTAGGTACTTAATATGAAATATATTTTCAGACATTTCATTTCATCCGATGAATCATTTGTGTAAATTCTAATTCATTCTGAAGTTATATCTAGACTTCATCCTTGACCTGAAATTTCTTTCCCTCTTCAATAGCGTGTAAACAGAATTTATTACATTCCTATACCGTTATGCTATTAATTTGTCATGTAATGTCATTATACCATTCATATTTGTAGCCGCAGACGTCCGATCGCCACGGCGGCCGCTCACAAACTGTTGCGGACAGAATCACTCCACTGACGTCACCCCCGTAAAGCCCGTGCGACCACGCCCCGCCTACCGCGGGGACATAGCTCGCTCCGTTAGCTGCTAAGCGTCTGCATTTTTGTAGTACTTTAGTAAGCGCGGAGCGAGCCTACATCATGCATTCCTGAACTGCAATTCAAACACACAACATTGTTTCACTTCTACCTGAAGACTTCTAAAGTGGTGACCCCGCAAGAAAACCACCTTCTGAAGAAAGGATCATTTCGAAACAAAATTCCTGCAGGATAGAAAACTCTGCTCGTCTGTTTAGCCGATCAAGCTCAGACAATATGGAAGATTGCAGTAAAGCAGCAGCAACCAGCCATGAACTGAAGGAAGTATCCGGCCTCGCTTTGACACCAAGAATTCCACCACTCTGGCGCGACAGATTAAGGCTATGGTTTGTCCAGTTTGAAGCCATCGTCTCGGCACAGAAAAAAGGCGACAAGGCGATGTATGAACTCGTCGTTGGACAACTGGAACGACAGGATATCGACGAAATAAGTGACATTTTACTAAACCCACCCGCTGACAACAAATACGACACCATCAAGAAGAGACTTCTCAACGTATACGAAGAATCTGAACAGAGGCAACTACAGCGACTAATCTCTGAAGTGGAACTTGGAGAATTGAAGCCATCACAATTACTAAGGCGTATGCAACATCTAGCTGGCAACAAAGTGTCTGAAACAGCCCTCCGCCTAATGTGGATCAGTCACCTGCCACCAGCAGCCCGTGCAGTACTGGCCATCAGTGAAAATATTGCCAAGCAGTCTCAACTTAGTGAGCTTGCTTTGGTGGCCGACAAAGTCGTCGAAAACTCCACACCAACAAACCCGATCTTCGCAGTCACTACAAGAGCGACGTCACCGCCACAGCCACAATCACCTACAAATGCATTCAGCGAGCTTCACTCAAAAATCGACTGCCTCACCCAAGAAATAGCTGAGCTGAAGACTAATCAACACCGAACGAGACCTTTCTATCGTAACTCATCAAGATCACGTTCCCGAGAGCGATACAATCAGAACCATCCCAGCCAAACTATCTGCTATTATCATCGTAGATTTGGAAATGCAGCCAGAAAATGCACACATCCCTGCAATTACCAGAAACCGGCGGAAAACTAAGCCCAGCGTTGGATGCGGCGGAATCCGACGCCCACATTACTTCTCACCGCCTATTCGTCTATGACCGCAAATCACGGCTATCTTTTCTCATCGATACCGGTGCAAACGTATCGGTACTACCGCGGTTCGGCAACATCAAAGCTAAGCCTACGAACTTTTCACTATATGCCGCCAACAACACAGTCATTCCAACATATGGCGAAAAGACATTGGAGCTGGATTTGAAACTGCGTCGGCCTTACAAGTGGAAATTTATCATCGCAGCAGTGAGCAAGCCCATTTTCGGAGCCGATTTTTTGAAGCACCACAAGCTACTCGTCGATGTTGCAAGCCGATGCCTTATTGATAAGGTGACAAACCTCTCAGTACAGGCACCAATAGTCAACGCAACGGAACCCACAATACGCAGCATCGACGTGGAACAAAAATACCATCGCATACTAGCCGCTTTCCCCGACATTACTCGCCCATCGTGTTTCAAAGAAACACCAAAACACAACGTTGAACACTACATAGAAACGAATGGCCCACCACTCCACTGCCGCACTCGTCCACTCGCACCGCACCGCTACATGGCCGTCAAAAAAGAATTTGAAGATATGATGCAGCAAGGCCTATGTCGTCCCAGCAAGAGTCCATGGTCAAGCCCACTACACGTGGTACCTAAGAAAGATGGGGATTTACGTGTATGCGGCGACTATAGACGTCTCAACGCAGTTACTATAGACGACCGATACCCCGTACCACGACTTAAAGATTTCACGTACTTATTACACGGGAAGAAAATCTTCAGCACACTCGACCTAAACAGAGCCTACAATCAGCTACCAGTCCAAGAAGCTGACATACAAAAGACTGCCATCACAACACCATTCGGACTTTTCGAATTTCCCAGAATGGTACCAGGGCTCAAAAACGCAGGCCAAACTTTCCAACGATTTATCCACCAAGTTCTCAATGGACTCGATTTTGCATTCCCGTTCATCGATGACGTCATCATTGGATCAGAAAATGAAGAACAACATGAACACCATTTGAAAACAGTCCTACAAAGACTTGACGCCTATGGTATAACCATCAATCCATCAAAATGCGTATTTGGAAAGAAAAATTTGACATTCCTGGGATATGACGTGTCAACCGAAGGTATAAAACCACCACAAGAAAAAGTTCAAGCCATTACTGACTACCCCCGGCCAGCAAACATCGAAGAGCTCCGTCGATTCCTCGGTATGATTAACTTTTACCGTGACTCCATACCGAAGGCCGCAGAACTCCAAATACCACTCAACACTTACCTACATAACTGCAAAAAGCGGGACAAAACGAAGATCGAGTGGACAAAAGAGGCCGAAGAAGCATTTGAAGCGTGTAAGGCCAGCATACAGACCGCAGCCTTACTCGCTCACCCATCACCATCAATGTCAGAACCAATGACGCTCATGTGCGATGCATCCAATACATGTGCCGGCGCCGTCCTTCAACAGAGCACTAACGGCAAGTGGACACCGCTAGGGTATTTTTCGAAGAAACTATCCGACGCCCAACAACGATACAGCACTTTCGATCGCGAACTACTTTCAATCTACATGGCCGTTAAACACTTCAGGAAGCTATTCGAAGGACGAACACTCATCATCTACACAGATCACAAACCACTCACATATGCCATTCACAAACCGCCATCCGACAGCGAGACCCAACGACGCGCCCGCCAGCTACTTTTCATTAGCGAGTTCACAACTGACATAAGACACGTAAGCGGCAAAAATAACCCCGTAGCCGACGCACTATCACGCATTGAAACAATCGACGTACCTACATTAATTAATTTTGAAGAACTCGCTAGCGCACAAGAAAAGGACACCTGCCTACCCCAGATCTGCAACAGCCAATCGTCCAACGTAAAAATCAAAAAGATCGTAATTCCCGGCTCGACAAAACCAATATACTGCGAAACATCAACAGCATACATCCGTCCTTATCTACCTGATGACTATCGTCGCATAGCATTCAACGCGCTGCATAATATTAGTCACCCTGGAATACGAACTACACGCAAGATGATACAACAGCAATACTTTTGGCCATCTATGAACACCGATATCGGAACATGGGCAAAAACATGCGTACCGTGCCAGCGCGCCAAAATACAACGACACACACACAGCGAACCCGCATCGTTCCCGCCAACCGAACGCTTTCAACATCTACACATAGATATAGTTGGACCGCTTACTACAACAGCGCAAGGACACAGATACCTACTCACGATGATCGACCGCGCGACTCGTTGGCCCGAAGCAATACCACTCAGTGAGATAACAGCGGAACAAGTTGCCAAGACGGTTTACGACCAATGGATAGCTCGTTTTGGTTGCCCTACAACTATTACCTCGGACCAGGGTCGACAATTTGAGAGCCAGCTATTTCAATCATTAACTAGACTACTAGGAATAGAGAAAACCAGAACGACCGCTTATCACCCACAAAGCAACGGGATAGTTGAACGATGGCACCGCACGCTTAAAACAGCACTAACCGCCCGTTTGCAAAACGGCGGAAAATGGACGGACGAACTGGCAACGGTGCTACTCGGCCTACGAAACGCTGTGCGTGAAGACACAAAAACGAGCGCCGCGCAGTTAACTTTTGGCACAGCCCTACGTGTTCCCGGAACCTTCATAACGCCTACCCAACCACAAAGTATACCACTACACGAAGATTTCGTTCATAAACTTCAAGCAACTATCAGAAGCCTAACTCCAACCACAGACACTACACACGAGAATAATCTGATGACATTTGTACATCACGACCTAGCAACATGTGAAAACGTATTCGTCAGAGTCGACGCCGTGAAGAAACCACTTCAGCCCCCCTACGAAGGACCCTACCCAATCCTGGAACGAAATGATAAATTCTTCAAAATTAAGCTGCCTGGAAGAGAAACCAACGTCTCTATCGACCGTCTGAAGCCCGCCTACGTCCTGAAGCTGTGCACTACGCCAACTCACCCTGCAGTTGGAAACCAGAAGGATGCCTTAAAAAAGGCAGTTGGCAGTAAAGATCGTTGCGGAAACATGGTTGCCTTGAAAAAGGCAGTGTGTGACGACCATACGGACGCCTTGAAAAAGGCAGTTGGCACAGAAAATTTTCACACCCGCAGTGGACGTCGAGTCAAACCACCGGTACGCTTCGCTTGAGGGGGAGCCCTGTAGCCGCAGACGTCCGATCGCCACGGCGGCCGCTCACAAACTGTTGCGGACAGAATCACTCCACTGACGTCACCCCCGTAAAGCCCGTGCGACCACGCCCCGCCTACCGCGGGGACATAGCTCGCTCCGTTAGCTGCTAAGCGTCTGCATTTTTGTAGTACTTTAGTAAGCGCGGAGCGAGCCTACATCATGCATTCCTGAACTGCAATTCAAACACACAACATTGTTTCACTTCTACCTGAAGACTTCTAAATATTCATTGGGGCATTTATTGCGATGTCTGTTTTCACTATCTCCCATATATTTACCTTACCTCGACCATATTTCAACATCGGAATCATCTTAACTAATAAATAAAATATCAAATAACAATCATTAGCAACAAACAACTATACTGAGCAATAAATAACAAGAATAAACCACAAATAAAAAAAATTAATTACTAAAACCTCATAGTCATACCTCATTGACTTCTGATTGTAAATATATTTTCTTCTTCAATCTGTAGTCTATGCATTAGATGACTCACATAACGGCACTACTACGTAACTTGGAACAATGAATTATGTAAATTGTGACAAGTGATATTTAATGTCAAATATTTGAAACGTGATGGGCGTGCAAACATCAAAAACAAAATAAATTATTGGACATGGTATAGTCTGCAATATTGACAGCTGCAATATTGACAGCTGTCAGTCACATCATGTTATAGTGCAGTAGTATTTTAAATTTAGTTTTAAGGTCGATTTTTCAATCACGGTATTGTGTTTAATTAGTCTCAGTATTTACATAATTATGTACTTCATTGTTTTTTCACAACTTAACTTGACCAAATCAAAGTAGGTCCCGACCGACCCGCTTTTACATATTCTTAAATATATGACAATTGGGATAAAAGTTATCAGTGAAATAAATTCATACTGAATTCAAAAGTAAAACAATTCAACTGTTTTATTTAGGCAATAATCATTTTTAATTTTCCCAGGTTGTACTTTATTCTACGAATAACTTTTATCTGGTGATTGTAAAATCTGTCGATAGTGTTTTACCTGTAATAGTACTGCAATCTCAGAGTCCCTTTTCCCAACCATAGACCTGTCATTGACGTTGGCACTTCCGCAAATGAGGGTCTTGTCATCAGCTATGAGTAACTTGGAATGGACGTACACCAACTCAGTGATGGGCTCGCCCTCCAGAACGGAGTGGGTTCGAAGCCCGTGGAAGGTAATATATTCAGACGGATCCGGGACACCAGACTCGTATAGACGGGTTATTATTGCATCACGACTCCTGAAATAATATTTAGGCTTTATTTACATATCTTTATTCAATCACTCAAATAGCTTGAGGGAGGCACTTGTCGAAGGACAAAATGGAACTTGTTTCCTTCCAGTCATCAGATGAAAGCTCCCCTCTTACCCCCTTATCCTTCAAAATCGATTGACATTTCGTAAGTCAAGTCAATGTCAAACTGACATTTTATACGTCAAGTGAAACGATATTCTAGGCGTGATAATTAACAGGTTAGATAACCCAACATCAGATATTACTTAGTGAATTTTTACAATTATATTCAATATTAAACATATGTAGCGATATATCGCGCGAGGGCTTCACAACAAATGGGCGTATGCATAATAAATGGCATATTTTTTGTTCTTTACTAAAATCTATGCATGTTACAATTTAAACAGTCTTACCGGTATGCAAGTATATCTAAATAGAAGAGTATTCCAAATTCAGCTTTATACAATCAATTAATTTTGTTTTATTCAGAATTTGTCCCTTGTATAAAACTGCACTTTTGTCTATACGCCCATTCACGAAGTCCTCTTTGTCTGTACGCCGCTAGTTTCCGTCAAATCAGTCCCGTACTTTTCCCGTGAAGTGTACCCAGACATACTTACTTTCCCATATTTATTTTATATTTATGGCTTGGCAACTAGGCCTTAAAGCCAGACTTTCCCATTTATAATACGAGTATTAGCCGCATCCCTATTTCACATACCTGCTTATACTGGCATAGTTCCAATGGGTGACGGCGTGCAGCGAGATGCCTGAAGCGGCCCCCACTTCGCCCTCGAAACCAGGCAACAGTGGCATCACGACGTATACCCTGAAAGTTTGCTTCGCTCTGTGTGCTCGCATTATCCTGTTATATATCGCTTCCCCTATCTGCAATAAAACGATTATTTTTAATATCTCTTTTTTCTTTTACCATATCCCAATTAGTTGGGGTCGGCAAACAATATGTCTTTTACTTCCACAATACTTTGCTCTGACATACATCTTCTGTCACACCACATATCATCATATCATCTTTCGCGCAATCCATCCATCTTTTTGGTCCACCTCTACATTTGTACCCATCTATCTTGTAGTTAACATTCTTTTTGTCACGTGACATACACATAATAAAACTATAGACATCGAATTTCAGTACAATGAAAATAATTTGCTAAAAACCGAGTGAGGGGGATGTAACAAGTGAAATAAAACTAATTTAGATTTTGTAAATTTTTTTGTTTGTCTGTCTGTTTGTACTAAATCCGAAACGACTGCACCGATTTAAATGAAATGTCGTATGGTGGTAGCTTATATCCCTGGTTTACATATAGGATACTTTA
Organism: Dendrolimus punctatus; assembly: GCA_012273795.1. NCBI lineage: Eukaryota > Metazoa > Arthropoda > Insecta > Lepidoptera > Lasiocampidae > Dendrolimus > Dendrolimus punctatus. The sequence goes on along the minus strand of CM022529.1, from coordinate 3,947,272 downwards.
TAAATGTATTTTAACGCTTTTCAAGCAACGTCAAATTCTAAATAAGTTCATACATGTCAGTGAAAAATTAGATCTACTTCCTATTCTATGTACACCGCTTCGCTATGTGTTATCGCTGTTCAAAGGAGAAGAAGCGGCAAGAATCTCTCCACCAACACGGCTAGTTACAAAAGATTTTTCAACCTTATTTATAGTAGTCTCAGGATCTTTTTTTTTTTAATACATATAGAAGTTGCATTACAATTACTTTTCAAATAAAAATGTATTGATAGTAACTATTTGATTTAAAAAGATAAACAATTATATAAAACTATATATACAAATTAAAATAAAACTATAAAATCTAGTGCCAGACCACTGTAAGTTGGAAACGTGCCCAAAAGACTGGCCACATTAACTCGCTGTATTGCTAATACCTTGTTCGAGGTATAGACCAGTGTTTTGGTCACGTGAGACGTTTACTAAGCATTTCTCTATGTCTCGATAAAGTTTGTGCGCCTCAGGACCCCATGGTCCCAGGGTCACGAACCCAAAAGCCGCAAATAATTAACCATTTCCGATGGAGTAATATTTGAGGTAATTTAGGGCCTCCTGTTGTGCAGCAGCTGTACCAGCAGACATGCTAGTGGCTGAAAGGTGGGACGGGATGGGATGGAAGTGCAACAGTGATAGTATATGGCTCACCTATAAATAAAATTTCATAGATTTTGGCAGGATAATTATTGTCAAGACTCACATTTACCTGTTAATTATCATTATATTAATACGTAAAGCAAAAACTGTGTACCTGTTTTAACGAAAATGAAAATATTAATTAAAACTTATGCATAAAAATACATTAAATAAATTTAAAAATAAATTACACACACTACCACGTAATATGACACACACACGCATACATACTCTTTTGTTAATTGTAACCTCAAATTAATAGTGTAGCCTTGGCGAAATCTGTGATTAGAGAAGTATAGTCCTTGACAACAGAATCTTAATAATGGTCAAAGTCATAATTTAAATTAATTATGGTCGAATTTCGGCCACTAGTTTTTATTAAAATATAACCTCACCTGATTCCTAACAGTAGGATTAGATCTTGACAATGTAATGAAGAATTGGTTCTCGATATAGATGTAGTGTTGCGCCCTCGTGATGGTGTCCACGTAAGCCTCGTGGATGCTTTGTTCCACCGTATCCGGGTCGAGAAACCCACAGGACCAACTCGACACGCTGCGAAGAACCTGACATACATAGCAAATACACTAGGATACATTTTATCGTGCAACATGACATATAAAACCAAAAAATCAAGTACCAACATACCAACAATCTATAAAAAACATTAATTTCTTATTTTTATTGAGTAAACTCACATTATAAACATAATTTACATTATGGAAAGTAAAGATATGTAAGACTATTATTTGGCAAAATAAAAAAATCAGCAAAGAATTTTCAAATTTTTGGCAAATTCGTAATAAAGCAACAAAAGAATTCAAAGAAAAACAATAATATTGTTGCGAATTTGTGAGATGTGAATTTGTAGTGCCATTGGAATAATCACACAATTTATTAGAAGTACACACTCGTTCATTCACAGTTATTACAAACAAAACCGTGAAGCGGAAAATCGTAGTAACATTAATCGCGCAGTCTGTCGTTATAAGAGACTCGTACCGAAAATACCCTAAGTAAAGCCTCGATCGCAGTGGAAACTCAACCAACTTAGTCCCCGTCCCCCCAATTAAGGGACCTTATATATTTAAAGAAAGAATATATTTATGTCAGTATGTAAAAATAGCTATGGCCTCTTAGCAACATGCCCACTACTTTTTTATTATAATAACCGAGAGACAAATACATCTTGTGACCAGACAAACAGTCTTTGGATTTCTCACTTTGAAACCTTTGTGGCTGCTAAGAACTTGCAACGAAATGCAAACAATAGAAAAGAAGGATTTATGACATCTTACAGGGAGGTCTACAAATGAATAAACGCGATCAACAAATGACTTAAATTCGAAGGAGGTAATAAACACCTGTAAAGGATTAGTATCGATTCGCAACACCATTTGTTTATTCCATAAATACTCTATGGAATTTGGAGTTGCCATTGATATTTTTTAATGCCTTACTTATTCAGTCTCCACACTGATTAGCCGAAACCCCAAGTCTTAGTTAAAAGAGAAAACCGTCAAAAGGCGTCAAATTGGTGGCACTAGTTACGCCTTAACTTGCTTCTTAAGTAATGTCAATTAGGCTTTATAAAGAGTTAAATATAAATAGAATCGACGTAAATTCCATTTAACATTCATACATCATTCATCATAAACTATCCTATTTATTAAGTATCTTGTCACTCAACACGAAATGTAATAAACGTGTACATAACAAAACATTCATCTTGGAAGTTTGTAAAAACAACACATCATACTACAATCCGTTGACAAGAATGTGTCGTGTCTACAACGAACTCTCTTTGAAAAACAAAAAATTAGAAATATTTAATGCCAAACCTGTAGCTTTTAAAGAAATTATAATTTCTACGCTGAAACATCACACCTCTTCCCTTGTTTAGTAATTTGTTTAATGTTTTCTCTTTCCTAATCTATAATGTATTATAATGTATCAAACAATGTCCTAGCTTTAATTTATTGAATAACTGACATTATTCAGATAATTTTGTTTGCGAATATAATTTTAACATGGATGTGTCAGCACGCTTGGATTTCAATCTAGATGTAATAATTAACAAACTTTATTATATAGATTAATTACTGATTGCTATCTGTTGTGTTGTCCAAATAAATAAATAAATAAATAAACATTCAAATTAAAATTTTATAATAAATTACGTTTTTACCAAATAAAAAAATTCTATCGATGGCTGATCGTTAACTATGTTAATTAAACATGCATCAATTACCTGACATGACACGTTATTGACGTCAATACTTATAACTTTATCGAAATCTTGCAGCGGTTTAATATCACTGTATGTTTTTGGCAGTAAATACGGGTAGTTTGTGTTTTGTCTGAAACACAAAAAGTAATCCTTCAGGGTCGAGTCGTGGTAATTACAGCAATATGGATATTAGTTTAGAACATGTAAGCAGGGCATGCTTTCCAGTCAAAATTCAAACCAACAACAATGCAATGAGAGCAGTGTTACGAAGCAGTCTATTTATTATATTATATATTAGTATATTAATAGGACGGTTTAGGAAAAATTACGTAAATAGATATAAACATTGTAGTTCTAAGTAAATTCTAAATATGCCGTCTGTATGCGTTTTTGTTGATCGCCAGAAAATTTTTAGACTTAAAATCTGTGTTACTTTTTTTCCTGGGAAATATAAAATGGCCAGGTTAAACAATCTGGCATATTATATACATCACACATTTATTACATAAATATTGCTATATATTTATGTAATAAATGTGTGATATTTTTTTGGTACACTGGGAATCTTGCAGGAATTTTGCCGCATAAAAACTAGCATATTCCGACAGTTTTCAATAAAACTCTAGTTTACATTCTTTTTCAAATGCTGCGATACATTGTACCCCGACAATCCCGCGGGAATTTCAAGTCGAGCGTGGACGATGTCGCGGGCATATTGTATATAATTAAAATTAATTAATATTTTTTTTGTAGGAAAGTTTACGATTACGCTACATGTTGCGTTTCATGGCTGTATCAGCCATACCGTCCTTTGAAATAGGGTTTAGCCTTATCCATATTATACATAATGGCTAAAGCAATGACTTTCAAAATTTAAATTTAGTTAGTGTACCACACAAATAATAAGTTAATTAAACCTCTCGTTTGATATCATATAAAAATCTCTAGAACTTTGCTTAAGGTCCACAAATGATCACCATTTTTAAAGATAAAATATTAAAATTAGTTATTTCATTTTGCTATGCCTGAAAGAATATGCCTTAAGAGATTAATATGTCTATATTAATCTCTTCATAATGCACTAATTTACAGAGCTCATAGTGAAGATGTCAGGATTACCTTGCCTTCTCCAACTTAATAGCGTTCCACCTCTGTATGAAATGTCTTGCGACGTCCCTGGCAGCTGCCCCTTGCACCATAACCCCAATATCGTGCCAAGGCATTCTAGGCGTTGTATTCCTATCAACTAAGTCTGTAATTCAACGGTAACAATCATATAAATAGTTATGGGAGCCGCATATGTCTAGTCGTCGCAGCGGACAACGAACTACTGGCACGCGAAACACAGGAGCGCACATATTAATAGTTGCTCTATCTCGCTCTCGAATCCTTCGTCCCGCTCACTCATTGTGCTATATATTGTTCTAGCTGTACGACTTGTTAATATTTGTACTTAAGGTTACCGTTTCTAAAATAAATTAGTTAACTTTTGTTCACATCAGTGAAGACTACTCTCTGCCATGTGAAGTATAATTTAACCTCGACCTCTTGCTGCTACATAGTTATGACAAAATAAAACAGACAGAAGAAAATTGTACTAGAAATAATTTAAAATGTAAATATTTAAATGATGCAGAAGAACAGCCGTTTCAAAGACCACTATGAGATTTTATTGCAAGTTTACCGTAAGCGACATTTGAACTTAAATAGTTATATTGCTGCAAATTATATTTTAAATTATTACTTAGTAATAAGACTTTCGAGATTAGCTTCACCAGGGTTTAGTCTAACAAAAATCTTAAAACAAAATAATAATTCAAAATTACATTTGTAACAGAAAAACTATTTACGTTCAATAGTCACTTACGATAAACTGGAGGTAATGGCTCGACTAGATGACGACACAAAAGAACGCCTGATTCAAAGTCACTGACTACATTACATGTAGATACCAGGGCCTGCCAGGCTTTTAAAAGAAAAATAACCAATCGATCGCAGTTGAAACTCAACTGTGACTCTCCGAGCTGACTGACATATATTCACGGACCTCAATTAACATGCGTAGATTTGTTATTGGAATTATAAACTTGTAAAGCTTCGATGTAAAACAACATTACTTCAAAGAAGTTGCACCGAAAACAAATGATAGAACGGTATATAATGTATTTTTCGACGGTCGGTCATAAACACAAAGGGATTAATGATAGACAATAGTTGATTAGATTTAAATACATCGACAATAAACGCAAACAAATGTCAATGAATAGTTAAGCCCAACCGTTAAAAAGAATTACAGATAGTGTAAACAGCACAAGGAATAAAACATGTTGCCTGTCAAAAGGTAGGAGGATTATAAGTTCTCAGAATTTTCCAGGTTGACAATATACATAATATGGATAATACAGTTTAGGAGTTCCTTTTATTAAACTTACAACTTACCAACAAATGGCAGATCTAAATTATTGAAATCCTTGACGATAAAATTTGTGTAGTCCTTCCCGATCCACAATTTCGAGTTACCCTCGACGCCCTCCAGAGCGTTTTTAGTACTTTCCGTTATAACTCTCCCTTCAATCACTTGCGCTAGGGGAGTCGGCTGACTGACATGTTTTGATACATTAGCTACATCGACATTTGTACCTGCAATATAATTAACGATTAGGTTTCAGTCACCTACAGTACAGGCATCTAAAAAATATGTATGTATGTATGTCTGTAGTGTACACGTAGTGGAAGTGAAACTTAAATATAATGTATTCTATCTCATTCTCTCGCAGGCTTAGTCCTATGTGTTCATCTCTTTTAGTGTCGCTTTTTCGTTTCCTCTAGTTTCAAGTTGCAACGATAATAAAAGTAGGCTTACTTCAAAAGTATCTAGAGCTTTGAAGAGAAGCAAATATGGGTGCGTGATGCAAAGGAACTCGGACGAGCAAGAAGACCCTCTATTACCTTAGGTTGCAACTATTATTATATTGTTTTCAATTTCATCTGTCCAAGGTGTGATCACATATTTCTTATTTCAAGAAGCCCTAATAAACAATGTACGCAACCAGCCTGAATATAATGCTTTAATATTTAACATTGTCAAATGTACAGAATATTAAATCAGTATTTTAAGAATTTAGGAATATTAATTTAAATTCAAGCGCGAGCTACATTGTTACATTACATATGAATATCCTTTAAGTTAGGTTGCCTGGAAGAGATCGCTTTAAACGATGAGGTTGTGTATTTTTTGCCTAAATATTATTGTACGGTTATAATCGTACATGATCCGGCTCGAAGGACCATAAAGACGTACGATTAGCACATTTGGGCAAAGACTAAATGATAGATAATTTAAAGCTAAGATATTTAATTACATACTACTACTACTACTTCATACTACTAGATACTATATACGATACTAGATAGTACACGAACGCGATCCGCGTAGTCGAACTGATTTAATATTATTACCGAAATCGTGTGCTCGCATAGGCACTGACTATGTGGTATGTTCTGTTATAACCCTACAATTATACTAATGTATTGTGTCTGGTATTTTAGTAAGCAATAAAGTGCTGAGTTAATTAGGGCACATAGTTTCCATTATTCATTACTCTACTAACCCAAAACCTCAGTCAACAGGACTTGATCATTGGACAAGGCATACTTCTCCGCCTTCTTCCGTTCAGAATCATCAAACTTCTGTTCTTTCTTTTCTTCTTCATATGGTGGATAAATAATACCGATAATATCTTTCCCTCTATCAGTGATTTTGTTTAAGACATTCCGTTTATGGATCTCGGGGGTTTCGAATTTGCTTAAATCCTGGTTGGGGCTGGTAATCAGCAACTGATCCCCGGGCTCCAGTTTTGGTAAGTCTATGTTTGGAATATTTTCAGTTTCTTCTGTTTTCTCTGTATCGGATTGGGTTTCGTCTTTCAGCGTTACTCTATGAATGAAAAGACACAATCAAATTTTAATACTATAGAGCAGGGATCTCCAAATTGTCCATTTAGAACCACTGTTATGTCACTTCAGTAACTTCCAAGGTACATAACCATTTCAATTTTCCCGTAGTTAATATTCCCGAGTCTGGCAGCACATTGGTAGCATCTTAGTGTCGCAAAGTTTATAGGCGACGGTAACCACTTTCCATCACAGATGGGCCATTATCTTGTCTGCTGTACTCCAGCAAAAAAACACAGCTTGGCCCACTTGTTGGAAAGCGGTTACCGTCGCCTATGGACATTTGCAACACCAAAGGTGCTACAAATGCGCTGCTGCTCTCTTAAGGGAGACTGGAACCTATCAGTAATGCCGAAACACAACTCAAGTTTGTTATGGCGACGTACTTTAGACCAGGGGTGGTAGCCATCCAGGCGGGCAAATGCCCTACCACATGGATGTGGGTTGTTTTGTCGCCTCTTACGACAGGCCGCCCGGCCGCAGGAAATTGTATTCTTTCTCCGTTCCTGCACGGATTAATAAATTGTTACCAACCTTGCTAAATAATAAAAGGTCAACCGCAGCTGTCATTTTAGTGCGGGTAATTAAAAATCAGAATTTATTTATATTACTGTTGTGTAATGTCACGTGACGTTTGACGACGTCTGATGGTGAAAGTGGTCAACCGTGCTCAGAACCGATCTCAGTGGAAGAGAGGAATAGTTCACTATCTTCAGTAGTACGGGAACGACTTAGAAGAAAAAACGGCCAGATGCGCAAATTATTTTATTTAGGTTTATGGCTTGGAAACTAGGCCTTTAAGCCAGATCTTAGTTTACAATTAGTTTCTTCATTTTCTTAAGCCTATGTGTAGCACAGCTGAACTGTAGGCAATCAGCTAGTGCCAGTCAACGGAGTTCTTGTGACAACTGAAAAGGCCACATTTGACTATGCAGACAAAACACATAATTACTACTTAATATTCAAAACTATCAATATTCTACAACTATTGTTCATTTTAGAGTAATTATACACATTTTTAGAAAATAAAAATGCACAGTACTACATCTCCTTTCAGTTCCCGCCAAAAACTCCTCAGATGCGCAAATAGGTGCACATATAGCTAAGGGATGGTATACATTAGTAGTGCTTTCGAAAGCAATCTGATAAAATAAAAAACTCGCGAATAACCTCAATGATTAGAGAAAGTTCTGGTGTATTCCATTTGAGCCATTATCATTAACGACACTTGAGAGCCGGTTTAGGCCCACGGGCTGTGATTTGGAGACCTCAACTATAGAGTAATTGAGCGATTAAGAGATGTTTAAGTTGATTGCTCAAAAATCTTGATGAGTCTCTATGTTTTCACTCGTAGATGTGTGTAGAGAAAGAAAGAAAATAAAGAGTAAGGTGAAACGGATGGAGTAGTAAAAAAAGATGATAACAGTATAAACATTCAATTTACTTACTCATTTAGCCCAATGACAAGGTCCTTTGAACTTTTGGCCAATTCAAGAGCTGCTTCTAGTCCATTCGCATAGGGTAAGTATATTGAGCCACCTCCTGGCGAGCTGGAAGTTTTCTTTTTGGTCCTTAGTAACATTTTTGGTTGTGATATATTGCCAAGATCTGTCAGCCTGTAATAAGAATATGATAGATTATTTGCATTATGCTAATTAACGGCTTCCATGACTGTTATAATGCAGGGAATTTAAATGATATTACTCGGTTATCACAGAATCTGCTTATAATTTTCGGACACCACTTTCAAGAAGTTAAGCTTTTTCTTTCAAGAAGCTTATGGTAAAACAAAAAAAAATCTGATCACCTATGATTATGCGCTGACTGTTTTGTAATGAAACTACATGTAACAAAAACGAATGTGTGATATATAGAAACCCCATCTATCAATTTTATAACAATGGTAAGTTAAAATAGAGGATGGTAAGATCTTATAAATACAAATGTGAAGTGCGAAATGGACACTGGACTTAAAAATTAAGTTCTTTCTTATACATATTTAGAACTGGACAGTCGATTGACAGATGCAAACATTGATCAAATACCGATCCGGGATATCCAAATACCTGATCAATATAAATCAACTTGTCAGCACTAGATACTGTATTGGAATAAATACATTGGTCAAACATTGATCCAGTGTCACTGGAATCTAGTCTGAGATGGAAATATTGGACCAATTTAAATCAGCATTTAGCCTGTGCTAATCAAAATCCAGTGATGGATACTGGTTTGGTTTCATAAATGTGTACATTGATCAAAACATCGACTGTTACTGGAATCCAGAGTTCGATTGAAATGCTAAACAATTATAAATAAGCCTTTAACCTCTGCTCCATCCAAATCCGGCACTAGACTAGATTAACAAATGATTACATTGGTCAAATATTTGTCCAATGTTACTGGAATCCAGCAATGGGTTGAAATACTTGACCAATATAAAACAGTTTTTAGCCTCTGTTCTATTCAAATTCGGCATTGTATATAAACATGATCAAGTGTTTTTGGAGTCCAGTGCAGGACTCAGGATACTGGTTCAATATAAAACAGGTAAAAAAAAACCTGTGTGTCTCAGGACGCCCGACAGAAGTGATAACTTAAACTAATCGAAATTGAACTATTTAATATTGAAATTGTTTAACTTTAGAAAAGCTTAGGTTATTACTTAAATTTTATGTATATTAATAATTATAATAATGTAAGGAAAGTTTATTCATTAATATAATCTTTTATTGATTATAAAATATGTTTTATTCTTAGTTACAATTCTTGAATATGTATATTAGAATTTTATTTTTGTACATTATTAGTATTATTATTTAATCTAATTACCGAAATACGGCTAGCGATGTGGGTTAGAGTGAGAGAGGAGGAGCCTGCTTACCACTGACGTATGCGTGAGAGAAAGAGAAGCCAGACTGGCGCCGTAACCCGTTATAATACGGCTGGCGTATCTTGGCAAATGTGAACATAGGCTCTGCGAACTTTAGCGCATGTAAACTCGTGAAGAAAATACAGTGACCAACTAGTACAAAGCAATGAAAAAATACAGGGATGAAGGGCGACCAATTGTATTCACTGACGAGTCGTATGCCCACTCATCACACGAGTGTACATGCTCTAAAGTTCGCAGAGCCTATGTTCACATTTGCCAAGTTACGCCGGCCGTACTATACGTAACGAAGCGGTTTGCCCTCCCATAAGAAGTTATCACTTCAAAAAACTCACCGATGCCTGTGGTCGTCCCACCGGCCGTAGCACAAGTCGATGCCGCCGACGAAGGCGACGGTCTGGTCGACCACGACAATCTTCTCGTGGTGAGCCCACAGGAACACGCCCGCCTTCGCGTGGTCTGGATGACGGAAAACCTACCGTTAAATAATATTTACAACTCGAATGCTGTTAACGATGGACATTTTAATATTGATCAATTATACCTCGACTATTAACGACAATCATAATTTTGAAAAAAATTGACTATGTTAAGTTGTGCCTTGACTTTGTTATATAAATCCACAATTGTACCCTGTCCAACGATTTATTTTATTTTTGAGGATTGCACGTCCATGAAGTTGCACATTTTTGACAGTAAGTTTGACACGACTTAATTAAATATTCCAAGCGACGTAGAGGTGCCGTTTTTGAGTTATCCAATGCATAGACTATAAACTATCGACATCATGTGTAAAAATCGCAAATTAATTGGTTTGATATTGAAATATTTTAAACAATAAAAAAGGGCATTTATTTATATTTAAAGTCGTGCTTGCTTATTGTCGTTTTTTCACTTTTAAAGAAGAAACGTATAGAGGTTAGACTGTTTATTTATTATGCAACACATTATTTGTAACAAATAATTAGGGTGCACTAAAATTGATTAAAATGTATTGACAAAGAAACTTAATTCTTATATAAAATCAAATTGGTAACGCTTTATCACGATTTGAACAGTGATCCAGCTGTCAAGTAAAATAAACTGTTGAGCAGGATATACAAGTTCAGTTGGTTTGGTTATCGCTGTTATGTTTAGGTAGGCAATGTAAATATTGGAAAAATCAATGCCAAAGGTGTTGGAGTCAGCAAAAAAAGAATTGAACAGTAAACATTAAAGATGGTGTTTTTCTTCTTAGACAGTAAGTTTGATAATAAATAAAACACGGGGAAGCTATGACTACTACGTCATAAGGCTCTAGAAGAAGAATACTAGGGGAATGCTTTTATAAAAGTCCACTAAAACAAACATTTGCGACACAGGTGGATACACCAACTCGTTTTTGTTTTCATACAAAAGCTCAATTCAAACTGTGAACCTTATATTACTTAATTTAATACATATTTTTAAACTACGTCAGTGGATGAAGAATAAACATTTGATATTATACATTGAACTTACCTTGATATGCTCACTCGCAAGCCTGCTTTTACTATAGAAACTGTTGATACCTAAAGCCATCTCGACTTCTTTGTACAACATTATAAAAATTTTAACACCTTGCTCCTAAAATAAATACAAAAATAGGATTATTATAGTTATACCACTAAAAAGAAGTTTAAATTATTATTTCATTTTAAACTTGGTCTAAAAAGAGGTTTTACTAATTCGGTTTAGTTTTGGTACTTTATAATTGTGGTCCTTCGAACCGGATCATATTTGAACATGCTAATATCAAAATGATATAGGCAGGTGGGTAATTTTTCTAGAAAAATCTGTCAATAAGCTAATCGTGTTTTGTTCGATGAGTGAGAGTTTCGATGGCCACTTTCCGCTTTTCTATCCCATACCCTGTATCCCAATCCTCCTAGTCTGATTTCACTATGTCATCCGTTTTATCCCATCCTAAAGTCAAAGTCGGGCCCTAACATTTCCGGTTAGCACATTTTTTTTCTTCCATACTCCTCTATTCTCGCATGCATCTTTTATCACACCACAAATCATAGGTCACATAATGTGTCCATATCTTTTTTGGACTAGACCATAAATATCCATATCCATAAATCTTCCAGTTCCACATTATTTTTCACACGATTTTCACATGCACATTTATAGTCTTTAACATTTTGGAAAACTCAGCATGAGACGTTAAGTATAAATATTGAGACTTACCGCTTTCCTCTTCAGTATTGTGTCCAACCTCCAATAATTGCCATTGAGTGCGGGCCTCTTCATGTATATCTCTGGACTGAGCCACCAATCGGCAATGAAGATCTCCTCTTTGGCCAGTTCCATGGCGTCGGCCACAAGGGAGAAATACGCCGAACCATCGACCATGGTTCCAGCCGGTGTGGTCGGCCGGGGAGGTGCGAACGAATGGTGGACATTTGGAACTGTGAAATCACGTGCTAGAACCGACAAAGGAAATCTATTCTAGAATTTTCTTAAACCGATATTACACTGTTCAACCAAATCGTTTGAGTTGGGTTAAAAGACGCAGAATTGAAAGGATACGGCGCCATTCAATTACATTGTATGGCTCAATTTTTATGTTTACGCAGATCACTTTGGAAACCACATTGAAATTGAAACACAAGTGAACTATGTAATTTTAACTTTATTGACAGCGGATATGAGGTTTAGCTTAGAACATACTTAAAGTTAAAATACTTATACTATATTGTTTAGGAACTACACGAGAAACAAACACACAAATTTTTAGTGTTATTGTTATATTATAAATTATTGTTAGTGTGTCGCATTTTTAGAAATGAATATTTTCTTTCTTTTTTATAAATTTATTAAAATAATTTTATTTCAACTTGGCTGTATTGTATGTTAGATTTAATGATGAAGTTGTTACGAGAACAATAAAAATGCAAAAATAAAATTCGCAATAATATAAATGACAATTTAAGTAAGTATATGTAAAAATCAGGATGGCTCTCAAGTTATTTTTGAATGCCATAGATAACACATATTTGGACACAGTCACTAACTTAAACATTAACACAGATAGAGCGTTAGGGCGTTTACACGTTACAAACAATTTTGATTCTACTCGCAATATTTTTTTAATATTATAAAATACTTATATCATTGTTAAAAATGTATGGAATATTTACCACTCGTTCTGGCAACAGTTTCTAGATAGTGCAACCACTCCTTGCTCTTTCGCTTCGTCCAGCATTTTATGATCATTTGCCTACTTTGATTTATTATTTGTAAGCCATGGTTCATTCCTGTCGAGTACATCCCACTCGATACTTCAAACCTATGGAGAGAGACACAAAATTATAGTACAATTGCACTTCGATTTTTTTTCACTGTCTTCCAATCATTATGGGTCGGCACAATTTGTTCTATTTCTTCCTACTCCTCACTCATTTATTTTGGAATATATTTATTAAACCACAAACCATAATTTTATATCTTCACGCAATCCATCCATCGCTACGAAATAGAAGACGTGAGGACTTTTTGATATCTTGAATAAATTGACTGACTTAATAATTATTATAATATATTACTTCTTAGCTAATTTTATGTTTCTTAAAAACTTGAAAGCACTCCCTGGAAAAATCCCGCGGGATTCCCGAAACATAAAGTATCGTAGAGAATATGCTATAATATTACATCGGAATCCGATTGTTTTTCAAATGGGCCACTTTAAAAGGCCCTCAAGAAAACTCCTGTGTTTTCTAGAATATGAACTACCGCGAATTTTAAATCCCAACTTTGTTAGCGCTCAGTTAATTCTGCATCAAACTCGGCCTCGTAGTGTTTACGTGAATCCCGAACAAACAGACAAACACAAAACATCTTAAAAACAAAAAACTACACTTTCACAAATTTTACTAGGATATGCCTGAGACTTCTTTCTTTACACTTGACTTAACAAAATATGCGGGGTTTTTTATTGCAGGAGTTCAGCAGACAGGCAGACAGCGGTTACCATCGTCTATGGACATTTGCAGCACCAAAGGTGCTACAAATGCGCTGCTGCTCTCTTAAGGGAGACTGGAACCTGGTCACTAATGCCGGAACACAACTCAAGGTTGTTATGGCGACATACTTTAGACCAGGGGTAGTAGCCATCCAGTCGGGCAAATGCCCTACCACCTGGCTGTGGGTTGTTATGTCGCCTTTTACGACAGGCCGCCCGGCCGCAGGAAATTTTATTCTTTCTTCCGTTTCTGCACGGATATAATTCCCGGGACACAAAGTATCGAAGCATTTAAGATGAGTTATCCTTTTAGTGGAAACTGTGTAGGAATAAGCTAACTTTTATGCGCCCGAACAGCTTCAAACCGCTCGCAGGAGAATTCCCGCGAGATTCTCGGGATAAAAATACCGTATCGATATCGGCCTAGTACTGTTAATCGCCTATGTGAATACTGAACAAACAGACAAGAAATCTAAAAAAAAATGGATCGTGTTCTCCACCGTTTACATAGTCTATTACACTTGTTTTTTTAATAGCTTTAATATACAGACACGGCACGTTTAGAATTTATAATATTATAGATAGATACTCACGTTCCTGGAGGTAGCAAAAAAGAAAATTGAGTGCATGAAAATTCATATTCACATTACAAACATGAAGCTAATTTTGTTTGTTAGTCTCGAGGTTCGTAAGTTTCGATAATAGTTATTACGTGTGCATTTTTTCTAATGCAACTGCGATAAAAGCAAGTAGGTACAGTCGCAGTATGAAAAGGTACGTCACCTTAAAGTCGACTGCTTGCACGAGTACAAGAAAAAGTACTCCCAACATTTTTATAAATGTTATGTTTATAGAATATAAGAATGTGAAAAAAAAATTGCAATGTTGACAATGACAGACACAGATTATCAATAGTTTTAATATCAGAAACAAAGACATATAATCACTACGCTTATCATAAATAATAAAACCAATACAAGGTTTTACATGTCTAAATAATCTTCTTATACAATAGAAAATCAAATCAAACAGCTTTTAATTTTAAACAGCAAGTAATTTTAAACTTTATTGTCAAACAGTTTAAAATAATTTTCTATGGAGCACTGTTCCGTGACTCACATTGAAAAGGTAACATGTGCTCGCGGAACGTTAAATGAATCAATTTGAAAATTGGCGAACCTTTTCATACCGCGACTGTACAGTAAAAAATCATTCAATGTTTTGTTGGGTTTGATAAGTTTCAGTTAAAATATGAGGAACATAAGTTAATAAATATAGTTGACTTACCCTTGATCGAAGAGCATAATCGCCTTGACGATCCCATCAGAAGGTCGTATGTATCCAAAGAAAGTGTCTTTGACGAACAACCACCTCTCCTGCCATTTCGCACACACAAGTCCCATGCAGAAATAATTACACCTATTGAAAACGAAAAAAACTCAAATTGTATTATGAGATATAAATGACACAATTGTAAGAAACAAATATAATCCATTTTTCTTCTTGGGCCCATACATTAATTACGTCACACTTAATCGTCGTTATTGACGAAATGTGACATTGTGACACAAGGGTTGGGACGGGTCCCAATTATAGTTACGTCTCATATTAAAATCCCTACTAATATTATAAATGTGAATGTAAGTTTGTATGTTACGCTTTCACGCGAAAACTACTGAACCGATCATCATGAAACTTTGTACACATATTCTTGGAGGTGTTAGAAGTAATACAAAATACGTGGTCTGTGGTCAGGTCTGCGTGGATTTTTATGAAAAAAAAATCCACGCAGACGAAGTCGCGGGCAGAAGCTAGTATAATATGTTTAAACTTTAAAACATGAAATGTGAATTATTAAAGAAAATAGTATAGTTGAAAATTATTAAGTCCGTGTGGTCCATGGGCAGAGTTTCTTCAAAGAAATTTGCAAGACACTCTCCAATGCCACCCGTGCCTTATGGGTATACTCCCATCTGGCAGCGATTTGTTACACAGTCTACAAGTATAATTGCTTGTACCATTTAAAATCTATTAAGAATGTTGTCTATATATAATTATTTTACCTGACACAAACCATGTTTCCTAGCAGTCCGAAGCAATTGCAACCCGCTTGCCCGGGTTGGGTCGAGCCAGTCCGTTTCTGGATAATGCCCTCCTTCCCTTTACTCCCAAGCTGTGCTATAAATGATAGATTCGATACTTCCAGAAACTTTACCTGTTTGAAAAAAATGTTCTAATAAAAATATAATAACAAAATATTTACTACAAAGATGTATAATAAAACTACGTTTTAACGGTTTTAAGCGCGGTAATTTATTTGATTTTGGTTTATCCGACGTTTCTTTATTATGTATACAAGTCGCGGAAACTTAAGAAAATATTATACAAAGATATACTTTAAAGTAGAAATGATAAGGGGTGGGAGGGATTCTAAATTTCGTGACGTCGCATTTCATATATTATATCGTTATAATATATTTAAGATTTGGAGTCAATTTCTTATTTATGTTATTTTGTAAGTACATACATACATATATAACTTCACGCCAGGTCCCTTGCGGGGTAGGTACGAATGACAGCTATTCAGGCTTATTTTGTAAGTATAGCTATATTTATAGTTTAATTTATTTATTGTTAAAATTGGCTTTAAGTTTTATCATAGGTTATATAGTGGTATACATAATACAGGGCACAACAATTTACACTTTAGTAATAACAACATAAAAGTAATGTAAATTAAATTTATTTTATTCGCAGTTAAAAAACTTACCGTTTCATGATGATTTCGGTATAATGTTATGTTCAATAAATTATATAAATACTCTTCTAGTTGTTTCATTCGTAACTGAAGACCCTCGTATGTTATCATGACTTCTGGTTTTTTTGGAAACCTAAAAAAGTTTTAACATTATTAAGATATTCAAACATATATGTAAATGCAAATGTGGATTTTTATTTCTTGAATAAATAACAGATACCTATAGAATACTTTGTAGTCCAAAAATAAAAATTCATACTTAAAATTTCATAGACAGATTCTGTCTATGAAACTCATTACTTTTTAAGTTGGTTTAAATGGACGTGTATATCTAAATTGTAATTATAGATGAACCCTTTAACTCCCTTCAAGTATAATAAATTAGTTGAAGATTAAAAAAAGAGACTTATTAAGTTTACATTTTGATTGATTTGGTTTAAAATAAGCTTTTTTAAATAAAAACTTTTGATTTTATCTCGGATATTATGTAACAGCAAAGTGCCTAGCCAAGACTAGTAAAATGAGCCCAAACACGATGGGTCTATCTTGTTTAGTACAAGAGTTCCTATGGCCACCTTCCGACTCCATCATCAGATCAGCTCCATGGTAACATATTATTGCATTGTCACGCGATATACATAATGCTTGCAAATTTCAGCTCAATCGGAAACCGGGAAATTGGTCAAATTTAATTTGCAAGATTCTACCCGAACTTACATACATCCATTGCAAGTTAAATAAAAGCTTGTAAAATATAATGTATTAGTTATCCAATCGAAACTTCGTTCGCATTACCATGATAACGTTTGAAAGTATTCCGCAATGGTAGCACAAAAAAAACCGATCGTATAGACATCTTCTTGGATATTTAGTCTATCCCACGTAAACGATATCGGGATAAAAAATATCCGCATTGTTGTCTTGGGATATAAGCTAGCTCTGTAACCAAGTTTAATTCAAATTCGTTAAGCAGTTTTCACATAATGCTTTTACAGACACACAGACAAAAATTCTGAAAATCGTATTTACATTTAATTTCCAATTACCGCCTGATTTTTGCACATTTTTGAATGCATTGTACAGATTTGAACCACTCACAGAATTAATGAAAGTTTGAAGCCATCTTTAAGGTTCTTAAAGAAGCCCACAAACTTACTCTAATCAATATAAATAAGACAGTTATTGTACAAATTATAGATTGATACATTTACCTTGGTAAAGCACCTTTTCGTTTCCTAAGCCTTCCGTCCCTTTTTTTAGAGTTACTTCTCGGGAGAGCTTCTAAAGCAACTCTCTCCGCCTTCTCTTCTGTTATGGTATGCTTGAAGCTTGCTCTTCTTGATTTGTGAGTTTTCGTGGGAAATGGAATGTCTAGAGAGGCTCTGTACAACGTCAATTGCTGGTGGAGATACAGTATGTGTTTATAACGCTTTTTGATAGTCCACGAGAAGTCACCGTGCTGGAGAGATATAGTGTATCTGGAAGAAGCATCATCGAAGATTAATAAACAAATACTAAAAATATTCACGATTAGTTCAAGGTGTGAGCGTGGTATTACATAGATCGAGCTGGCTTGAAAAGCCATCAAAATAATGATTCCAGCAAGACTACAGTCCCCGGCACGTAACTTGGCAAGAGTCGTTAGACAAGTCATTTCTTTAGGTCTCTTTGGTTGTCAAGCGGGACACGGGGAATGAGTCTACTCATCTGTCTCCTTCATACTCATAAGCTTGACCGCGCGCGAGAGAGATGAACAGACTTTTCATGTTGCGAATGCAGTGCGACGCCAAACCACGCGGTTATTCACAGACACTACACAAGCACAACGTATATAAGTTGAACGTGCCATGCGCAAACTTACCCCCACTACTATGAAACGTGGCCAAGTTGCGTGCCGCGTACTGTACCACATCTATCTCCGTGTTATGGTAAAGTCATAGAAATCCGCCATCAGTCAGCCACGAACGCGATGCTATAGTATGAAGGGGTATACGTAGTTGCTAGATCTTTCTTCAAATAAAGTATTTCTTTCTATATATCAATCTATTTACGAGAGTGAAATAAATATTGAGGCTTTAGAAATTGAGACAGGTGGAGAATTTGTGGTGAAATTCGGATAGGAAATTGAGAATCTTGTGTCCAAGCCTAACATAATAGGAGCAATAACGTCTCACTGCTTCCGCTGGGCCAGTCACGTAGAATGCATATGAGGAGAGAATTCAAGTGTAAAGAAACTCTTTAAGGAAGATCGGACGGCCGACGTCCTGTCGGTCGTTCATAATATAGATGGAAGGATAATTTGGAGGCAGATCTATGTGAGCTACAAGCCCATGTTGGCCAGAAACCGAACAGCATCGAGAAAGATAGCGTATTCTCGTTTTGGAAGGCAAGACGCATCTTGGGTCCCTGGGCTAATGCAGTTATTTAGTTGAATTTAGAACCAACGCTCATTTCCAATGTACCCAACACGAACACGGTTTTGGAAGTTTTATATTTCGCAAATAACAATTACACATATCAAACAATCCTAATGGTATATAATGTTATGTATATTGAAAACAATGTTAACACAGCAGGTCGTTGTAATAAACCATTGTGTACATTTAAATTATGCGCAACGATGTAATCTTATTCCAAAAGCCATAAACTTGATTTAAAACGTTTTGAAATACATGAAATAATTTTAAAAGCGTTTGAATGTTAACACCTAATGCATCACATAACATTGGACCGTCGACGATTCTATTCATGTAAAAGGCTTATTATTTAATAAGTTAGACCTTAGTCGTTTAGAAAGCAAGCATTTACAAAAATTACTTTGCATCATCTTGGCGCTATACGCTTCAGGAAAAATTGCGAAATTTATCCCGCAAACTATCACATCCCGAAATAACAAGTATGTAAAGTCCAATCTCAGTGTTAAGACTAAATATACTATAATATATCAAATTTCAGCAAAATCGGATATCACATAGACAGACTTTCGCATTTATAATATTAGTATGGATTATTACGGCAGTTGTTAGCTTATTAGTACTGACAAACTCTACGTTGGGTACTTGTTTTGGAAGTCTTATTATTATTTGAAATTTTTAGCTCTTTCTGTTTTTATCTGTATATCTTATGTTATCTTATGCCATTTTAATAGAAACAGATCTGTTATAGGTATCAATGTTTCGCAGCTCTTTTTCTCATATTCATGAGAACCATGAGACTAATGGATACATAAATTTATTTATTTATCCTAAAACCGCGATTTTGCTCGTGTTCCATTAGCGACATAAGATTGCTCTTTAGTCAATTAATGACAAAAAAACAAGAAGAAAATACAAATGTGCGTAGACTTCGATAGTCTACATACTAGGCCAATTGTGTTACAAAAATATGTTTCTAAACTCGCAACGTACCACTTAAAAGAATTTCGTTTAAAAACTACCAGACGACCTTGTGAAGATTGTCGGTTCAGCGGGATTCTATACTATAAGAAATATATACAGTACTATGCTGGCCGTACAGTGCAACTGGACGACGATTCAATGTAGAAACACGGTTAGGAGCGCCGCGACGAGCGGGAGCGGAATCGGGACATGCAGGAAGAACTATTCCTAGTTATGGACAGAGCACTTGTAATCTCTCTGTTTACGTATGTCGTCTCGACATCATTTTAATAAATTTATGTTCTCAGCCGGAGATCCATGACTGGACTGTTTGAACTGCGTTTTATCTCGCGGAGGTTTTAGCGCACCCACTCCTCTAACAGGCGAATCGGCAGGTAAACTCACACAGTATATCACAAAACTAAGCAAGTTAGTCTTGTGTTATGGGATTACGCACGTCTCAGATACCGAGACCGTACCGGAAAGTTCACATAGGAAATTTATTATACCAGCAATCGAACTCACGGGAACGCAGAGGTTGCGTACCACTGAATTAGGGAGGCAAAGGTTTATAACGCTTATGGCTGCTTTCTATATGTTAATGTTCATTCACTTACGTAACCATTGAAGGTTTGGTATTACTTGGAGCTTATGTCAAATTTTAACCGTTTCTTTTTACGATGTGACTATTTGTACGGGTACTGGACGAATAAATTATATTTAGTCGTATAGTTGTTCAATTATTTTTTAAATTAAGAAAGAATTGGATGATTAGCTTGTTTTTTAATTAGGTTAGGTTAGGTTTTTTTAATAACATGTTTTAAAGAATTATTGAAAACATGAAAATAAAAATAAATAAATAAATTCTAAAATGAGGGTGGGGTATAGATACACGGCACATTTATTTATTATGAACAAATCGGAACATTTTTAATATAGGTTAGAAGGTGGTTATTTTTTTTATAACCACCCAAAAATAATTTTCCGACACATACACGATTAGTCCCTATGTGTACTGACGCTGTACATTACGGAACAAGATCTGCTTATATGTTACTACAAAGTAGACGCGAGTATTTGCGTACTGCTCTTGTATGGATTGGAAGAACTTCGTAAAATACTTATTTTCAATCTTTAATTAGGTTAGGTTAGGTTTTTTTTTAATATCCTCTCTTCGGACGAACAAGTTATCCGGGCTTAGTACCCGTATTAATAATTATAAATTGTTCGTACAGTACCCGTATTAATAGACTCAGCCTTCTTTTTATTGCTGGAAGAATGCATTTATCCTCGGACCCCGGGGATAGTCCACGAGGGATAGGTTGCGCTCCTGGGGCCGACTCTACACACACTTTCCTGGCGGAAGGAGTTGTAAGACGCCAACAAACTATTTAGTACACCTTCCAGTGCTCTTACTTGTCTGGTAGGGCCAAACCAAAAGTATCGCGCCGCCACGATATCAAATTAAAACCAGTACTTAAGTAAATGAACTGTTAGTAACAAACAAGAGCTGATCATTAACCACATACGCTGTGATAATATGTTTATATGCACATAAAAGGAATTGTGTTAAGACCCGTTTGGAAATTCCGCTACCCACTCCGATTGCATTGTACGTAGTGTATACCATAAAGGTCAATTTAATATTATTTGTTCTAATTACAAACGAATTACTTTGTGAGAAATACATGTACTTCTCTAATTGTATCGTATTTGAGCCTTATTCTCAAATTCCTTCCGTTCTTGCTTTTCGTCCGATCAGCTCGAAAAAGCAAAAAAAAAAAAAATTAGGTAGCAGAAAGAAAGAACAAAAATTTCTTTGAAACTACAATAATATAGTTTACAAGAATATGCTCGCAGCTTACCCTACGCTTAACTTGAAATTCTTCCGGGACTCCCGGGAGACAAAGTATCACAGTATTTAAAAAGAATGTTAGCTATCGTTTTAGTGAAAACTGTGCCGTAATAAGCTAATTTTTATGTACAAGAACAACTACAAATCGCTCCCAGGAAAATTCCCGCGGGATTCCCGGGATAATAAAAATATCATAAATTTTCGGTCCATAGAAATCGTCTTCTTTTACGCGAGCCCCGAACAAACCCACAAGAAATAAAAAAAAACATGTTTTCTATCGTTTATATAGTCAATTCCAGTTGCTATTATTAAATAGCTTCAATATACAGACACGGAATGTTTAGAATTTTATAATATTATATATAAATAAAATTGTGGAAAAGTGAATGAAACATATAATGTAAAACGCACAAAGTGACGTGAGTTGTGTTCCGGAATTAGTGATCCAGTCTCCCTTAAGAGCGCAGCAGCGCATTTGTAGCACCTTTGGTGTTGCAAATGTCCATAGGAGATGGTAACCGCTTTCCATCAAGTGGGCCGTCTGCCTGTTTGACGAACTAATGCAATAAAAAAAACAAAACAAAGCAAAAAAAGTTCTAAAAAGAAAATGAGAAAACGAAAACGTTTGAGAGTAAGGCCACCGACGACTCGGACTTAGAACATTCATTAACCCGGATGCTGCTGTTTGTCCTCCATTGACGAATGAATTGACACTGTTTCTTGACCATATACACATTGTTTACTGTTAGTATTATAATACTAATACTGATTTACCGTCTCGGAAGTATTACGCAAGCTCTTAAGCAGGTCGTAAAATGTATATCTTTTATTTGGCATCAATATCTGTTGTTTCGATGTGCGCTTAGAAAGGCGGAAAAAACTCGAAACATCACAGAAGTCAATCTTATAAAAAATATATTTCCGTTCGATGCTAATTTATGTCCGCTTATTATGTTACTGACCTCGATCGGTGTTGTTATCTGTTGATATTTATTTGATCGGTGAACTAAATTGCACTTATATGAAACTAGCTGTACCCGGCAGACGTCTTGCTCTTAAACAATAAAAATCTAAAAACCGATTGCAGCGCCATCAACCGGGACCAATTGTTAATCTAAACCATGCTCGAATCTACTTGAAAAAACACAAAAAATCATCAAAATTGGTCCCACCGTTGAAGAGCTGTTCAGCGGCGCCACCTATCGGGTCCAGTCGTGAATCTAAACCCTTTCGGGATCCACTTGAACACACATAAAAATAATTTCAACCTGGAACCCGATTGCAGCACCATCTACCTGGTTCAAATTTGAGTTTAAACCATCCCGGGACCCATTTGAAGACATACAAAAATAATTCACCTAAATCAGACAAATAAAAATGAGTTTAAATGCTGCCACCGTTGGCGAAATCGGCCGGGAAAGATCATAACAATTAAATGGGTAGATTGATGTTTTTTTATTGATGAATCATATTTTAATACTTAGTATCCTATTCCGGGCGAAGACAATTCCAAAAGCACAAAAATAATAAAAATTGGTCAAGCCGTTCTTGATTTATAAATGGTGTAACTAACACAACTTTATCTTATATATATAGATAGATACTAGCATGTGCAAGCGAAACTTCTTTCTTGTTGCCTTGATGACGTATTTATTAGTGAAATCCCACGACGGCACCTAAAAATGCGACTTCTCAAAAATGTGTCTCCAGCATAACATAAATCTCCATAACACTGAAATTTCCAAGGACAAAGAACATCTTTCATAATACACTTCAAGTATAAAAACTAATATGTAACTAAATATCATGATAATCGTTTCGCATACACACACAAAATGACTTTCCAGATTGATTAATATTAGTATGGAAAATTTAGGATTATAATATAGGTAACACTCACAAATTAGGATTAAGTAGATGTGTTGTGACGCTACGTTCGTTTTCTATGAAACGGACCTTTATTTCGACCCCAGGTATAAACACTTTTCTGCGAACAGAGTTGAACTTTATACATGGCTCGTGGATTGCTTTGAACGGCACCGCACAGGCCTCCGATCCTGGAAAAGAAGAAATTTTGAGTCACTCACAGCCGCATAGACTTGGAATGACGTGACAAGTATTGATTGAGAAGTCTTCAAAAATGATTTTACTTAAGGTACACACCTTAAGGATGCCTAATGATTTGAAGTGTGACAGAGAACTTAGGCCAGAACAGAAGAGAAATATCGAAAGAAAAGAGACATTCAAAACAGTATGTGTTAAGATAAGCGCATCTAAATATATAAGGATCGTCACTTTCGTTATTTTTGAACTATAGGGTGCAAATTCTGAAAAAAATCACTTGGGTAGAACTTTCAAAACGTTTTTAATATAAATTTGTTTGAATAAGTTACGTGGACTAATTGTTGAGATATGTGGGATTTTTAGTACCCACACCCCTCTTTTCCAGTTTACAAAACAAACAGGAAAAATAGTGGACTTTTTTTTATCACTACGGAACTTATCATATGTGGACCAACACGCGTTGTTGATTGTTTCTGTTGCTGCAGGATGCCTAATATGAATGAACTATAGTCATATGACGTTCATCAAACCTACCAAGTGGGAGATCTTCTCAGTCTACCAGAATCTGTCATCAGGACGACATTAATATAATACTTTTCAATATAAATTGGCAATACCAGTAGTGTCTCGAAGTTTATAGGAAGCATGTCATCAACAATCAAAAATTCGACAACTGTATCAGAAACTTCAATTCTTACTATAGAATTTAGACGATCAGTTACGTCACGAGTGAGCGGTAGTTTCACCGATAACGTTTACTATCACCTATATTTTAATAGCTGATATATGTAAATGATTCATAGTGTACATTTAGGCATTTACTGTATTTTATTGCTTTAAATGTTTAATTTGAAGTGTAGGTGGTCACGTTTTGGTCACTGGAGAATGTATGTTTGTTCGAAACGTTTTTAAAACACTTTGTATATAAAACCACATACAGGGTTTTTTTCACTTCTAATGTCGCCGGAAGTATTACAAGAACCACTTGATGCCTAAAATAATATTTTATATGTTCTAGAACTTTCCGATTTATTTCAAGGGGATAAATAAAATGTTATAAGTTAATCGTAAGGTTAAGTGGCCAGGACTGTGACGACAGTAAAATGGAGACAAAGTTGGCATTAGTCATCAGTGACAATAATTAGCAAAAGGGATTTTATTTTAAACCACCAAACTGTGAATCAAAGTGTTACAATGACTATCACCAGTTGGCAGCATCGGAAAATACGTCAATATTTTATATAGCATTCGTAAACCAATTCACAGTGATAGGTATTCTCGAAATGGCAAATTCGCAGTAACTTCTTTGTGCGTACAAGTGGTCGATACGGAAAATACATCTATAGCACAAAGATAAAAACATACGTCACATAAATTAACAAGTGTAATTTATTAATTTTATAGGGCAGAATAATCCTTTTTATAATTTATTTTTAATTTGCTTGCTCCGCAAAATCTCTAGCGTTGCTCTACCGGCTTTTCTTTCATCCGCCTACAGCACTGGCTCATTATTAAAAAAAATTATGCAACACTGGGATAATGTCAATACATCCTTTTTAAATGAAGCACTAAACGCCTGGAAAATGGTCTGCCCTAGTGAAGACATTCCCACGATCATGAATTCGCAACGATGCTGGGATGAACCTATATGTAGAGGATTAAACACAGAACTTCTAAATTCAACTAACTCTACAGGACGTGCCCGCATCCTTGCCGTTTCTCACAAAGAGTCTGGTTTTTGGCTCCAAGCTATCCCCTCCCCAAACATAGGTACATTAATGGATAATACTTCCTTTTCTTTGGCCATAAACCTGCGCTTAGGTTCTCGCATATGTGCACCACACACATGTGTCTGTGGAATAGAGGTAATCAACCCGGGATACCACGGTCTTTCTTGCCGCCGCAGTGCCGGCAGATGGTCACGCCACGCCGCCCTGAATGATGTCTTACGGAGGGCGCTTGCCACCGCTAACGTGCCGGCTCTATTGGAGCCGAACGGTATTGCACGTGATGTTGGCAGGCGCCCTGACGGAATGACTCTAATTCCCTGGCAGTGTGGCAAGCTTTTGGTGTGGGATGCGACTTGCGTAGACACGTTGGCCGCATCCCATTTACCAAACACTTCTAGATCGGCCGGTTCGGCGGCGGAAACAGCGGAATCACTGAAGCGACGGAAATATGCAACCCTCAGTGAGAGTTATATGTTTGTGCCGTTTGCTGTCGAGACGCTTGGACCGTGGGGTCCTGAGGCCATGAGCCTCTACCAAAATTTATCAAAACGACTCATAGACTCTTCAGGTGATCAGAGGGCTGGTGCCTACCTCGGCCAACGGATCAGTATGGCGATCCAGCGAGGAAACGTAGCCAGCCTTCTGGGCACCTTACCCATAGAAGACGGTGATTTGGGCTCAGTATTCTACTAATAGTCTTGAGGGACTATGGGTAGAATACAATACAAATAAGTTAAGTTTTCTTACATTGTATTCAATTATATAACATTTAAATATTTACGTTCATTGTGAATAATAAATACTAACCCATTTGCTAGTATGTAGTGATATCGAAGTAAAAATATGATACGATACCCATGTATATCGTCTACGAAAAACACGGCGTAATTTCCCAGATGATACTAGACAAATTGCCATATTTTGTTATTTATAGAATAATGGAAAGATTTAAAAAGAAATGAGGTTGAGGTTCGAAGATGAAAGGTGAGACGTGGAAAAAGCCTAAAGCATTTAACGGGGACTTTATATGAAAGAGCCTAGTCGCAATCAGGTCGTGTTGGTCCATCATCATCATCATCATCCGAGCGTTAAATCCCGTTTGCGTTCGAAGTGTTTACTCCGGCTGCGGTCTCAAGGTCCGCTTTTCTACTTTTCTACTCCACTTCGCGCGGTCTTCAGCATACCTGTTTTTGTGACCATTGGTACGCATGTCATCCTTCGCAACGTCAAGCTAACATTTTTTGGGCCTTTCCCTTCGACCAGTACCTGACGGAGGCGGCACGGCTAGACATTTGTTCCCCACATAATTAGCCGGTCTTCGTAAAACGTGGTCATAACACCGTAAGCCACACTTTTGCAGTTCGTCTACTATGTCACGGACATGAAGAATACCACGGATGCGCAAGTTCCTGACACGGATTTTCCGTGTCACTCCAGATATCCATTGCAGCATATTCATCTCCGTAACACACAGCTCTTGCTTGTGTCGCTCAAGTACAGGCCATGCTTCACTGCCATACAAAAGGAAAGATCTAATGATGGATGATAGATCGAGTTGGTCCAAATGGCAGTATTAGTTTGGGGTCTAGTCTACGTTGCCTATTAATATGAGTCCATAAACGTCTTGTTGCTAAATTTCAGTCGCCTTATCCAAGAGTTCCGATTGGCGAATTTCCAACATTTTTTATTAATGAGATCAAAAAACTTGGATTAGATATAAAATATAGTTACTGGAATATAAAAATTAGAGCCAGGCACTAAAATGTATCCAATACGCCCCCTTGTGGACGTTGCAGGCCTAAAGGGGGGCGGTAAGAGATCCAGAAAAAAATGGGGGCGTTGTGTAGAGACTTGGGGGGCGATTTGTAATTTCATCTAGCTAGGAGGACTTTTAGGCACCGACTGAACTATCGACTCTCGACTATAACTTGTGAACAACAACTAATATTAATTAAGAGATTCCTCAAACTTGGTTCGATATTTCTCTCCGCGTAGTTCATATATCTGACCTGTTTTATTAAATAATATAACTTATATAAATAAAAACCACTATAGCTATATAGTGGTTTTTAAGTAGGTGAAAATATGGGGGCGCTAAAAAATAATTTATTCTCAAAGTGGGTAGTACACAAATAAGTTTGGGAACCACTGCTCTACAGCAGCACTGCAGGTACATAAAGTACATTAGCCACGACTTAGATGGTACTACGTTAAAATAATTGTGTCAGCTCTATGGATTAATCATACCCTTTATCAGTATAGTATACTGGTAATTCCATTAGAGTGGAAAGCTCGTGGCAATTCACAATAAGTAAATAGCAATTATTGACAAACAACAGGACATTATGTCTGCTGATATATTTATTTTTATCTGTTACAAATAAAGAACCCTTTCTAGAGCATTGTTGACTGATTGATGATAATCTTTCAAAATTTTATCGTATCTGATTATATTGTAGTTAAAATAAAAGAATGATTCATTCACTTCGTCCGATTAAAATCATTACACTGAACTTTTAACGAAATGTTTACAGTTAGATAGGTTTCCTATTATATTCTTTCGGGGTACAAACTTAAGCTTAAGACTTATGAAGAGTTCGTATCTGTATTCGCTATTTGCGTGGATTATATAATAAATATAATAACAACATAAATGCCCCACTGCTGGGCTCGGGTCTCTCATTGTAAGGGGAACGGACAGTATACTCGCCACGCTTGTCCAAGGCGGCTTGGCAGATTTGACACATCGGTTATCTTGATGTGCAGGTTGCATCAATGTTTTCCTTGACCGTTGTTAGCACGTGTTAATTGTAACAATATGCACGTTAGGTCAGAAAACTGACTAAGTGGTGCATGCGTTCCGGCCAGGATCGAACCCACGCTCTTTGGGTTTGAGACTTAGCCATGACGTGGATGATAAATAGTTCTAAGTATACTCTGATGTTTAACTACCTGGACTAAACTGACAGCTCCGATCGACCATTTTTATGTTGCAAGCGTGGAGCATGCTATTGTAGAATGGCTCATTCATACGTGAATTGTTGATTCAACTCACCACTGTGCATCAAGTTCAAAAATTTCTATTGATTCTCGCTTGCAACATAAAAGGCCGATCGCGGCGGCTGTCATTTTAGTCCAAGTAATTAAAAATCGGAGTATAACTATTCATATTATAAATGCCACTAACAATGTTTAATTTTATCAATATTAAAATATTATTACTGCCATTTAAATCGATTGCATAACTATAAGCAGGAAAATTATTAAAAATAAATAATCCTGAATATCGTAAAATTAAACGATGATAAACATCATAATATTTAAAGAGGAAAATTATGTACCTATATTACGAGACAACAACAAATATACATACAAAAATTAGGTAACAAACAGTTGTTAAATTATATTAATAGTTTCACGGTAAAATGAACAACACGAAATAACACATGTTCTTAAGTTTATACCATTTTTGCAATAGCAGTTTGAATTTACTCTACACGAATTATTGTAAGATAAAAATATATCTAAGATACAAAAAGACTAGAGTAGCGTTACTGTTTATGAAGTTTACAAAATTTATATATTACAGCATATAAAAAAATACGACTCTTTAACAATAAAATGTTGATTCACATTTTAATATAGACAAGATTTCATATTTAAAAAATGTTTTTTCACAAGAGTATTTTTATATATATAGCACTGTAGATGAAATCATAACGATTTTTTTGTGGAACATTCGTAACTTTTTTGTGAGTTTTGTGTAATATGGATTTGTCGTAATAAATTTTGTTAAGGCTGAGTCTATTCGTACGTGTACCGTACGAATAAATATAATTTATTCGTCCAGTACCCGTACAAATAGTCACGTCGAATGGCTGAGTCTATTAATACGGGTACTGAAAATGTTCTTAAAAAGGCTCGGCCAAAAAAAAACCTAACCTAACCTAATTAAAGATTGAAAATAAGTATTTTACAAAGTTCTTCCAATCCATACAAGAGCAGTACGTAAATACTCGCGTATACTTTGTAGTAACATATATATTCCGTAATGGACAGCGCCAGTACACATAGGGACTAATCGTGTATGTGTCGGAAAATTATTTTTGGGTGTTTATAAAAAAATAACCACGAAGGCTATCCTATATTAAAAATGTTCCGATTTGTTCATAATAAATAAATGTGCCGTGTATCTATATTCCACCTTCATTTTAGAATTTATTTATTTATTTTTATTTTCATGTTTTCAATAATTCTTTAAAACATGTCATTAAAAAAAAACCTAATCTAATTAAAAACAAGCTAATAATCCAATTCATTCCTAATTTAAAAAAAAATTGAATGTCTGTACGAATAAATATAATTTATTCGTCCAGTACCCGTACAAATAGTCACACCGTTTTGTTAATTTATGTCTTCAAAAATTTAGTAATACGTGAACGATGCGTGCGTTTGTAGTAGTGTACTGTCAGCATATAAATAAATAAAGTAATACTCTTTATATATTTTATACGCAGACACTTAATATGAAACTTATAATATTAAACGATATTAAAATAATAAATATTAAACTAACTTTCTTCAACTCCAGACATTTCGTACTCAACCTCATCCTGACTTTCATTCTATGAACCATTTGTGGTAATTCTAATTCGTTCTGATAGAATACCTAAGCCTCATCCCTGCCCTGAAATTTATTTTCCTCTTCAATAGCATGTAGACAAACATTTTTTCTATTCCTCTAGAGTTACACTACTAAATTTTTTTCCAAGCTAATATCATTATAGCATTAATTTTCATTGTGTCATTTTTTTTCGATGTTACTTTCACTAGCCCTTATATATTTACCTTACGTCGACCATGTTTCAACATCGGAATCATGTTTGATTAACGTTTTTAATATCAAATAACAACAATAAATAATAACACAGAACAATAAATAACAAGAATGAACCACAAATAAAATAAATTAATTAATTATCAAACTAAAACCAAATAGTCAGACCTCACAACAATTAGCAATGTAAACAATTATTATTTATTCGACTTTCACCTTTGACTTTTGATTATAAATATATTTTCTTTTTCTAAAATAACGAACCTCTTTTTGCTAATTGTACAAGATATTAAAATTTCATGTTTAGAATTCCTGTAAATATACAAATACTACTACAAACGCAAAAATGTTTCGAAGCTAACATAATTTAAATTTAAGTGTCAATCTGTATTTAATGACGATTTTTGTGAACGAATTGTTAACTAGGGTGTTGAAATGTAGAGACCGATAGTAGCGTTAAAATTTGAAAACCTACTGGAAGTAGTAAGTGTAAATCTGCCACTGGTTGGAAATCGATCCAATTCAAAAATAATACAAAAAATAGAATTTGCTTGTTTCTAGGTTATTATTACAACAGTAGGTAAGACAACACAACAAAGATTTTGGGTTTATTTCTTAGCTAATCAAAGCTCACTTCTGTAATACTAATAATACTGGGTAAGATTTAGGTGTTAAGGAGTAAAATTTTGGCCCTAAACTTGCCGCTCTAGGCCTACTCAGCCTATTAACAGATCCACCAGTTTCCAATTTATATAGTCACTGATTGGTGTATTTGAGTGTAATTGTGAAGGATCGAGACTTCACGAGCCGTTCAAAACAAAATATTACACAATTGAACTAACGGGAATTTGGCACATACATAACGTATATACTGTGTACGTAGTGGCTGAAACATTATTGGCCAGCGGAAGTGAGGGGCAAGATACTAGCAACTGAGATGCGCAGACGGTCATTTGCTAAAATTACACGACCATTACTGAACTGAGTAAACTTACTATTATATTATTATTTTATGGTTTTAGTAACAGCGAAGTATGAAATAAGGCAATACATACCTCCAGCATCAAGCTCCTCTTTAGTACAAATTGTATTAAGGTCTATCACAGAGAGCGATTCTGGCACAGCCAGACTTTCATCGAAGTCTGAATCCGGGGTAGGATTCAGGGAGTCCATTGTCTGGAAGAATCCCGGGATGCAATCTTCAGCGGCCGTCGTTGGCGTCGGCGTTTCCATGGCGTAGTTTGTGTAGCTGTAGAGTTCTTCATCTAGAAAATTGAACATTTAATTTACCTTCTATTTTTGTATAAATTAGTACATAAACACATCTATAATCTTATATATATAACTCTCGTGTCCCGATATTTGTCCGCGATGGACTCCTTAACTACTCAACCGATTTTAATCAAATTTGCACACCGTGTGCAGTTTGATCCAACTTGAAAGATAGGATAGTTTTTATACCGTTGAAACCGGTAGGTGGCGCTGAGATCGGGTTCTAGAATCCTCTTAACAACGGGGAGCGATTTTGTTTTTGTGTGTTTGAGTGGGTCCCCGGATGGTTTAAATCCACAATTGGAACCGGTAGGTGGCGCTGGGATCGGGTCATATTTTTTCAGAGCAGGACAACCTCTGCTGGGGCCGCTAGTAATATTATAAAGCTGAAGAGTTTGTTTGTTTGTTTAAACGCGCTAATCTCAGGAACCACTGGCTCGATTTGAAAAATAGATAGCCCATTTATCGAGGAAGGCTATAGGCTATCATCACGCTAAGGCCGATAGGAGCGGAGCACCAATGAGGAATGTTTCAAAATCGGGGGATTGTAGGAACTTACTTTTTTTAACTATTCCACGCGGACGAAGTCGCAGGCAGAAGCTTATAGTTATATATATAGAATTAGTTTATAGTTACTGTATTTAAAAATATATATACATTTGATTTAAAAGCCATGTTTTATATATACCTCATTTATAAACTTAATTAAATTTAAAAAAATATTATTAGTTAATGCAAGTTATTACTGCGCGTTTTAGGTTATTAGAAACTTGATTATGACCTTCAGAGTATTTAAGAGCGGATACTGCAGAGGTCAAGCTTTTAGGTTCAAGTTAATCTAATGTAGTTGACATTGATGACAAAGCCACATCTAATATTAAATATTACAGAAAAAGTGTTATATTAATCATCTAAAGACACAATTAGTCTAAAATTGTGTCCAAAAATTTTAAGGTACAAGTGATTCTCGTAAGCATATATAAGTATATATATATATATATATCTATACTATGCTATTGCATTGCTGCTTGGGGTTCGGCAGCTCCTACTCATCTTATACTTCTTGAACGTGCCCAAAGAGCGCTATTAAAGTGTATGACTTTTAAGCCTAGATTATATTCTACGGATTCTCTATATAATCAATGTAAAGTTTTGAATGTCCGTAAATTATTCATACGTGCAATAATTCTGAAACAACACAATCTTGTAATAAAAAATGCATTGGAAGATTTGGAAACGAAACGCAGGCAAGACTTGGTCTTCAGACAATCAAATTGTCGTACTAGTTTCGGTACTAAATCCGTAAGATTCCTGGGTCCAAAATTGTATAACAGTATCAGCAGTAAATTAACCTTGGTTACCATGACTCACTATAAATTAAGAAAAGGCCTAACTCATTATTTAATTTCCTTATTATTTAAAGAAGCTGAAGAACTTTTACGTTCTCGTCGCTAATAATATTATGCTAACCGTCTTTTGAAAACTTACTTTTATCACAACACTACTATAATCCCTTTTAAATACACAAGAAGCACGCACGGGCCCTTATAGATATACGAACGTACACACGCACACACACAAGCACGCACACATGCACATGCACTCACGTACACACACACAAAAAACTAATCTGTTAATATTAACATACTAACTTTTAACCTTTTTAGCTAGTATTAGAATATATTATTATTATATAGATCTTTAAGGCACAAAGACATTGCAGCTATATACTACATGTATACTGAGGAGCATATGACCGATGCGAATCCAACTGTAGCCCGTCACACAGGCTCTAAAGAGACCTAGCGCGGGTTTCAGAGTTTCTTTTGGGACGCCTCCCGTTCTAAATGTTCTTTGTATTTCAATAACATTGTATTGAACCCTGAATTGTTTACAAGACAATAAATTTTCATTTCATTTCATTTCATATATAAATTAGTATGTTTTACAAAGACTGTCTTAAAAATAACAATTTTTGGTTGTCTCATATAAATGAGACGGGGACCTTTGGGCTAAAGAAATGTAATGAGTTGAGATATGGGTTAAAGAATGCATATTTTTTTCGATTATAAAATGGAAAAGGCACTAAATTCTATCTATTCTATCTATCACAAATAAATTAAGTTATAATTTAGCATAAAAGATTTATATGAATGAATTTCAGCCATTGATTCTTTGAAAACACACCACACGAATAATTCATTCAAAATAACTGAACCCACTGAAAATATGTTTGACGGCCTCTGTGGTTGGGCGGGCTACCTTTGCCGGCCTACCTCGCTGCAACGCAGAGGCTCCTGGTTAGATTCCTGGTACAGTAAATTTCGGAAACGTATTCTCCGTTATTTACCATGGTCTGGGTTTCTGGGATCAGCCCCAGAGTGGTCCGTTGTACATTGCCCATAACACAAGCGTAACTTGCTTAATTTGGGGATATACAATGTGTGTGTTTGTCTGCCGATTATTATTATTATTATTAAATTTGCTATCGTTTTGTGAAAAAATCGCTTTGGAATTCAATATAAAAAAATATTCTGATAATAAAAATAAATTTTAAAATCACTTTCATCTTATTACAATCCGGGCCCAAGATGTAGGAAAGCGTATTTGTCTCTTTTGATGTACTCCATTGAAATGTTACATGAGCTTTGTATTTGTTAGAGGACACAATTTTATTTTTGGGACATGTGGGGGGTCATTAGAAGCTTAACCTCAAGTTTGTGGGGTCGCCACTCTTGTCCCCCGGCCGCCATCTCGGAAAAAGTGGTGAAAACACTTTTTTCGCGATATCTCGAAAACTATGCGTCTTAAAAAAAAATTGTAAAAGTCATAATTTGTAGCAAATTGTTTTGCCTAAAAATATGTTTATATAACTTTTTGTCCTAAATTAAGAATTAAAGAAGTTATAAGCAAAAAATTGAGATTTTTTAATTCATTCCTAACTCTTTTCTTTACCATAGAACTTACCAAATTTAACTTATCGAATGTTAAGCAAGTAGAAAAGGTCCTCCGTTTTCCCGGCCACCTATGAGGTAGAGTCCGTAGGCGCGTTCACGTCCCAAAAATAGAATTGCGTCCTCTAACAAATGCAATATTAAATTGTAAGATTTCAATGGAGTAATGTTTAAATTACTTTTAATGTAAATTGACATTCGGTAGGTTGTTGACATTAATCAACAAGTAACTAACAATATACTCGTCACGGTAAATCCAAAGTGGATAAGCAAAGATAATCTTGATGAATAGGTTTCATTATGATGTTTTCCCTTCACCCACATTGGGTAATTGTAAAATAATCAAGTAACATTTTGTAAACACAGGAACGCAATTTATAAGACAAAAAACACAGCAAAACCTTGAATAAACTGTACAAATGAGACATGGTAAATCTATGATTTACCTTGATTTTTTATCTATGTACTAATGGACAAACGTATCTACAAAAGCAAATCTCTAATATAATAAATTTGTAAATGGTTTGAGTTGTTACATTGCATTTATTAATACAAAAAAAACAGGAGCGCTAATTCGGACCAGGAGATTCCAAATATGTAATGTTTAGAATTTTTGTGTTTGTCTGTTACAGCATCACGTGAAAACTACTAAACAGATTTAAATGAAAGTCGACACAGAGCTAGCTTATAGCCACAGGCATAACTTAAGATACTTTTATCCCAATAAATGATGTCGTTTCCGTGAGATAGACGAAAATAGTGAAAACGATGGCGCTGCGTTCGCATAATTTTTGAACACTACTGAACTTATGACGTATGAAACTCGGCACAGAGGTGGCTATATCTTGAGTCAACACTTAAAATACTTTTTATCCTGAATCCCGATAAATAGTCTTTTCCGTGGAATAGACGGATTAGCAAAATAGATGGCGCTGCAACCCCGGTATTTTCAATTCACTATTCGTAGACAGAGAAAGGATTCTCTGTCCACTTCACTATTAAATATTTGTGTCGTCATAAACATGTCACTCATTCTATTACTTCAAATCAAGTTGGCTTCGACTCACCTCTAGATTTTTCTAGTCATTTGTCAGATTATATGGATATAGGCTGGTGTGCACCGACTTTTAACCGATGGTTAAAATAAAATAATCACCAAAAATGTATGGAAAAACAATGATTATGTTTGGTTAACCGTCGGCTAAATTTCGGTGAACACCAGCCTTTGTCAAACAACAAAAAAGTGGACTTTTATCGCTTATGGAACACTTCACTTGGCATCGAATGACATATTAACCTGACTTATGCTTCTCCTTTTAGGTAAGTTCATATTAGTGGATTAATCATTTTGAACTGCACCATTTCACTCATTTTGATTAAATGTAGTGCAATAATACAAGTGGGCAGATCCTATATCATATTATTTATTCAGTTTCCTTAACATTGCTAGAAATTTAACATTACTTGTATTGAGTGTCAAATTTTAATCACTTACAGTCTTATTCATTGAGACTTAGAGTAAGTTTAAACACTTCTTTAACAACCATAAAGAAGAGTTCACACTTACTCCAACTCTCTATGAACAAGACAGCCGTTGAATGGATAGTAAGATATAGGAAGTGACCTTTAATAGGCAATATGATGTAGTGGTCCTATTGAAAATATTTCAGTGAAGTATTTTTTATTAAGTATAATAGTTTGATACTTTTAGAATCTTTGTTTCGGTTAAACTTTTGTCATTGCATTTTAAGTAGTGGGGAGCTGAGGGGTGGGGGGTGGATAGGGGAGAAGTTCTTTTCCCTTCTGCAACCCCTATGTCTAAAAAATATTTAGTTTTAGAGATATGAGTTTTTTTTAATTAGTATCATTATATTGTAACTATAGTAACCAGTCTGTTCTCGCTTTGGTTTAAAGTCTAACCTAACCTAAGTCACGGTTCTAGTCACTGGTTGTGACTTTCGACTAAAGCCCACAAGCCAAGCAACCATGCTACATCAGCGGTATGTGAGTTGTCACCGATTACAGCTGATTTGTAACCATCCTCGCAATATATGAACAAAAACAAATCTTATTTAAAATTCAATAAACTAATTCAAAACTTGTTTTAGTGTTTATATATTAAATGTAATCCAAAACACAAATCGCACTTTGTTATCAACAAAAGTGACAACTTTGTTTATCTAACATATTTTTGTTTTTCCCATCATTCATTCAAAACTTGCTGGTGGACCCTAAAACCTTGTTTCTTAACCCAAATAATAGGTCTAATCGCTATAAGTATACCCCTAAACTCAAATTACACTTAATCAATACCACATAGGATCAAAGCACAGCCTTTGCTCCTTTCCACAATTAAAATTTCAAGTGTGAAATTTTTTGTTATTGACAGTAAATTTGTAACATATTGAGCTTCAGGGATTATAATCTAACTTAATAATGCTGAATAACTCAACATTATTTGTCTACTTAAAAGGAAATATCAGTATATTGATGTATTATTTTTAAGACACAAATTTTGCGAACAATGATAAAGGAATAAAAATTATTTAAACAATGAGAACTTATTCCATTATTTTATGTGTTTATATTAAAAGCAGTTCAGTCTTTTAAAATCTTCAAAAGGACATATAGAATCATTTAAAATTTGAAGTTATTCGAGATACAGAATTAAAAGTGAAGAAAAACAAAATTCCATAATCATTTGATTTTATGGTAAAAACTTATTTAGTTTTAAGCCAGATTTGGATAAAAACAACTTGACTGTAACAATCATACATGCACTAACTAATAAGAAACTAATGCATGATGTCATAATAACAGTAACTGTTTAAACCTAGGATTCTGATTAAAGTAACTGTACTTGTTACAACACTGAGTAAAATTTTAACTTGATTTTCCTTAAAAGTGGCAATATAATGCTGTTTTTTAAAAGAAAATCTTAAAATATTATTTAGCTCTACTGAAATTTTCAAAACACAAAACAACTATTGCATTGAGCATATTATAATATAAAATTAACTTATACCCTGGCTGCTTTGTTTATTTTTTAAAACATACCACTGGCATTGACACTTGATATATTAACCAAAATTTCTATAACAGCACGAAACTGTCCACATCAGCACACAAACACTAAACAAAATAGGTACCTCGTTTGATAAGATTGTGAAAACTCAAAGTCAATTCGTTGCGTTCCATACGTTCTTTGTTCAAATTTAATTCAAAATTATTAACATTAAAAGCGCGGTACCCATCTGGATGTTGGTACGTAATGTGTTGGCCATTACACGACACGGCGTATCCAACACTTGAGTACATAATCTGTACAGATAAGATAATAAAATTATTTTTCACGAGTTACGTTCCGTCAATCGTGAAAAGCGCGCGCATAACAATAACGAGGAAATTTCAGTTTTGAACACAGTATTGCAGCCGTGACGCAGTCGCCTTGGTCTGTTAGACACGGCCTCACACTTTTTACGCGATTTATGGATGGATTACTGTAATATACTTACCAAAGGTTATGTTTCACAGGTTTCGCGTCAACCATGACAGAGATTTATAACTAAAACTACTATGGATACTACCAAAGGGTTTCTAGGCAGGTCTGGCCTGAATGGAGTGATTGATTCATTCAAATTATTCATACGGGTCAAGGTTTTTTCGTCTAAAAAGTATCTTTAGAAGAGTGAGGTAATCATGTATCATACATATTATTACATATATGGTGTTCCCAGATGTCAACAACATTTATAGGATTTTTAGTGGAATATTCTACATGTATCTATCATTTCATCAATTATCTCATATTGCTTTTACAGAAAGTTTTAAATTAATTGCTTGTGGATCAGTAGCAAATGTACCCGCTCCTCGTTTTATTGGCATGATTCGAAATTTGGCCGAGGTTTATGAAAAAAGCTCGCCTTTGTGAAAGAATGTTCCTTATCTTATGTCTTTTCCATCAAGGACACAAGATAAGTGTGGCACGTCGCACACCACTTGTTACCCTGAAAAACAATTGTTCTATTAGAATTGTTATATTAGAATAAACATTCTTAGAACTTCTTAGAATGTTAATTCACAAAAAGTTATTTTAAGAAAAGAATATTATAACACCTTTCAAGACCACGGGCCATAAAAATGGTCCGGAAATTTGGAGGGCTTGCATGGGGCCATGGGGAGGCCAACACGTAGGCCCCTTGACAAATTTAATCTAAATGTTGCGTGACACTGACCGGCAATTATCCCTGTCTACATCATATAATAATGCACCCAAGGACAAGCCCCAGCCAGTTTATTGTAATAACACCTTATTATTATTGTTAGTAAAATATTTTATATGCGAAATTATGTTGATTTACTAGTTAAGGTACGCAACCATACGTTATTTTTATGACATGGCTGGAAATCCTGTTCGAATTAATATATTACTCAGTAATGGCAGGAATTGAAGAGTTGACGCCTAGCACTGGACGTGTGTGTATCGATATTATTAACATAAAATATATTTGATATAATACTGTCACATTTTAAGTGGCAATCAATACCAGTGAAATCATTTAACTAATTTTCCAGGTAAAGTTTAGAACCCCTGAAATCCTGTTTGTGACGTAGTGGGAAGTTTGACAGTTTTATCAAATGACAGATGTATTACGTTCAGAAATATATAATTATTACATATTCAAAATTTCTAAACGTTTATATAACATATTTAAAAATATTTTATTAAAATGGAACTTAATAAAAATATAGGTTTTTAAGATATTAATTCATTATTAAGTAAAAACTTATCGGACTGTACGAGCTGTTTTGAAGATTTCTATGTTAGAACGATAATAACGTGATAACATGATAATAATCAATCCAAATAAAAAGTATTTTGTGCTATACAAGGCATGATTATTCATATTTACAATTTACTACCTCCAGGGTGGGATTATGTGAGTTTTGTTCTAGAAATCTAAAGATAAGATACTACGATATAAAAATTGAGACGCCTGCTCAATAATATATAGCAATACGGCTCAACGATCTTTTAGCAAATTCAGTTATCTCAATCACAAAGTTCTAATGGTAGTTTAACTATTTAAGTTGTTTTATTTCTGTTTCTTGTTTTCTTTTATAGGATATTTTGTTCAATATGAATTATGTATTTGCTAAGTTGGTTGTACTTAGGTACTCAAATGCATAGGTTTGCTGGTTTTTCATCCGTGTAGGAACGGAGAAAGAATAAAATTTCCTGCGGCCGGGTGGCCTGTCGTGAGAAGCTACAAAATAACCTACAGCCAGGTGGTAGGGTATTTGCCCAACTGGATGGCTACCACTCCTGGTCTAAAATATGTCGCCATAACAACCTTGAGTTGTGTTCCGGCATTAGTGACCAGGTTCCAGTCACCCTTAAGAGAGCAGCAGCGCATTTGTAAAACCTTTGGTGTTACAAATGTTCATGGGCGATGGTAACCGCTATCAACCAAGTGGGCCGTCTGCCTGTCTGCTGAACTCCTGCAATAAAAATAATAATAAAACTATTTCAAGATTAAGCTCGTTTTTGAACATCGGCACAATTTTTGATTTTTGTATGTAACTCTTTGTGTTTAAGAATGAAGAATTAAAATGTGTTATAGAAAAAGTGCAAGTGATTTGTTTTTAATATGCTTTAATTAGCTTCATAGGTATGTATATATGTGTGTTAGTATGTAACGGAATCTTTCAAGTTAAATTTGATCGACTTCCCGGTTTCCGATTGAGCTGAAATTTTGCACCTATGTGTATATCGCGTGACAATGCAATAATATGGTACCATGGACCTGATCTGATGATGGAGTCGGAAGGTGGCCATAGGAACTCCTGTACTAAACAAGATAGAACCGTCGTGTTTGGACTCGTTTTACTTGTCTTTGCTATAGCACTCTGCTGCTACATGATATACAGGATCTCAAAAGCTTGTATTTAAAAACCTTTTTAAAAAAGCTTATTTTTACATAACGTTTCATTTTAACGTTCCAATTAGAGTGTATTTAATTCTTTTTCAAAGTTTCCACGGAGAAGGAAATAAATCATCACTAAAAAATGAAAAATAAATAATAGTTAAAACTAAAAATACGTTTTCATAGAAAATTGAACTAAAAAATAGAAAATAATTTTTTATAAATTTGAATTCAAAATAGTGTAAGAAAAAAAGGATTTTATTGTAAAAAGCGTGGGGTGCATGGTTATTACATTATAAAAGATATTTTAAATTTAAGTTTTCATGTAAGTGAAATAGAGGTTTAATAGCTTTTAATTACTCCTCGCTATGTAGCGTTATTTTACTCCAAAATTGTATTATTGACTTAAAATAATATTTTATATCATTGTGGTCAAATAACAATAAATAAAACTGATTTTCAAATTATGTTTGGCCAGAGTCCTGAAGTGGAAGTTTATACCTTGTTATTGTAGCATATATATAGTATAGGACGTTTTAAACTGCTGTACAGGGCGTTTACACTACTGCCCGGTGTACGGACGACGTGCGAAAAGTTGCCGGTAAGGGCGGGACAATAAGAACGCAGGACAGGAGTATGTAACTCAAAAACGAATGCTCTACGTTTAGCAGTGGGCTACGAATGTGAATGGATGTTCCAGACGATAATCAAATGGAACAAAGCCAAAAATACATAAAACAATCAGACGAGCATCTTACTAAGAGAAAGGTAATAGTCGAAATTTGCATGAACGGTGTATTTAACGAATCGCTCATTTGCTTAAATTTCGGTTAATTCATTCATCATTAATCAAAAGTTCATGTTTATAAGTTATCACTTCGGTTGGTCGAGGACTCTGATAAAGACGTTTCCAACTACCTCACTAAACCTAAACCCGCGTCCCTTACCCGCATTTGTGTTGGAACAACATGGGATCTAGTACCAAGTTACTACACCATGTCGCCCAGTACGCCAAGGACGCAATACACAATAATACAGGCTTTTTTTATGTTGGAGCCGGGGAAAACATTTCTTATAATACCGGTCCCTTTGTGGGGGTCAGACCTTACGCGGCGAGATCAAGCGCCGCACGGCTTGTGTGGGATTCTGATAAAGGCGTTCTCAAGTACACCACTAAACCTGAACCTGCCTCCCATGTGCCCGCGCTTGTGGTTGGAAGAATGAGTTTTAGAACGTAGTTACAACCAGGTTCATCCGCGAACCAAGGCCTGAGCTAACCCGAGAAGCAGAGTAACTCATTCCACCAACAGTGGTTTAGTTCCACCGGATCCCTAGATGCTGGTGGGAGGTCTACCCGCTCCTGACGTTGGTACCTGTGAATCGCATGCGCACCTCTCACCCTTTCTTGTTCGGCGGCCTCTTCGCAAGACATTACAGGCTGCAACAATGTACGCAATTTTGCATTACGTAGCGGACGTCTAAGCGGACTGGCATGCAGGATAGCGAACGTAGTAGAAGTAACCCTTAAGGGGGCTTACTTTACATAATAGGCATTTAATACCCTTGTAGCCAAAGCGTGCAGCAGAGGTCGCTATTAGCAAAGGAGAGTTCTTTCTGTTCTCTTTCATACAGCTTGGTACGCAAACCTCACAGCCCCGCAGCTTGCAAAATTTTAATTATTTTCTGATAAAATAGGGTTGGAGAGCGTACATTTCAAATTAACTATAACGCTGCATATCATTATTTAGATTTCTAAATAAAAAAAATTCATAGTTCCTAAGTGCATTCAGTCTGTATCTGTTGAAATGCCGAAGCAAAAGATGGCATAATTATTTACTAAACTAGGTCTTTTCTATTTTACAAAATTTAAAACAGTGTATTGCAGGTGTCTTTCGACAACTTATTCATCTTTTGTTTACGTGACATTATGGAAAATTAGTTTACCGTTGTTTTCATTTAAAATGTTAAACTCAATGCTTAGCCTTTTGTTTTTATGTAACTAGGGATGCGCGTAGCGAAATCTTATGTCAGAATATTTTATGTAAGCTTTCGTTTTTGAAATCAGACTGAAAAATCACGCTGAAAAGCTAGCCATTCTGTATGTAACTGGTACGGCCGGTTTGAAGGTGACCAGTATCTTTTGGTCTGTCCGAAAATTAAGTGCATACGTATAGTGAAGGGGAGAGAGGTGTCTGTATAGTTCATTAGGGGTCTAGCATTGGTGGTTAAACTAAATAATATCATGGATTAACATTTACACATGCGGCCAGCGGTGGGCAGAGAGTGTTTCGAGAGGAACGGACACCGCAGTCGCATTTCGCGCACCGACCGGCCCCAGCGTACATTTCCGAACGCACAACGTAACACACGTTTCCCGCTCAAATTCAAACTACACGTTCGATATTCGAAATAATATTTATTCACTTTTTATTTTATTTTTTTCTTTGCAAACTAAGTGCAATCGGGCGTGAATACTCCGAATCGACGGCGACACTCGCTGGCCAGTGTCCGGATTGCGTCGAGGACGTTGACATCGAATCCAGTGATACGGAACTCGATACAAATATCGATTCGGAGTTATCGATTTAACTATGTAGAATTTTGGGCGGGAAGTGTGTGTTTCAAAAAGTTTTTTTTTCACTGTGAAGGTGGTAACGGTGTTTTCAACAAGTGACATCTGGAATGATGGTGGATTCCACTTAAACGAATATTTAGTGTTTGTTATTGCATGAAAACAGATTTCGTACAATCAGATACCACTGAAGGTAAGTTTGTATTTAATATTAATTTTAAATCAAATTATTCTTTGTTGCACAATGATAAAATAATTCGCTTTCTAAATAAGCGACCGTGAGTGTAACTGCTGTCACGACACGGAATTTCGCACCTGGTTTTAATAAATGCAACTGTATCAAAGTACTTAATTCAAACAACATGACAATTAAATTATATCTGCGACAGTTTAAACATGGCCAACCTAGTATGAAAACCTGCCTGTTACTAACCTAAATGAAACTTTTTGGTTCAGAAGAGTGTTCGAAATACAAAGAATAATACTCGGCGTGCCCAATATCGATATTTCGTATTATAGAGCATAAATACTGTGCCGAACTTATTTCTGTATCGCTTGTGCAAAAACTCGTTTAAATGAAAGTAAAACTTTAGTTGTGGTGCGAGCCGGCCGGTTGCGACATTTCACTCTCAACTGAAAATTAAAATTATATTTATTTAAACAACTTTAATTGCTTAATCTCCATCTCAGTCTAACTACTAACATAATTATGTTACGCCACGTTTTTGTCTTTACAAGCAAACTTTGTTCGT
Organism: Dendrolimus punctatus; assembly: GCA_012273795.1. Lineage (NCBI taxonomy): Eukaryota > Metazoa > Arthropoda > Insecta > Lepidoptera > Lasiocampidae > Dendrolimus > Dendrolimus punctatus. The sequence goes on along the minus strand of CM022529.1, from coordinate 3,903,440 downwards.
AGGCATGCGCAAAGCGTAATTTCGAAATTAATCCTGATTAAAATGCTTAAGTATTAATTATATCATAAAGTAAAGAACCGACAAAAATTATGTATATATAAATTCAGCTTCCGTATGTTCATGTCCGCAAAATCTGATTTTTTTTACATACAACGGTAACATTATAACAGATAAGAGAAGTGTGTTTTTATATAATACACTAGGATATGCCCTTGACTTCGTCCACGATTGACTTAAAATTACCGCGGGATTCCCAAGACACAAAATATCTCAGCATTTAAAAAATAATGTAAGCTATCGTTTTAGTGGAAATCGTGTCGAAATAGGCTAATTTTTATGCACCCAAACAACTTTAAACCGCTGCCGGGAATGTACCCGTGGGATTCCCGGGAATAAAATATCACACATTTTATTGCATAAAATTTGCTACCGCACTTGGATTCCATTTTTTTTCAACCTGGCTATTTTAAATCATTCCCAGAATTTTTTTCGTAGAATTCCAGGGATAAAAGTAGCGCAAATTTTAAAACTAAGAATTTGATATTGATTAACCAAAACCGCATCGAAATTGGCCCAGTAGTTTTTATGTGAATCACGAAGAAACAGACAAGAAATCTAAAAAAAAATGCATCGTGTTCTCCATCATTTATTTAGGGTATGCCAGTTGTTTTTTAAATAACCTTAATGTTGTGTTTAGAATTTTATAATGTTATTTTTATTTTATTTTATTTATAAAACATTAGCTCTCAGATTAACTTCCCTTATAATTAACATTTCTAGATAAGGCATGTTAGTGTCGTTTCAACTTTTTTACCAGTTATAACTCTTGCAAAACACATAAGTCGGAACTATTTTAAAAGAGAAAAAAGGTAAGGATTCATATCGGTAACCCACTTTTTTCTCATGATTTCTTTATGAAAAGATGAAATTTAATTTCATTATTTCAAAGGTTATCGAAGTGATTGATGTTATCAGGTTAGAAGTGGAAGTATTTTCCAAAATGTGGGGAAACTTTGTTGCGATATTTTTTTATGAAATTTTTAACCATTGAAATAGTCTGCAGTTTTCTTAAACCAGTTAATATTTTGTTACGTTTTACACTGACTTTTAGCGCGGAATTATCTTTGGGCATAACTAATCGTCTAATAACCTTCGTCAATATTTTGTATGATACGAAAATAATTTTACTTGACGAATATTTTTTTTAAATATTACGTTAGTGTTGGTTTAACATTTTATGAATACTAATATTTATTGGGTATGTCATGTATGTCAATTGGGCCGTCTGCATGTCTGCTGAACTTATGCAATAAAAAAATCCACTGCGTTGTCAAAAGAAAAGGCATCTAGAGTATCTACCCAGGCTGACTACGTTTCCTCGCTGCATTCCACCCATCCGATAGATTGAATAACCTGGATTATTCGTAACTAGAATATAATAGTAACAGCAATTGATTTGGAGTTAAAAAAACGATACGTGAAATATATATTAAAGAGAACTGTATCAGTTCATTTCATAATAAACATTTCTTTTTTGTCGACTGTAAACTTGGTATCGTATTGGCCAATGCAGTCTGATGATTTTATCTGGTTTCTTTGTTAATCTAACCGCTTACTGCTCGAGCTATTTATATGTATGTAGTCTAGGTAGTTTTTAAACTTTATAATTTAGTTATTTTAACTTAAATAAATTATTAAATAAAATTAAATACTTAAAAATTAAGTTAATTATATAAAACATTTTATTTGACTATATACGTCTTTAAACGAAACTAGACTTTCAATAATAAAATTACGTTTTAACGGTTTAAGTGTTTGGCCACTTCAGTAGCCTTGTTCACGGAAGACAAAGATGTCAAGTGTCAATGAGTATTGTTAAAGTTTTATTTAGCCTACAGCTATCTTGTTCATTTTAATTATTTAATTTAATTTTCACTTCTTCTCTTCAAGCGGCAACATGTTGCGAAGCGGTGGTAAATTACTTTAGGCTTCCATATAATAAGTAATAAACATAAAGAGAATACAAAATTACCTACGTGCCGCCACGCATCCTAGGGCACGGTTTACTGGGCGATTATAATTGTTCCTATTCTTCTTAGGACCGATTTTTCAATTATCAGACAAAAGTTATTCATATCTATAACATGGAAAAATTAAAAATCTCAGTTGCATTTGTGAAACAAACTTTTAATTCACTCGGGTCATAATTTATTCCAATGATAATTTTTATCTGATTATTAAAAAATCGCCTGTTAAATATTACTATAATACCAGTTAATTAAAACATACGTATTCTAAAGTAATTCAATTTAATACGCTACTTTTAACTTTTGTTTGTAGTGTAGGTATACAGTATTTTGCCAACATAGTATTTAATTAAATCGGACTCGTTTAAAGGACCTTGCTTTACTTCTTACAGCTAAAGATCAATACAATTAAGTACTCGTAATTTTCCAAGTTAAAGATATATTGAGCAACATATTAAATTATTTAAAAAAATCTCGTATAATAATGTAATATGTAATAATAGGAAATAAAAAATAATGAATATATTTTTTGTTTTTTTAAACTGTATTTATCGTATGCCTATTATTTTTTATTTATTAATATCTCCTTCCCCAGATGCAGTTTTTTCCAGGGTATTATTACCAAGTTGTTATTTATTAGTTTATATAAATATATTTACGTGCTTTTTATTTTCTTTTTAAATTTAAAAGTAACATAAAATTTTTAATAAATTTATATTTTCTACTTAAGTATGTTTTTACTTATTTTCTACTACAAATTTTGTCACTGTTATATTTAGTTAGGTACATAATTTTATTTTTACCATTACTATAATATAATCTAATTTTGCCTATTATGTCTATAACATCTTTGATGTATTATGTAGTTCTTGTTTTTTTATCTCTCCACATCCAAAGGCATAAAACAGAACAAGCAAAGATATCCACCAATTCTCTTTGACATTATGATATTAAGGACATCAAAAAATTTAATAAAAAAGATTAGTAACAAACTTAGACTTACGATAAGAAAGACTGTTGACCGCAATATTATTGCGGTATTAAAAATAATTTTCCTTTTTTATGTCTTAACATATGAATAGGTGTTCAACTTGTTAAAATCTGTATTAAACCTGACGTTACTCAGTGCACTCCTGCCTTTTAATCAAATTGATAAAATTTTGTTGGTGCTATAATATTTATATTAATATATATTTTTTTCATTACAAGGCCTTGGAGATGAATTCATTTAATTTGGTAACATTAAATACTTCAGTTTTAAACATATACATGTATAGTCGCAGTACGAAAAAGTTCGCCAGTTTTCAAATTAAATCACAGGACAGACCATTCTACAACCAATTGTGTTTAACCGTTTGACAATAAAGTTTAAAATTACTTGGATTAAAGTAGTTTGATTTTATTTTCTATCTTGTTGTTGTAATGTTGGCGGTTTCTTATACTCGTGCAAGCAAAGTCGACTTTAAGGTGGACGAACCTTTTCATACCGTGACTGTACCTACTTGGTCATATCGCAATTGCGTTACAAAAAATTCACTAAAATATTGCACACGTAATAACTATTATAAAATGAATCTTTTAAAAGCATCATAAAGATCATTATAATTATGTAACAAAGTGAAATTATGTTCAGTTCCGAGACAGAAATAATTTTAAGTAAATCATTATTGAGAACAATGAGAACAGTCAACAATGGTTTGATATCATTAAACCTAGAACAAGCGACCAGTCTTTCTAATGATTTCAGCCGTGTTCAGCGGCTAAAGCAATCTGCTTTACATTCCAATGACGTGGGTTTGAATTTTTATTTATTTCAGCAGACAGGCAGACGGCCCACTTGACGGGAAGCGGTTACCATCGCCTATAGACATTTGCAACACCAAAATTGCTACAAATGCGCTGCAGCTCACTTAAGGCAGACTGGAACCTGGTCTCTAATGCCGGAATACAACTCAAGGTTGTTATAGCGGCATACCCTAGACCAGGGGTGGTTGCCATCTAGTCGGTCAAATATCCTAGCACCTGGCTGTGGGTGGTTTTGTCGCCTCTTACGACAAGCCCGGCCGCAGGAAATTGCGTTCGTTCTCCGTTCCTGTACGGATAAAATGGACGTATGAATCGTATTTTCCCATGGGGGTAGGCAGAGACTAGATTTCCACTTGCGACGATCCTTTACTACTACTAAACATTCGCTTCATCTACTTTCATTAACCCCTTCATACTTGCACGTTTATTTGATATTCTCTTTATCCGAGACTTGTGTATATATATATATATATAGATAGATAGATAGATAACACTTTATTGTACACCATTACAGAAAAGCTTACGAACTAGTATTATTATAGTGGGGTACAAAGGGCGGTCTTATCGCTAAAAAGCGATCTCTTCCAGACAACCTGTGGCAAGAATATTCCGATTTGAAGTGGCGACGGTGGTATACATAATTATTGTACGATGACTTAAATTTTATTAATAAATATATAACTATACTATATATACAAATATACACATAAGTTATATATATATATATATATATATATATATATATATAAAGATATATATGTATATTATAGTATTTTATATTTATTTGTGTATGTGGAGGTCGTCGATAGCGTTAACTACTAAGCTATCACGGCTTGCGTTTTTCAAATATCTTAAATATTCCATAATTAATATATTAAAGGACGTATTAATTGGTTTTATTATATTTCGAAACACGTTTTATATATGCTATGTACGTATTTATTCAGTAGCGCTAAACATTTGTATTACTTAACTTTTTTTATACACTATACCTCTAGTCATGGTTACAAGTCAATGACGATGCATGTTCATCACGACTTGCATGACCAAAAATAAACTACTGAGTGACTCGGTGAAAGTCTTTCGCTTTGTCCTTCTACGGAGCATAACTATCATCAATGAAGTTTAATGGGTTAGTTATATGTCTTAAACTGCTTTGTTAACTTGAATTGTTACCGATTAGCAGCTCTGTGTGAGTCAAGCTTGTACACAGAGGGTTCCTCTATGTAATAAGGTATATTACGGCTTGATTTACTGGAAATTTTATATGATTCTAAAATAAATGTTTTGTAAATAATTAAAAATATTTCAAAGCGTGCCTATGAAAGAGCTCACAAGCTCTCGCATAGGCGTGCCTATGGAAGACCTCACTAGCCCTCGCATAGGCATATCTGAATCTGAATTATTATAGCAATAAGTATTTTATACATAACTAGGATATGCCCGCGATTTCTTTCTCGCTTGACTTTAAACTCCTGCGGGATTCCCGGGACACAAAGTATCGCAGCATTTAAAAAATAATGAAAGATATCATTTTAGTGAAAACTGTGTCGGAATAAGGTAATGTTTATGCGCTCGAACAAGATTCCCGGGATAAAAAATATCACACATGTTATTACATAAAATTTTCTAACGATCAGTGAAAAAATCATATTGAAATTCGATTTTTTTAATCTGGCCATTTTAAATCATTCCCAAAAAATCTCCCGCAGTATTCCCAGGCTAATGAGTAGCGCAGATTTTAAGTCTAAGAATTTGCTGTCGATCAGTAAAAACCGTATCAAAATCGGTCCAGTAGTTTTTACATCAATCCCGAACAAATAGACAAACTGATAAACAGACTAGAAATCTGAAAAATGCATCGTGTTCTCCATTGTTTATATAGTCTATCCCAGTTGTCTTTTTTAAATAGATTCAATGTATAGACACGGCATGTTTAGAATGTTATAATAATATTACTTAAAATGTAAATATCTGACTCGATCATTATATCTATTATTATATTCGATGTATTTATTTTTGTGTAAGTATATATTATGAATTTCGTAACCGAGGTGGGTCAGTTCAGTGAATTTTGGGCTATCATAAGAAATCCGTGGTTGAGACGCTTCAAGTTCTGTGGTTTAGCTGAAATCAATTGGTTATATAACTTTGACTTAGATAGATAGACTTTTTTGCTCACCAAAATAAACAAATATAAAAACAAAATGCATAATTACAACACTTCTTGGCAAAACAATAGGCGGCCTTATCGCTAAAAGCGATCTCTTCCAGGCAACCTATCTTAAAATAAATTCTCAACTAATCTGGCGATGTAAGTGGAACAGAAAAAAGATAGAGGAGTGTACAATTTAATAGCTAAGTTCAAAACATAAAGATTTTTTTTAAAAGAGAAGTAAGTTAACAATTTGGGATCCAATAATTCGACGAAATTTGTAATAAATGATTTTTTATATATATAATTATATTTTTTTTATAATAATATAATTTTTTGCCTTATAATTTTTTTTTCTTTCTTCCCTAAATTTATTATATTATAATTTATTAAAACTACAAAATATCAAATTGCATGTAGTGTTTGCCTATAAGTGATTACTGCATTTGTCATGTCTTTTTTTTGTAAAGCAATGTACATCCTTTGTATTAGTGTAAGTAATTGTTGGTAAACCAAATAAATAAATAAATAAATTTAACTATACTTACTTACACCATTTTATTAATTTAATGCATATATAAATATAATAGTAATATATATACGTATATACAAAACGTGTATATGTAACGTTTAATATGTGTGATAAGCACTTAATATTAACATATATTACAATAGATGAATAAGTTAATGTATTATATTATATTTGACTAAGTGATTATTTACTTAAAACATGTTCTGACACAGACTTAAAACAAAAACTGTGCAGTCATATTCAAAACAATAAAAAGGTGCGATAAGGTTATACCCAAACTTATTTTATTATTACATTACACATAAATAATATTAAGCAATATAACATTATACTTCTAAAGAAATCCTAACACCTTTTTAAGACATTTGCTTTTGGGCTGATATCATGAATAACGCCCACATTAAGTTAAATTATACTAAGTAACGCCCAACAGTTCAGTCGTTTTATACAGATGACTGCATGCTTTAAATTGGAAAGCCTTATTTATTCGTCAAGTCAAGGACATCTGGTGACAGATATTTTAACTTTCTTTTCGTAATAATTTTTATAATACTTGTAATTGGATCATGTCTATATGTACCAATAAAATTAACATTACATTGGTTGGAAGAGAAAATGAAGTTTAACTTTTGAGCTGTAATTAGTTTTTGTTATTGAATGAGAACAGCAGACAGGCAGACGGGCTTGACGGAAAGCGGTTATCATCGCCTATGGACATTTGCAACACCAAAGGCGTTACAAATGCCCTGCTGCTCTCTAAAGGGAGACTGGAACCTGGCCACTAATGCCAGAACACAACTCAAGATTGTTATAGTGGCATACCCTAGACAAGGGGTGGTAGCCATCCAGACGCGCAAATACCCTACCACCTGGTCGTGGACAGTTCTGTCTCCTTTTACAACAGGCTGCCCGGCCGCAGGAAATTGTATTCTTTCTCCAGCACGTATGTTAATCATTTATGGTCCAACGAGCTGAATACAAATTTTATGAATGGAACTTGTTATAATACCTTTTACTTCAAAGGTTTGATGTTCTGTATTTTGGATTTTAGTGTGTTTTGGTGTAAAGAAAATCATCAAGGAATTAGACCTAAATTAGATATTCCCATTTGAGGATTGTTTCTTTTTATGTCAAATGTAGATAGATTTTGGATATTTTTTGTGGAGTAGTAATCTCTCTTTTGTTTCACCATATCTTAATTATTTAGGGTCGGCACAATATGTCTTTTCCTAATTTACTACTTCTAGAATCTACTATTACATTATCTACTATGTACATTAATGAAAATCGCGTACGTAGTATTGTCTAATAAAAACTATGGTTGCCATGAATAAAGTTTAAAAAAGTATCTACATAGAATAAGTAGATAACCAGCTGAAAGGTCTGTTCGTAATATAAAAAAAGATTTAACGTTTTGTTAACGCAACTGTTGAGTAAAATCCAATAAAATGATTTATCTAATCCGTGTCGAAAAAACGTTTAGATATTTCAAGTATTTCGAGGGTCTTTCGTGTTTTTATACGATCGTAGTTACTGTTGTATACTAGCTTTTGTCTGTGACTTCGTGCACGTTCAACTAATAAAAATGGCTGTGGTCGCGTCACGTTGTGAGGGAGGGTGAGTAACTTTAATATCACAATTAATATTCCTCAACCAATTTAAATAAAAAAATAACTAACTGTTATCTAAACTGTATATGAATACTATTACATTACTGAAAATCAGGTCAGAATTGATTACGTCATTGTGGAGTATAATAAGTAAAATCTTAAAATACATGCATGTTATTTTGAATTAGTACGAAAATGAATGCATTTATTTCAACATGGAATCTTAAGCGAATATTAGACGGTACATCATCATAATCATTATCATCATCCGAGCGTTAAGTCCCGGTTCCCAGGTCATCAGCATCCCCCGTTTTGAGATTATTGGTACGCATGTCATCCTTCGTCGTGGTAGCGTAATGGTTAGCGCACGCGCCCCTAAGTCGAAGGGCGCGGGTTCGATCCTGACCGGAACGCATGCACCTCTTAGTCAGTTTTCTGAACTAATGTGCATAGTGTTACAATTACCACGTGCTAACAACGGTGAAGGAAAACATCGTGATGCAACCAGCACATCGAGATAACCGATGTGTCAAACCTGCCAAGCCGCCTTGGACAAGCGTGGCGGGTATACTTTCCGTCCCCCCTATAATGGGAGGCACGAGCCCAGCAGTGGGAGATTTATGGGCTGATATTATATATTTATTATGTCATCCTTCACAACGTCAAGCCAACGTTTCTTAGGCCTTCTTGTTTGACCGGGACCTGGCGGAGGCGGCTTGGCTAGACATTTGTTCCCCACATAATTAGCCGGTCTCCGTAAAACGTGGCCGCAGCAGCGTAAGCGACACTTGCAGTTTGTCTGCTGTCACGGATATGAAGACTGCCACGGATGCGGGAGTTCCTGACACGATACATGTGATGATAATAACAGCACTAATAATTGGCAGACAAATCTACACATTGTATATCTTTAAGATAAACAAGTTACGCTTGTGTTATGGGTGATATACAAGGGAATAACAGAAAGTTCTTTACTGAAATTTTCCATGCCAGGAGTCGTACCTCGAGCCTCTCCGTTCCAGTAAGTTCAGCCGGCTAAGACTTAGCTCGCTCAACCACAGAGCCCACCGTAAATTTTTGTCTTTCAATTTAGTTCATCTAAAAAAATCAACCAGGTGACTATATCCATATATAAATTGGAATCATTCAATGCCATTGAATACCTTTTCAGCCAAATTGATTCAATTTGATTGATCCGTCTGATATTAGCATTATCAATTACTACTTATTACAGTGATGGGTATACCATTGCTTCTCAAGCCATTTTGATACTATCAAAGGATAAGAAACGCAATAAACTCTCTAAAAACTTACCATTATTTTTACCGTCGCCTCAAAAGGTAAACTAAGAATAACAATGTAAGGTGCAGAAACGATGCAACAATATCAAACCATTGGACCAAGGCATTGGCAAGGCAATATCAAGGCATTGGACCTAAATATATTACAATTATCATACTTGCAGGGTTGTTTCAGTACTTTTTAAAAAAAATTTAATTAAAAACGCTATTGAGCCTCGCTTAATTGATTTAGTCGACTTCGAAGATTTTTTGATTTGTTTCAATGAAACATGGTAAGCAATGAAAAAAATATTTATAGTCAAGGTGGCGAAGTATGGGGTAAATTCATACACCGCTCGTTTTTAGACTTTTAAAACGGAGTTTAGCCTCATTGACTGATTTGTTGCTGTCGTAAATATTCAAAGGAAATAATGAGAGGTTCATGGAGTTCCCCCACTGACGGACTCCACCATCTTGACTATATATGTCGCTATTGATCACATTTCTGAGCGACAAACATTAGTTAAAACGCATTTTCCAAGAATTTTCTGGATAGAAAACAATTAAACAGTTCCTGCTAATGTGTGCTTGAAATGTTGAAATACTTATTACTGTTAAACGTAGATCAGTAAAATTAAACAAAGTAACGTATAATATTATAACAAATACATTTGCAGTTTTTTTGTTTGTGTTACTTAGCAAATTTGGAAGCAATTAATTATTTTATTATAAATCATTTTGTAAAGTACTACTTGTGCCAGCCTGTTAACCCTCTGTATAGTCTGTGGTTTAATATTCAGTATTGCAGGCTGCACAGGCTCACATGAAGCCCGATTTAAAGCGCGGTTAGCTATTGGAACAGAACCAGTTATAATCCACTTTCTATTAGATATTGCAACTTTATTTCAACTTGACCCACATACAGAAAACTGAATTAACATCTGTTATCTTTGTGATTTGTTTCGCTACTGAAATGTTTGTTCGCGAGGGTGTCGTTTCATTTTAATTATTTAGGAGTAGGTAACTCAAATTTCACATGTAGCTTTATAGTTCACATATACTTCAGGTAACGCACGGGAATCTCTTGAGCGCATAATTGGGATTGTTCACTTTTTTCAATCTAGCTATTGGAACAACCATTTCGAGGAATAGTGTCCCTAATCATTTCTGTCTAGTTAAAATTCCAGAAAACGTACAATCTTCTTGTATTTTGTAAGAAATGCGTTTGACCTTTATTTGACCTTACTAAATCCAATCAGGTGGGCCGTCTGCCTGTTTGCCTGCTTCAGGTGTAAAAAATCTAGCTGTACATTATTTAAGTTCTGTAAGATGGAGTTTCCCTAAAGACCACTAAAAATTTGAAAATAATAATGGTTGAACACGAAAAATTATAAGCCTAGCGACAAAAAACACTAAAATGATCACGATACGTAATGAGTAATGACAGTGACATTTAAATAGTAGCACAGATTACTATGATTATATATGTATATAAACCTTACTTTTATTATTTTTGTTTTCTAGGCAAAGAAATCAATGTAAACTTGTCCCTTATGACGTCATCTGACAAATAATTTTAGAATCGAATTATAAAACTAACGCTTAAAATACAAAAATATTCAAAGTAGGATCTTAAAATACCCTATTTTACGTAATAAAGATATAAAATCAGAGGGTAATTTTTTGTGAACAATCCCCATTATCCGCAACCACGTTTTTTGTTCAAACCCGTGCTAGATAATTTATTTTTAGTGACAAAATCATTGATTATTAACAAAGCTCTTGAATGGAAAACAATCTTATGAAGGTATAAGACTTTAAAACAACCCCATAATTTAAGATGAAGAATGTTGTGTTTTCATCCTCATCATCAAAAGAACAGGTGTTATTAGTTTCTTGACACTAGTACGAAAGACGAACATGAAAGTACCAATTCCCCAAGTAAAATATGCAACTCTGAACGGCTCGTCAATCCAAGAAGATTATTTCCAATTCAATTTTGTTAACGCTGTCCTATTTGATCACCGCCTCTTTGTTTCCTTTTTTTCTTTCCCCGCATCTGTCACTATGTAGTATTAGTAGTAGAATTCGCCACAAAGGCAGGCAAAGGAATCTTAGTCCATACAGCCAATTCTGGCGTATAAGTCTTCGTATAGTAGCGCATACTGTAGACTACACCCGACGCCATTCCACGGAGTTCTTGTGAAAACTCGAAAGGCCACATTTGACTATACAGTTCACATTTCCCATAAAAAATATATTTGCTACTCAAAAACTATCAATATCCTACAACTATTGTTCATTTTAGAATATTTTTACACATTTTTAGAAAATAAAACTGCACAGCACAATGTTCCCTTTCGGTTCCCGCTAAAAAAAAAACACTGTCACTATGTAATGTGACATAGTTTACGTTCGACCGCTGAACGCGTCACTAAGCCCGCATCGTTCGTAGTGTGTCTGGTGCTGCAACGTATCCTTTAAATCCTTTCCTGCTCTCTCTTATTCAGGCATTCCCGCCCGCACCAGCAAAAATCAAATGTTTTTATTCAAAATCAGTTCTACTGGAGAACACTTTTGAAGATCATGCATATAAATCAAAATTCAAATCTACTTCCTATGCTATGTATACCACTTTGCAACGTGTTATCGCTGTTTAAAGGAGAAGAAGCAGCAAGAACTCCCTGGTCACACGTCTATCTAATTTTTTTTCTTTTATCATAATTATTTTACTTTCTCAGGGTCTTCTTTAGAATGTTATTCTAATAGACACAGAAACAATGAGTCTTATTTCATCTTGGTTTTTAATTTTTTTAACCAACTTCAAAAAAAGGAGAAGGTTCTCAATTCGTCGGGATCTTTTTTTTATGTATGTTCACCGATTACTCCGAGAGTTATGATTCGATGACGTTACGATTACGTGATTCTTTTTTTGTTCGACGCGGAATAGTTGCCATTTAGTCCCTCAAAAATTTAACATAATTTGGCCCACTAGTTTACATTTTACGATCATATTTATGTTCCCGTTTCTTGAGACCTATATTTTTTAAGAAGCGCGACACCTTTCGTAGGTCTATCCATACATAGCTAGGTACTAAAAAGTAACAAATAAAATAATAAAAAACTTCGTTTAAAAAAACCAACTTCAAAAACTAAAAAGTATAAAATAACTTATTTCTAAAGCTGTGTATTATTATTAATATGAATTATCTAAAACATCAGTGCAAAGTAAAACATAAAAATGACTATATTTTGAAAATTACTAAGCACAAAATAATCTTAAACTGACGGTATAACATAATATACTTACATAATAATTTCGAGGAGCCTTGAAATAACAAATAATGCTCTTCTGCGATAGTAAAACGCGGACAAGGTAATATGAAATAGTTTCATATACAACTATACATTTCCAAAAACAAATTTTTAGTTATTATAAGTCAAGTTATGAGAGCAAATTTATTATTATATATAAATTATTTGCTAAAATTCACACTTACCTAAATATTACGTTACAATTACGCTAGCGAAAGTGTCATTGATATGGAAAATAGCGGAGTAGTGCTCGCGCGCCAGTTGTTTAGAAAGTGAACTGCTTTACCGACACTTCCTGCGGTAGTGTTATGGAATGTTACAGAACGATTTTTGGGCGATTAGGGTTTCAATTTGAATGTTACGTAACCCGTTAATTAATGTGATAGGGTTTGATGTGACGGAGCTTAATATGTTTATGCAAATACAATTTAGCTATGAATATTCTTGTCAATGCATCTGTAATAAAATGTGAATATATAAACAGGTTAAGAATTATATAAATTAATAGTAAAAAATCCAATTGACATACATAGCATTTGTTAGTCTACAGCTATTCAACACTTCATGTCATCTAGATACTTTCAGGCGTGCCAAATGTTTATACTTTATTAGATCATATTATGTTTATTATAGATCCGATACCATTCAGAGTTAATACCTAGAAGATTGATAACTTTTCGTTACTGTATGTTATTTTTTTTATTGTTAGGTTCAGCAGATAGACAGATGATCACCCACCTGAGACCCACCTGATGGTTACCATCGCCGAACACAACTCAAGATTGTTGCTAAGTCAAATGTCCTACCACCTGTGGGTTGTTGTGTCGCCTCTTACGACAGGCCACCCGGCTGCAGGAAACTGTATTCTTTCTCCGTTCCTGCACGGATAAAATTTACTCACGTTACGTATACCACCATCGCTATTATCACCCTAATTTTTTCCTGTGGTTATCTGGCAGAGATCGTTTTAGTGATAAGGGCTCCCTTTGTGCACAATTAGATGTATAGTTTTAATCTGTTAGATTATTTTTCTAATGATGTTCAATAAAGAGTTATCTATTTACTAATTCTTCATCTTTCTAGTAGAGATTTTGCTCGTTTAATAATGGTTAAACGTTTGGTACTAACACGGGTCGTTAAACATAAAGGCTCGTATTTATTTCTAGCTTAGAAACCAGTGATGATTAGACTACACCATGGTTTTGTTTTTTTTTATTGTGCGCTTCATCATATTTATTGTACAATGCATTTATTTTATAAATTAAAAATTCCAAAGTTAAGTTCCAAGTCAGGCAATCGGTGGACACACCATTGCCCATCAACCTGCTGACTTCACAACCATCAATCATCGTGTCAAAGAATAATTAGTATTAAGTTATAATAATGTTAATAATTTAGTCTTGTTAGAACTGTCGAATAATAAACTCGTCTTAGACAATTGTTTTTTTAAGACTTTTCCGCACCACCGTATTTATTTTGAGCGGGTTAGGTTTATATATTTTTACATGTCAGATGCCAATAGGTTTTGGGTTGTTTCTAGTGATTGCCATTTCATTTGTTTGGTAATTTGAATGTTAGTTCGTTTTTGCTTATCTAGGTTCAGTTCAACTTTAAGCCATTCTGGTTTTACTACAGGTCCATAAGAACGTGACCTACAATCTTGATAAAACAAACATTGTCTTCCTCATATAGAACTGCCAAATTTTTTCCTACCTTTCATTGTATGCAATACGAACTTCGATGACTGATGGCTTAACAATGGGACAAAACACCGTTTTGCTTTGTATGCTAATCTTTTAATGAGACTGGAGTAGACAGCAACCTTTGCAGGTTGATATTTTGATTGTACAGGTGATGTTAATTTCCGAAATATTTATCTCATGTTTTGAATTCATATGCATTATTTTTCCTATTAAGAGTTTTATTTATATGTTAATTAATATTTTTTCAATATTAATAATACTACAATAAACATAAATTACAAAATACACTACATAAAAACAAAAACTATATAAAAAATTCTTTGTTACAGTCTATGATAGCTTGTAATATTTATAACTTAGTTTATTTTTAGTTTTAATTGTATTATTTTCATTACATTTTAGCATGTAAGTTAATTCTTACTCAAATAAATATCAATAATAAAAAAAGGGAAAATATCTAAAGATAAGTTATTGGTACCGAACCATTGTCACTGGGGACGTTCCCAAAAGGCTGGCAGCATTGCCACATTGTATAGCAATGATTAATCTTTGAGAAAAATAGACGCCAGCCCTCTGGTTGCGTGAGACGTCTGCTAAACGTTTAGCGACGTCACGGTAGAATTTTAGAGCGTTAGGATCCCACGAACCCAGAGTTTCCACCCCACATGCCACAAATGTGTAACCATTTCTAATGGCAGAATATTAGCGGTTATTATGTATTAAGATAATTATATAAATTAACTAGTACTTTCTGTGGCTTTGGTTTGATATAACAAATATTTCTCCGTATATATATACGTGCTAAATTAAATAAACCAATTCCAGATTAAATAAACAAATTATGATAAATACGTCTCCAAATTTCAATTTCCAACTAATGTAACATACAATTTGGTGGCAGTTATGTATTAATGTTACAATAGTTACGAATGAAAATATTTGGATTAATAATTTTTTTTTTAACTAACTTTATTTATCGAATGAAGGAGCTTTCTTAATACCTAACACAGTGGTCCAAATAGCAGTCCCAGTGCTACCAATTGTAAATGACACAATGTATGTTTGTACCGTAATTCCTCGAATCACGCTCTCCCGACATGGAGTTACCCGACTTTCAAATCTCGTCGAATCAACTTTTGTTTATGCGTCACACGTCTCACTCGCTTACGCGACTTCCACTTACGCGGTTATCTCAGTCTCACCTATCGCGTAAGTGCGGGGTATAAATGTATTTAAATATCGACAAAAAAAAACAAAAGACCATTACTAAAACGATAGTACTAATTATTACTACATAGATCGATCAGTCCATTAAGCAAGTAAGAGGTCGATTAGTGTTAAATCTATTGTAAATCTAAGATAACATCCAAGGTAGTAAGATGCTGAGAATTGCAGTGTTAATTTCATTGTTAGAGTTAGGATGTCCGTACGTACAAGCCTATTTCGGCC
Organism: Dendrolimus punctatus; assembly: GCA_012273795.1. NCBI lineage: Eukaryota > Metazoa > Arthropoda > Insecta > Lepidoptera > Lasiocampidae > Dendrolimus > Dendrolimus punctatus. The sequence continues at coordinate 3,887,563 of CM022529.1, read as the reverse complement.
AAGGTGTTTGTTCTATAAGTAATTATGGATTGACTACAGGCATCTTAATATTATGGGTTGAAAAAATCTAGACGTCCTCTGATTGCTGATATGCAATAAAGTTTATTCTATTCCATTCGAATGGTAGTAAATTCACACAGCATTATAAAAGCGCGCTGTTCGACTCCGGAAAATTTACTTAATTTGATTCCGGAAACTATCCCATTCTCTGAGCTAAAAAGTACGCCCAGTTTTGGTATTGAGTTTACATATTATATTATAACTAATTTCAGGGAAATCGGTAATTTGATTTTCCGTGATAGCAACATAGAGTTTGTTTAGCATTTATAATAATTTGCATCTATGAAACAGTCAAGATTTTAATCAATCAATTATTTTAAAATGTTATATGTAGGATTTGAAGGCTTACTTTTTTTAGAATCAAAGTAACCCTATGTAGCCTAAGTATGTTTATAAAATGTAATAATAAATTTAGATTTTTTATATTTTTGAAATCAGTTCAAGGTTGAGACTATGAAAAATAAACACACAACACATTTTTATTCAAACATACAAATATCTAAAACAAATTCAATTTTACATTAGTCCTTTATTTTTTATTGTACACAAAAAGTTACATATAAAATTATAGAATAGTGGTGATGTGCAAAGGCGAGCCTAACACTGAAAGAGTTTTCTTCCAGCAAACCTATGAGTGTAGCGAGAAAAGTTGAAGGAAAAGGCAGGGTTGTGTAGATTAAGATATTTTACAATTTAACTATGTAATGTATAATATAAACAGATTAACAAAAACAAATTATATACACTTAAGATACATACATATATAGTGTAAAATATAAACATATAAGGATAGTTTAAGATAGATAGTTCTCTTTGAATTTTTTTAAATGCTTTCTGATATACTATTTGGGATGGCATCTGGTAGGGCGTTCTATAATCTAATTGCGTGGACGGAGCAAGAACCACTATAACTGCCGCTGACTGTGTGGGAGCTTTGAGAACAGATTTAGAAGTTCTACAATGTTTGTCCGAAGGGACTAGAAATTCAAAACGTTGACGAAAATAGGAAGGAAGGAAGATTAGTATTGGCATTACACGAGTATTAACATCATATATAAGATCATAAGCGGCCAAAGTCTTTGACTCCAAAATTTTGCACCTCTGTCAGACGCACCCATGACCAAACTTTAGGCTACCACGCTGATGGATATGATAGAACAAAGTTTTGTATTTGGTAGAACAAAAAAGAGTTCATAAGTTCTCAGGAAAAAGGAAGTAATAAACAAAACAAGCTCCGAAAAGATCAATTGGAAAGTGGCCTTGTTATTTAATAAACATTTTGAAGTTTAAACTATAATAAAGAAGAAACTATATATTACTTAATTTTAGAAAATCATTTTCTTATCAAATAAAGTAAATCACTAGAGCAAAGGTGTTTTATGACAGTCCTAGATATTACGGTTTACATAACTATAATATTATATAACATATGATGAATATAACCAAAAATAAATTTGCATATTTAGATGTTTTTAATCTTTTCGTTTATTTATATTTATGTTACGCGTTTTTGCATAAAATTTTAAGAATTCGGAAGGTATTATATCACAATAAATATTATCTTACATAATTAATCTTCCGTGATTCATGACATTCTAAATGATTCAATTAAATTAATCATATAGATGATTTGTATATTTCTTTACACCGTTAAATATATTATTGACTGTAAAATATTATGATTATCAACATAATAACCTCAATAGCTTTTTTAAATATATGTGAATATTAAGTTATGTAGGACAGATAATTTGTTTTTTCGGATTGGTCATTTGGATTCAGAGTTTATATAATCTCTTATGCATATGATTTTATATACACACTAGAATTTTCCCCGCGGTTACGCCACTTGAAAATCTCTAGCTAGTATCTAGAGATTTTCATGTGGCGTAACCGCGGGTATTGAATGAATGAAACTCTTTATTTTTATTGTTCATCATAACTTAAACCTAGACATTTAATATAAATATTTCCATTAGAACAATGAGCACAATCTATGTTATGTACATAAAAAAATAATAATTAGGTGTTATATATATATATATATATATATATATATATATATCTTAATATATATAAATCTCCTGTCACGATGTTTGTCCGCGATGGACTCCTAAACTACTCAACCGATTTTAATCAAATTTGCATATATATATATATATATATATATATATATATATATATATATATATATATATATATATATATATATATATATATATATATATATATATATATATCTTAATATATATAAATCTCCTGTCACGATGTTTGTCCGCGATGGACTCCTAAACTACTCAACCGATTTTAATCAAATTTGCACACCGTGTGCAGTTTGATCCAACTTGAAAGATAGGATAGTTTTTATACCGTTGGAACCGGTAGGTGGCGCTGAGATCGGGTTCTAGAATCCTCTTAACAACGGGGAGGGATTTTGTTTTTGTGTGTTTGAGTGGGTCTCCGGATGGTTTAAATCCACAATTGGAACCGGTAGGTGGCGCTGGGATCGGGTCATATTTTTTCAGAGCAGGACAACGTCTGCTGGGGCCGCTAGTATATATATATAAACCTTCAATACTTAAGTTTCTTGTTAATTCACTACAATTACAAATAAAGTTAGTCAATATAGAGTAGACAACTTCACTGCAAAACACAGAAAAGTCGCAGCCAACCTGATTGGAAGTACCATATACATAATCAATGACATGTGGGCAACCTGACAAAGTATTTGTTATTGAATTACAGTGATGGTTGTCTACATCGCAATTGCAGCGGCATCTATTTTGCTAATCCTAAGTGTTGATACGGGTAATAAGAGAGCTTTATATTAAGTTTCATTCATATACTATATACGTAGTATTGAGTTGTGTTCCGGCATTAGTGCCAGGTTCCAATCTCCCTTAAGCAGCAGCAGCGCATTTGTAGTACCTTTAGTGTTGCAAATGTCTATAGGCGATGGTAACCGCTTTCTATCAAGTGGGCCGTCTGTCTGTCTGCTGAACTCCTGCAATAAAAAAAAATATACGTTCATTAATTTTCAAAAAAGATGCGATCGCAGAGCCATCTTTTTCGTCTATCGCCAGGAAAAGAAAAGATACGGCGTCATTTATCGGGATAAGAAATATCCTAAGTAACGCCTCATGATATATGTTAGCTGTTTTGAATTTAATTTCAGTCCGTTTAGTAGTTTTTACGTGATAGTCTAACAGACAGACAGACAAAAAATGTAAATATTGCATTTTCAGAATCTCCTGGTACGAATTATCCTCCGTGATTTTTTTAAACATTTTTATACGCAATGTACAAACATACGTAGAGAGACGCAAAATCTCTCCATAATTAAGTGATTCTAAACCGTCTGTTGGTAAGGGATCGTCGACTATTCGAACGGCGCGACGCTGGATGGATTCGAGGGGGTCAGTCTGGTAAGCAGGCGCTCCAGCCCATAGATGTAAGCAGTACTCCATTTGCGGCCTGACTTGCACTTTGTAGACCCTGTCTTTGCTGTGGGGTGAAATACTTCTTGGACCAGTTTAGCATGATTCGGACTTTTTCATTTCAGAGGAATGAACACCTCACCTTTGTGTAAGCTAGATTTAGCGGATTTCACACATTGTTAATACTTGGTTATTATATGCACATTAAGCGGTAAAAACTGAATAACTGGGATTGTCTCGCACTTACCAGAAATGATTGCGTACTGTTTGAAGTGATTAAAACGTTCTTTTGCGTTACCTTCCTTCAAGCGATTAAACGCGCCTATAGCCATTTCCTAGAGTACTTATTAAAACTGCCAGCCATGACATTATCATGTTATTCCGGTGTAAGTTAAAAAAAAAGGTTTTTCTTTCACTTCCTATAATTTGTTTTCCAATGTGTCACGACACGAATCCTGGTGATAAAAAATACTATTTTTTTATTTCTGTTGTAATGCTTGGAAGTAAATACTGCACGAGTTATTTTTTTTAAATTTGTGACATTATGTACAAATATGCATTTAGGCATTTGTCTAAATACTAGTCTAGTAATCATTTTTAATATCGTAACTACGACAGTTAATTTTTTTACAATTCGTTTTATTAAAAGCTCTTAACAATTAACCAATAAACAACAACTTACAGACTTATCAATTTTTTTTCATGGTTCTCTTTGAAATAAAATCTCACCTGTTTCTCCGGGTTTTGACTTTGTCTTAGCTTAGATCGACTTTATCGTACAATTAGAATTTAAAGGCCTATCTGTTGCAGTCCACTTTCTGTTCCGTCTGTAGGTTGCTGTTTCTTCAAATGTTGTCTCCTTCAATTCTATAGTAATTAGTAAACCTAGTGGTTACAGGATAAAGGACACAGTATTATTGTGATATGTGAGGGAAGGAAAAGGAATTTACCCGACCTTTGATCCTCGCGCTTGGACCCTGCACAGTTTTGATATTTTAGTTTTAGCTTGCACGTATGTGTCGGTCGAGAGAGAAATTTAGTTGACAGCGTCTGACGTTTTAGCAGTTAACCGCGCATAGAGATGGCGCCATCTTTTAACGCCTTCTGGGTTTTTTTGCCGAGTTTATGGAATGGAATGGCTTAAAAGGAATCAAGGTTTATTATAAGTCTTCACATATTTGACATTGAAACAATTCAAGATTCGTTCCCTCTCGATGGTCTTAGAGAGAGTTCTGGTATTAGCATCCATACTATCAGCTATGGATGGATAATATCAGGTAAATAGGTCAGTATCTATGGTCTATCATTATGGTCACACATGGGGAATACACTTGGTATCGTGCCGCCTTCACATTAATAATGAACTTTTAGTCATGTAATTCAAAAGACTTGTAACTAGATTATTTTTCTTCCTTGTAATAAATAACATGTTACACAATTAAAAGGAGAAATAAAAGTCATCAGCCATGACATTTCTCCAAATCAATCCGGTTACAAATATGTGGTTTTGTTATGCATAATGTTCTTTTTAACAATATAATGTCATTTGTCCAATTAGCTATATAGTAGATCCGTTGAGGATAATGCCAGTACTTGTCACGTATATTACGAATGTCTATTAGGTGCTAAGAATGATTAGATTACAAGTCAAGGCCGTTGCGATTGGTGGTTTGAATAATATAAATATTTCCATAAAAGCAATTTTCAAATAAAATATACCGAGGGGTGAAAGCGATATTTTATGATAAACTTAAGAATGTACAAAGAATCTGATTTCCAATATTTTTTATAAACTTTTTTTGGGTCTTTGAAACATAAAATTCTTCTCCCGACAAATTTTCGAAATGTTGCTTAACACAAATAGCATTTCACCCGTCAATATGAGAGTACTTTCACTGGGAAGGTTAAATTTGGATAAATAGCCTAACGACACGTCTGCAAATTGTTCAGTGGCAAAAATTTCGGTTAAATACGCTCGTAATGTTTTTTTAAATAACCTATGTCACATAAGCGAAATATTCGCGCGGGTGATGCCGCCTATAGAGTAGCGCCGATGCTTCAGTGACTGAACTTTTCGCGCGTTATTTTGCGCAGGTGTGTCGCTATACTTAAGTAGATAACACTTTATTGTTCACTAACGTAAATAATAGGGGAGATAATAGTCAAATCAACCGAGATACTTTTTATCGTCTTACAAAACGTCGCAGCCTCATAGATTTTACAAGAGCGTACAATATGGTGACGTCATAAGTATGTACGGGACCCTCTTGTATGATGTACTGCTCAAGCTACCTTAAAGGCAAGGCAAAATTTACCTCAAAGAAGTTGGGAATGCTAAACCGGTCTAAGCAGTACTTTACTCCGCGACAACGCCTTGAGCTTTATAAAGCCCACGTGAGGCTCCATATGGATTACTGCTCCCTTTTACTGGCTGGGGTACCACTCTACCATCTCAATCGCCTGGACAGTATTAAACTTCGAACCGTTAGCATTGTCGACGACCTCATACTTACAGACGATTCAGATACGTCCGGCCTTTGAAGAAACTTCGTTCCCTGGGTGTTCTACCGACTATATCATGAGGAGTGTTCTGACTTCTGAGGAACTGTACAGAATGGTGCCTTCGTCTTTTTTCTACAACCGCACCGCTCGTATTGGCTGGATGTTTATTCTCACTTCCTTAAGTCACTTCGCTCATTTACGCAGCGCTTGTCAAAAACGTTTCTCTTCAGCTGATGTGTTCAGTCAGTGCTACGATATAGAGTTATTTCTAAAAGAGTGCCATAAGATTTTTCGAAGCCGTCAGCGCGTTGGTCATATCTCCGGTGTTGCAAACGACCATAGGCGACGGTAACCGGTTTTCATCAGGCGGACTGATTGTCTGTCTGTAGCTATAAAAATGGTATGGGGAACCTCATATCCCTCAGGACCTATCGGACAGGTATCGGGACCCTTAAGTGGTGTATAATATGACCGCGACAGCTGACCGCAACGGAATTCTCCGTTAACTGGGCCGTCGCATATTGCTGGTGTACATTTTTGCACAATGCCTTACATAATTGAGCCCCGATTATTCGTAATGGTTTTCATAACTGATGCGTGTGCGCACCACGGAAGCTAATTGTTTACAGCTTGTATGGTATAGTTTTTGATACGTTATTATTTTTTTTATATCGTTCGGACAAATTCACGTATAATACTTTTATTGCCCTTCTCTGACAATGTGAGTATCGAGACTAATGCTAATATGACACGGATAAACTAAATCGAATCAATTTGATTGTATGGCATATACCTGATAAGATACGAAGATATTCTTGACATTGAATGATAGAACTTTATGTTTATATGGAGCACTTTATGCGATTCATACATGTTGAAAGATAGAAATGAAGCGTCTAAAATACCGGCTTCACGGTGGCGTTTTTTGACAAAGTGGTTAGGTTAGGGATCTAACCTAGAAAATCAATAATGTATATTTCGAAATCATCATCTGCTTTGACTAGATTAATTATAAGTTTATAAGAATAAATACATATTATCACGCATCTTAAAAATTGGGTTAATAAGAGTCGATGGATGTCCACTTCTTGCTATCTTGAAATAGCTTCATAATTATACTTTTATTAATTTCTTTATACATACACGTTGATTATAGGTGCTTTTTACTTGTCCATTCTTTACGGCATCTGCGATTTGATCATGGTATGTACGTCGCGGTCTACCAACACCATATCTACCACCCACACTGTTGTCTTACGCTCGTTTTGTCAGTGTCCTTTCGTTCATTCTTTCTACATGTCTAGATTACTTACATCTAGGAGATAAGTGCTTAAAGATAAATTAAAAAATCTCGATGCAAGGTGGTTACCTTTGCTTCGGGACGTTTGCAACAGCGAGAGCGTTGCTAGTGCGTTGCCGGTCTCTAATAAATTTTATAACGCCCTTCTGAAACAACCACACGTCGTTGCAGTGCAGGGGAAAATTTTTGGCAGGAAGTTCTCTCCAAATCATTGTCATACAGGGCAAACGTTCTAGAGAACCGTTGCGTAGTTGAGCTTGGGAGCTTCAGGAAATGGCCATGAACATCCAAGTTAGAACATGTTGATATATTTAGATTGTAAGTATACTGCCAGTATTCAAGTTAAATGAAAGGTTACTAAGAAAAAGGTTGAAAAAATGCAATTATAAGTTCTTGCGAAGTAGCACTTAAATGTCAATAAGTAGTTGCAGATCCGTAACAGCTTATTAATAGCCCAGCGGTGGGTGAAGGCCTTGTTTATCAGTAAAACGAGATTTGTAATTGGCCTAAGCTTTAGGCCACGCCTTAAATGGTCGATTTCATTTGAAAGTACCTACTACTTTGGCAAAGTCTTGAGTCATGAAGGGATTTATGATTTGCTTTTGTTCGTGTTTTTGATGTATTATGTGGTCCAACCTTCACTTTAATCTGTGATTGAAGTGGGAGCCTATTATGGAAAGTAAACTAATGGCCGGTTGTTATATTTTACTATTAATTCACTTGCCTTACTATATCGCTTGAATTTGGACATTAATTTTATAGAGTTTAAGTCAAATTTTAATTACGACTAGTAGTCCGGCCGCAGAAATGACTATTATTTCTCTATTCTGTTACTAAAAGTGAAGCTTAATAACTATGTATTATCTTTGTACCTCAACTTATTCTACTGTGCTCTACAGCGACTTACCATAATCATATGCAAAAAATCTTTTACTTCAATATCACATTAAACCTCCGAAAATTTAGTTAATTAATCTTGTATTTATAATATTTTTTTGAGGTTTCGCGACTAGAACAGATAGTGAAACTACGTTTTAACGGTTTTCAGCGCGGTATTTGATTTGATTTTTATGATTCCCACGTTTCGGTCACTTTTCAGTACCCACGGTCACAGAAGACAAAGATGTCAAATGAATGTTTTTAAAGTTTTTATTAAGCCTACCATCAACTTGTTCATTTTAACTATTTAAGTAGTTTAATGTTGGTTTATGGTTATTATTTACTCTATGGGAACCTAATCTAATTTAATCAATATTGTTACGAGTTACGGGACTCGAATTAAAATGCCGTTGGAATGACTATATAATTGATTATAAATATAAATATAAGCAGACGCAATAAGCCCAAACGTAATGCACAATGTAATAACACGCGCAAAGTCCGTCACTAAAAGTACACATGTCTTACCTCGCTTGTGTTATCGCTTTGACTGACTCATCTCTCAGTTGTGGCATTGTTTTATGCACAATATGTCTCGAAACAACATGACAACAATAAAAATTATTTCCAAAAATAACACCTGGCTTATGACTATCATAAACGATTACAATATACAATAGGATGTTTTCTAATTACAATTTTAAAACACAAAGTAAACAAAAGAAGTCTAAATGCCGAAAGGCAATAAATTGCAGGTGTGAATTGTTTTTTGTCGGTCGTAACAATACCAAATAAAAACCGTCAAAACATAGTTGTATTACGATCCTGTTTTTCTTTTTTATTACGAATCAACGTAGTTAGTCAGTTTGTCCACAATCTCTGCATCGATGGCGCCAAAGATCAGGCACACTTATCTAGAATCTAACTACCAAGGTACTTAAAGCCACTCATGTCGAATTATCGCGTAACGCGGTCTCTAGCAAAGAAATTTCTTGCGGTGCCCATAATGAAAAGAAAGTGGATGGATGATACTCGAGTCGATATCTTGTCTGTGGTACGAAATAAAAATCGTTTGGATATAAAATATGCTAAAGATTTAAGTGTGAAAACTTTAATTGTTGATAAATCGAGCGAATTGCACATAAAGATAGCATTCCGAGAGCGGGTAAGAATGGCGGTGAAAGTGGTAGGCTCTTAGCGGCGAGAATTCGTTCATAGGACGTTACGTTTTATGGGGTCATTGTCAGATTTAGTTATTGTGCTTTGTCTAAATTGAGATCAGCACGCGACTTGTGTGTTAATAGAATATTTGATTTGTAGGGTTCCGTTTTAATCCTGACAAGAACGGAACCGTTATGTAACTTCAGTCTGTTTTTGAATGCCGTGGTTATTTTGATAGAAAATCTTTATAGGATTTAAATGGATGAAATGTGGAAGGGGGATGTAATTTGTACTATAATAATATCAGCTCATAGGCCTCCTATTTTTGGGCTCAGCCTCCTCAGGGGAACGGACAGTATACCCGCCACACTTGTCCAAGGCGGCTTGGAAGTTTTGATACTTCGGTTAGTAACTGCTAGATATGATGGTAAATTGTCCGCGCTTATTGCCATGGTTAATGATTAGATGAATATTTTGAAAAATAAAATCGGTTTAAAAATAAATATAGTTTTAGTTTCAATGTGTACGATATATTAAATCATATAATTTTTTTTCATCTTAAATACAAAACAAAATAATGTTTTGTAAAAGAATTTTCCCTTATTGATTTCATAGGTATCTGGAAGCGGTGCCAGACCAGGTCCAGGTAGCCGCTGTCCTGAAAATAAAATAAAATAAATAATCAAAATCTAATTTCAACAACTCAAACTCGTTGAGCGAAATATTTTTTTTTTTATTAATAGTACCCCTATTGCATGTTGTATTAGCTACACGTAGACTTGTGGGTTTTCTTTGGAGACATCTGTATCCTATCAAGTTTGTATTCAAATTTTTACATACAAATCGATTTCTCAACTAAACACTTCAATGAAAACAATTCAAATTTCACAAGTGCGTCTTTGGTCTACAAAACATCTAGGCTCATGTGCGGTCAGAGGAAAGTGCATTGCTGTAACGCATTCGCTTGTATGTAATACCTATCACCCACCAATTACGTCCGCTTAATGGTGCATGGATTCCGTGCGAAGGAAAGGTTGCAATATATTGAACAATCTGTACCAATCTTCTTTGGCGTATTACAATGTTATAGAGTAAGTTTGTAAGCTTCTTTAACAATCTTAAAGAAGCTTACAAACTTACTTCAACTCAATATGAATAAGACCGTAAAACTATACCTAATAGGAATGCGGACACATGTAACATAAATAAAAAAAAATACTTATAAGAACAGATGTTAAAATGACATCTTATCATCAAACGTTCAAAATATCATGTTTCTTTCTTTCACCATGTTCCAATTACTTGGGGTCGGCACAATATTTCTTTTCCTTCCACACTCTTCTACTCTGATATCTTCTATCACACCACATATTAATTATCGTATCATTCTTCACACAATCCATCCATATTTTTTTGGTTTATCTCTACATTTGTACCCATCTCTCTTGTAGTTTGACATTATTTTTGTCACGTGACTTTCATCCCTCCTCATTATATGCCCATACCAACTTAATCTTCTTCCTCTCAAATGTTCAATCACGGGTGCAACTTTTAAAATATCATGACAGAAATCAGTTATTTGACTCGATTTACTGGCGGGTACTTATGACTTCATAAATAGGTACTCTGCGCTCGTATAAAACCAATGAGCCTGCATCTGTAAGTTTATAAAAAGTAACTCAGTTAAATTGACTGTCCACTCCCTTATTGTGCATGATATGGGAATTTAAAAATATTAAAAACGACGATATTGTCGCTGAAGAGCAATATCTTCCAGACTACCTCATTTTCATTTGCAATGTATAATTTCTGCAAAATCAACTTCCCTGTGTCTGGGCGCGAAAAGTTCAAATTAATATAAAGTTGAGCCACAGCGAATCCGGTCCGAGTTTGCTGAATATTTTCTAATTTGTTAAAAATAAAGGTTTCAAGAATAAAATTGTTTTTTCTTCAGACAATCATTGGACACTCTTGGAGGCCTACACAAATCTGCGTCACATATTCTGGTCTTGCCTTCCTTATCCAACCTCTGCCGGTGCCCCTTACCTAGGTTGTCGGTAAACCGGGCTAAATATTATAGTAATAAATACTGATGGAAAATGCAATAATTAAATATATAGAATATATGATATATAATGAAAAATAATTGTTTAATCTTTTTTCATCCAAATTTCCCAAAAGTACTATATTTTTTAAAGTTTTAAAACAAAAATACTATACTTTCTTCAAAAAAGGTGGCAGCACTAGCTGGAGGGCGACCTATACTACGTTTACCGAGATGTGGTCTTCAATCTATGACTTGTCTGCTCCATCAGCCGTCGGCCGTGCGACAAAAGTGACTATCTCACTATCTCTTAAACTGAATTTTTCCAGCTATAATAATTGTTTGTAAAATGATATTGGTACGCTGAACAGATATAAAATATGATATACCACTAACTTTTAGTTTGACGTCCTTTATTATCCATGTTTGTAACAAAGACTTATGAATTGTAATTAAAATAAGCTAAAACTTTGGATTCGTTCACATAAAAATACCCCATTTTCCGAGTTCAGAAGTATCCTATATTTTCTCCATTATTAAAAGCATATATATACCAATTTCAATTGCTGGCAATTTATTCCCAGTTTTAAAAAGAAACAACGAAACATACAATAATGCTAGTATAGTTACTTTCACATTGAAACACTGGTTGAATTGTAATATTTTTTAAGTTCGCAGACATAAATGCAAAATGTTGCAAGAGCAAAAAACATCGTATATTACTTGTTAGTCATTCAATTTTAATTGAACTTGCAAAATCTGTTTTGCTTTTAACAAAAACAAAACAAGCGTATAGTTAATCATACTAATTGCACAGAAATTCATTTTAAAATGGCGTTCAAACGAAAGTTGCACGTTTTGACGGTGAAAGCATTTGATGGGACAGCAATTGATTTATTGATATATGTATGTGAACATAGGCACAGTGACGAGAAACTGGCACCTCAATTGTATCATTGGAGTAATTTTTAAGGTTATTAAAAGCGCTAATAATCCTACACATATGTTTAGGAAGTACGTGAACTTATAGCTCGACTAACTTTTCGCTTCCAAAAGTTCGCCTAATACTTGAGGTGCCGCCGATAAAGTTGATCGAACACATGAAAGTAATACGATCGAGAGTCGGATCATAACTATTTTCTCTTTATGTCCATCATCCTATATACGTACATAACTTCACGCCAGGTCCCTTGCGGGGTAGGCACGAACAACAGAGCGCCATTTAGGTTTATTCTTACACACCTCACTTGCTTCTTTGACATTCATAGTTCTTGTCATGCACGCTCGTCTGTTCTTAAGGCTCCTGACATCACCTTCTGCTAGTACACGATCAATTTGATCATGGAAGGTGTGTCGTGGCCTTCCGCGACTTCTACATCCATCCACTTTTGCATTGTATATCTGTTTAGTCATTCTTTCATCATACATTCTTTCCACATGCCCGAACCACCGGAGCAGTCCTTTCCTTACCTTAACCCCGACACTCTCTTTCAGACCAACTCTCTTTCTTACTTCGGTATTACGAACGCTGTCCGCGAGCGCCACTCCGCAGATTTTGCGCAGTGCTCGGCATCTTGACCTTGCTCTCTATTCCATACCCAACTCTTGCTTCCATACGTGAGCGTAGGTACCAGCACCGCGTTGTGTATGGCAAGCTGGGCCTTCTGGCTGAGGTTTACCTAACGCTCCAATCACACTATTCCCCAAATTCACTCTATATAAACCCATCATCTTCTTTGAATAGTAAACTAGCTATAGCCTGCGGCTTCGCTTACGTTAATATCATCCCACGGGAACCGTTCTTTTTCGAGATAAAAAGTAGCGTATGTGCTTGCCCAGACTATAATCTGTGCGAAATTTCATCTAGATCCATTTAGTCGTTTGCGGTGATTTAGCAATAAATAAATAGATAGATAACACTTTACTGTACACCATTACTGAAAAACTTACGAACTAGTATTAATCTAATTGGGTACAAAGGATGGTCTTATCGCTTAAAAGCGATCTCTTCCAGACAACCCGTGGCAAGAATATTGCTGATTAGGAGTGGCGATGGTGGTACACATAATTATTGTACGATTCTAATATATAATATATTAAATTCATTTCGTTTCGTCGTCAGCCATTCGCAGTCCACTGCTGGATGTAGGCCGCCCTAATTCGGAGTCACTCATACCTGTTTATTTACAATCTATCTTCTAATATATACAATTCTCGTGTCACAGTTTTCGTTGCCATACTCCTCCGAAACGGCTTGACCGATTTTGATGAATTTTTTTCTGCTTATCCGGTATCTATGAGAATCGGCCAACATCTATGTTTCATCCCCCTAAATGTTAGGGGTAGTCCACCCCTACATTTTTTTATTTATTTTTTAGACAAAATTATTAATTTTTATTTTTTTATGATACAACATTAAAAGATACATACAACCCTAAATTTTCAACCCTCTCCAATCAACCCCTATTTTTTACCGGGCAGGACGACGTCTGCCGGGACAGCTAGTATTAGTATAGAAGTATATAGATTATAATTAAACTTGTTGTTTTGATCATTACCATATGGTCTTTATATTAAATGGATATTATTTTCCAACGTGATTTAAGAATATGGAAATGAATCTCCGTTTGTATAGAAATGGAGAAATATTTTAAATGTGATCAGTTTTTCAATTTTTAATATAATTTTCTTCAAATGCTAAGCCTTAATTTTTATTCGCGCAGGAATGGAGGAAGAATACAATTTCCTGCGGCCAGGTGGCCTGTCGTAAGGGATGACAAAACAACCCATAGCCCATTGGCGGGGTCGCCCGTTTAGATGGCTACCATCCCTGGTCTAGAGTATGCCGCCATAACAACTTTGATTTGTGTTCCTGCATAAATGGCCAGGTTCCAGTCTTCCTTTAGAGAGCAGGAGCACATTTGTAGCACCTTTGGTGTTGCAAGTGTCTATAGGTGATGGTAAACTGTCCGCTGAACTCGTGCAATAAAAAAAATTGCCAGTGCCAGTCATATAGTATAGAAGAATCCTATCTATTTCATTTATTTAATGCTAATAATGGAAAAATTATTGAGATATCTTCCAAGCTTTACAATAACTGAAATGAGAGTGAAACTTGTTAATGAAGATGTTTTTTAAACTGCATGAAATATAATGAAAAATCGGTGATTTTTTTTAACGAATACCATTTTGTTTGTTTCAGTGAATAACAATGCGAGTCGTGTGGTGGAGCGCAGCTGCGCTGGCGTTGCTCGCTGTGACTAGCGCCCTTCGAACCACACAGGTATGTCTTAGAAAAGTAAGATATGAGACAAATGTTATATGATGAAGAATAAACAAAATTTTACACGAGATCTACATTACAATATTGCTGATTTTTGTATATTCATAATTTTTCTATTATCATAGATACGATGTACGATGAAAGAATGACTAAACAGATATACAATGCAAAAGTGGATGGATGACGAAGTCGCGGAAGGCCACGACACACCTTCCATGATCAAATTGATCTTGTATTAGCAGAAGGTGATGTCAGGAGCCTTAAGAATAGACGAGCGTGCATGACAAGAGCTATGAATGTCAAAGAAGCAAGTGAGGTGTGTAAGAATAAGCCTATATGGCGCTCTGTTGTTCGTGCCTACCCCGCAAGGGACCTGGCATGAAGTTATGTATGTATGTATCATAGATACGAGTGTATGAATGTTTGGATTAAGATCTAAACTATTTTAGCTGTATGTAAAAAGTTAAATATCTAAATTCTGTCGCTTACGATATTCTTTCGTAACGATCTCGATATACTAAACATGTATTAGTGTACGGTCCGACTGAAAGAATCAGCTTAAATTATAGAATTTCTTTATTTTTGACACACAAAATAAGTACGAGTTAAAAGTACACATATGTACATATTATATACCAATTATATTAATTAGGTCTAGGCTTTAACTCTGAAAATATTGGCACTTTAATTAATCATGCAATGACAAGGTGTTTAAAGAGTTAATAAGCATAGTTTTGTTAAATATGAAGTCAAAAATATATTATTTAATTATGCAAGGGATATTGCAGCAAATAATAGCCTGCATTTCGCATTTTTAATTTAAAAAAAGATTAATTAAAATATATAAGAATATAATTAGGCAGTAAAATAATTCACTTTGTTATTGAAAAAAAAATACTACTTAATAAAGCAAGTATACCTTCCAGACTTAATTTTAACATTATAAGTCATAACTCTATGAGCCACAGATTTTTTGTGGCTCTAAGAAAAGTAGATGATTTCTAAAGCAAACTTTGCAAGACTCGCGGTTTTATTATATAGTATTAATCAGAAATGGAAAAGGGTACATATCTATATATAATACGTGAAGCAAAAACTTTGTACCCATTTTTTCGAAAATTGCGTGGATGGAGGAGTGTGAAATATCGACTGTTATAGTTTAGTATAGAGAAGTGCAGAATGCTAATATTTCTTTTTAAATTAGGCATAAACAATATATTAACTCAATGAAAAAAAATCATTACACACCCTACCATGTATTTGACACATACATATATACTCTTTTGTTTATTGTTAAAGTCAAATTAACAGTGTAGCGTAGGCGAAATTATGAAGTATAGTCTCATGAATTATTATGGTCAAATTTCGACCACGGGCGATTACTAGTATACTATAATTATTTGTAACCGTTGCGAAAACCTAAGAAAATGCGATACAAATTTTACCATTCAATTTGTCATGATTGATTGATTTTTAGTAGGCTTAACAAAAAACTAGTTTACCAACATAGCATGTTATCATTCAATAAAGCAAAACTCTTGGGCTTCCAAGTGTTACACTTCGGCACATTGCAAAACAGCAGACTTGTCTCCGTGCAGTTCAATAATCAAGGTTGCGTGAACGCATTGTCATTACACTTATTATAATAACGTAAGTAAAATATATTAATGGTTTCACCGAACGCTACAATCAAATATAATTATTGGGTATTTGATATACTTTATAAATAAATTCTAAAACCGTAAGTAGTTTATATAAAAAAGCGCGTATGTTTTAAATACCTGTCATTTTATTTTTAAAACAAGTATGTGACAGAGAAAGTTTAGTCGCATTTTCATGGCGATGATATAATTATTTGACGGTGATTTGTGACGGGGGTACCGAAATGACACTACAGCAATCCCGACTTTTTGACTACCACGGATATGGCGTCATTTATCCGGAATAAAGTATTCTAAGGCCACATTCCATTAGGGTTTCACAACGCCCATGTTCACGAGCGCAAGTTTTCCCGTTCCACTTGTCGGCGTTACAATGATAAACCCAAGTGACGTGATTAGTGACGTTTTCGCCAAAAGACAAAGAGTTAATAATTTGTAGTAAGACTACGTTTATGTTTTTTCTCTATTTTGGTAGTCTTATACATTATCAGGGCCTTATACTCTGCAAAAAGCTGCTGAGCTTGGAAGGTATCTAAGTACGAGCTAGAAATTTAAATTGCCTTTTCCCCTTTTTGCCCCCGAGCAAGGCTTGTAAAACACACATTGTAACACACAGATTGTAAAACACTGGGCAAGAGGATTAGCTAATTATATGGTCGGTATTATATGGACGAAAAAAACGGGATGGTTGATGCGGCGCAAATATGTCTTAAATATTCTAAATAAAATTTGAAGTTATAAAATACACGGCAAAATTGACTGTACTAATATTGCGGAGCAATGCTTAAAGAGTAATTCTGAACTATTTGACCTTGTTTGACTTGTGACGTCATAATGCAGGATACTCGAACATAATCAAGGAGATAGTGAGGTTTTGTATACTGATTGACTGTGAAGAACCCAAATGTACTATTTTATAAAATATTATAGCCTGGGAAAGTTTTCTTGCTTTTAAGTAGCAGTCAAGGTATGGCTTCTAAAACCTTTGAAATGACCAGACAATAATATAACAAGTTGTGCCGTAGCAGGAAGTCAAACATCTAGTCTGACAAGCTATGATATACGCAGCTATATTGACGAGACCGTAACGGCTCAAGAGAGAAGCTAACGACGCCATTCTAAGCAATTCCTCGAAACAATATACAGACGGTAGAAAAGGTATAAATGCACAAAGAATTTCTTTGTGATCTAAGTGCGGACACACTTATAAAAAAATACAAAATTTGTATTTAAGGCAATCTTCTCTCACTAGAGAATCTTCTCTTAATTCGTAATAGATTAAAGGTATTTCTCTTTAAAGTAGCACTGCTTAAACCGGATTTCCGTTTAAAATATTTTTCAAACAATATATTAAAATATATATTGTATTATAATATTAATCACTCGGTCAACATCCAAGGTTGTGTCACAATACTCGTAGCGTAACTCAATACCTATGTATCGTTTATTGGTT
This sequence comes from Dendrolimus punctatus, assembly GCA_012273795.1. Lineage (NCBI taxonomy): Eukaryota > Metazoa > Arthropoda > Insecta > Lepidoptera > Lasiocampidae > Dendrolimus > Dendrolimus punctatus. Next base: position 3,869,783 of record CM022529.1, on the reverse strand, counting down.
CTATTTCATGCTTGATCTACTTATTTTAATAAAAAATTTGCACTACATTTGTATACAGTCGCGATATGAAAAGCTTCACCGGTTTTCAAATTGATGCACTTAACGTTCCGCGAGAACATGTTACCTATTCACACTAAGGCTCGTGTGCATCGACTTTTAACCGATGATTAAAATAAAATAATCGCTAAAAATTTATGCATAAACAGTGATTATTTTATTTTAATCGCTGGTCACAGAAAAGACTATTCCACAGAAAATTATGTTTAACTTTTTGACAATAAAGTTTAAAATTAGTTAGATTAAAGTTGTTTTATTTCTTATCTTCTCTAAAAAGATAGTTTAATTATGTCAAACCTTTTTATTGGTTTTAGTATTTATGCTAAACGTAGTGATTATATCCTCTTTTTTCTCATTGTTAATCTCATTGTCTACATTGCAATTTTCTTTTTACACGTTTCTTTATTTCATAAACGTAACATTTATTAAAATGTTGATAGTATTGTTTCTTATAGTCGTGAAAGAAAAAGTCGACTTGAAGGTGACTAAGTTTTTCACCGCCGACTGTAAATATAATACAAGTTATATCAGCGAAATTCGATCGCGTCAGGATAAAATTTTATATATAAGAATGGTTGTCATATTCATTGATAATAATTATAGTATAATATGCATTTTAGTAAATAAGATTTTTTTTTGACATTGCCAATAAATGTTTTATTGTATTTATTTAACTATGTAGAGTAAAAGCTAAAATAAACTAAGTTATAAAATACAAGCGATTATAGACTGTGTAACAAATCGCTGCCAGATGGGAGCGTGCCCAGAAGGCTGGCTGCATTGCCGCGCTGTATGGCGATGCTTATTTGTTGGGCGAAATATGAGCCAGCCTTTTGATCACGGGTGGCATCAAAGAGTTTCTTACAGATCTCTTTGAAGAAACTCTTTGCCGATGGACCCCACGGACCTAATGTTTCAACTCCAAACGGCACAAATATGTAACCCCTTCCTAAGGTTTCATATTTGCGCCGTTTGAGCCTTTCAGCTTTTAAAGCAGCATTGCCAGCCTCTAACTCAGTCACTGGAAGATGTAAGGGCGCTAGAGCGTCTACATATGTCGCGTCCCAAACAAGCGGCCAACCCATCTTCCAAGGAATAAGTGACATATCATCCGGCCTCTTGCCATCGTCGCGTACCAAGCCATTCGGTTCTAATACGGCCGGAACACCGACGCTGACAAGAGCCCGGCGGATAATGTCATTGAGGCTGGCATGGCGAGATCTTCGGCCAACACTAAGTAAATAAGATTAATTATAAAATAATATAGTTTAATATAAAATCCGACAGAAACTTTATAAAAATGAAGTTGTGACGACACTGAACAATGCAGATTTTCTACTCGGTCAATAACTCTTAAGATTACATTTCTTAGACTTACTTTCTCAGTTATTCAATGCTTTCTTAAATTTCCCTCTTTCATTAGAGTTCTCCAGGGCCACCAATAAGATGTATATAAGCTCATACTACGCCTATAAGAGGATTCATGTAATTACCAACTAAACCTTTCTACACCAGACGTTCGTAGAATAATAAATTGAATTCTATTGAAACTGAAAGTTTTACTGAATGACATAATAATAAGCAACTTTGATCACAGCGTGTTGAGAACCATTTAAATCGCGATTGAATTAAATCATGTACACTTTCTAGTAGTCACTGACCGCCAGTCCATAAATTGACAGAGTAACGCACTCGTGTCACTTATGCTACTGATTGTTTTTCTGTCACGCAACCACACTATTGTCTTTGTTAGTCATTTGCCGGTATATAAGATATCGAGGCGAATTAGTACACATATAATTGGAAATAGACTTAACAAACAAGCGAGTATGCTGTCCGTTCGTTCATATAGTGAGAGGCTCGAGCCCAGAACTAGGACGTTTATAGGCTATTATTATGGATTTAAGCCGAAATAAGAAGAGTTTATTTAAAAATAAAAAAAACAAAAGTTAAATAAAAAATAAATGTTTTTTAGATTTCATTTTTTTATTTTATTGTAAAAGTTGCATAATTTTTTATATGCTTTTCTATTAGTTTACTTATACATAAGAATATTTTATACTATAAACGCAAATTCGTTCTTGAAAATACTCTATAATCTAAGAAACATCATTAAATCTATCTATAAAGTTGTAAAAGTGTAAGACTTTTGTTTTTTAGATTGTGATATGTTTGTCTGTTTGTTCGGTATTCATGTAAAAACTACTAGGCCAATTTTGATGCAGTTTTCGATCGATAGCAAATTTTTGTATTTAAAATCTGTGGTACTTTATATCCTGGGAATTCCACGGGAATTTTCTTGGGAGCGGTTTAAAGGGGCCTGGTTGAAAAAATATCTCAGGAGTGAAGTATCCCTTGCGGGGTAGGCACGAACAACAGAGCGCCATACAGGCTTATTTAAAATATTTACAGAAAAAATATAAAATTACATATAATCGAATACAATGAAATATATAAATTAGCCTATTCCGTTAAACTCCTAGTAGTAAGCAGATAAAAAGTCACGTAATCAAGCTTTGTAACAATTAAGTCCTTTTATTCTTTAAAGACAATGCTTTATTCCTATTAAAATTGAAAAACAGACATGAACCGACTATTTTCATTTCAGTAAGTATAGCTTGCAATTTTTTTTTCATATTTAGAATTTTGGTATCCTATTCATGAACAGTATCCATAGAGTATATTATTATAATAGTATCTTTATAGATATAATGATGTCAATAGTAATCAGGCTTAAAGTTTTACATTTCTCGAATAATTAATGTTAATTATCATAATTCATTTCTTAATGCAACGACTCCACGCTCGAAGATATGCATAATTGAATTTAAATTCACGGCCAATGCACGCCTTGCGCGATGCGCATACGCTGAAAAAGGAACGTTTGCTGCACTTTCGATAATCGCATGCATTATAACTAATCATTTATTCAATTCAGACGTACGTCCATAATGTGTCAGTATACAAGAATCTTACCAACTATTTGTTAGTATAAGTACCATTACCATGTGCTAGCAACGGTGAAGGAAAACATCTTCGAAACTTGCACATCGAGATAACCGATGTGCCAAGCCTGCCAAGCCGCCTTGGACAAGCGTGACGGGTATACTGTCCGTTTCCCAATAGCGGGAGTCCCGAGATCAGCAATGGGACGGTTATGGGCTCTTATTGTGACTGGTAGTAATTCACAATAGCGTTAGAATTTGTTATAATGAATTTTATTACTTAAAAGCTTAAGCGAGACAATGTATGAAGTGTAATAGTTGTTATATATTTACGTAATGGGTAAAATAATCTAGATATTTTAATGTCTTTCTTGCCTTGATGCTTTCACTGTGTTAACTACTAGCGGGTCCGCCAAGTGTTGTCCTGCCCTGAAAAAAGTAAACATTGAGAACATGATTCCAGGGCCATCATTTAAACCTTCCCGGGACCTACGGAAACAATTATTTTTTACACCTTGGGTTATATTATTGTAGTTTTAGTAGGATCCCAATTTTGTATAGTAATAAAATGCCATATATCTGGAATAATGTCGCATTCTAATTGTGAAATAGTTTTTGAAATCGGTCCAGTAGTTTTTGTTATTCTTTAAAAACATACAAAAATACAAACGACCCATGCATGCAACGACGATGCAATTTTATGTGTGTATTGTGTGTTAATACACACATAAAATTGCATCAAAATCGAAAAACCCGATTCCAGCACAAAGTATTTTGTTTATATTAATGGGTTACATTATTGAAATTATAGTAGAGTTACTTAATTTTTATATAGCCTAGACTAATCAGGGATAATATAGCATTCGAATGCTGAAAGTATTTTTGAAATCGGTCTAGTAGTTTTTAAGTTTATTCTTTACAAACATACAAAAATACAAATCTGTCCTCTTTATGATATTATAATAGATTTACTGATCCAGTTCTAATCTTCTATGACTATGAAGTATAAAATTAAAAAAACCAAGAAGTTAAATTTTTGACTGATTTTATAATACGTATCTTCGAGTCGGGAAGTAAATCTAGTGTAATATATTAATGTATAACTATAAAGAGTTGTCCGTGAGTTTAAAATGAAAGCCAATATTTAACCGAATGTTGCTTATGTTAATAATAAAATTCAGTTTATAGAATTTTTATTTAAGTTTGTCTCGAATAGATTCAACGGATTTTTATGAATCTTTTAAGTTCATTCATTTCATATTTTTATCTTACATGATTCGGAAGATATGAATGTAAATGTTTTTATAAATATGCGAACGAAGTCGCAGGTTTAGCTAGTTATTATATCAATATCATATTATTATTAATAATCCAATTTGAATGTAATTTTAATGTATTTACCATAAAAGGTTTTGTAACAAGGTAGGCGACTTTATTAGTCATGTTGAAAGTAATTGAATTTTATATCAATAGAACTGGTTTCGTGAGAACTAAAATATGTTTTAACGAATTTCGGTAGATTATATTTATGTGGTACTGGTTTTCTATATGCCTATAATACTCGTATAACATAAATAACTGTTTTAAGAATTTTCATCTTTCTGTCTCAAACTTTGTCTTGAATTTACTCCGAAACAGGTTAACAGATTCTAATGAAGATAAGAAAGTCAAATAAAATATTATTATTAAACTTATAAACAATGTATATTTCATTTTGATATGCTGCAAGTTTTAGATTAATAAATATACTTAAAGTCCAAATCCTCTGCAAACGAAGTCGTGGGTCGAGTATATAGGTATCAGGTACACTGACCTACGTTTTTGTTTATTCATTATAATCTATCTAATATTGCTAATTTATTTTCAAAATATGATTCAAGTAAGGAAGGAAATAGGATGACATTCCAAGGTAAGATTTAAGATTATTTTTGAGTGTATTTCATTGTTTTATGTATAACAAGTATGTTACATTAATAATACTTCCGACATATCGCAGAGATATGTGGATTGTGGCTATATAAGTAAATTTATTGAGCTGGTGGATGGTGAGATTAAATGTGAATTATTTATTTAATTTGTTTGGGAAACATACAATAATTAATATTCATAAATATAAAACAAATAATGAATAATCAAGTTTCCACTATAAAATAATTTGATATATTAAAAACAAATATTGGCTCAAACAGTTAATTACAAAAAAGAAATACAATTATACGAAATTTTTTATTTTTATTAAAATATTTTTTATTTTATTTTTAAAATAATTTACACGATCAAATTGATCGTGTACTAGCAGAAGGTGATGTCAGGAGCCTTAAGAACAGACGAGCGTGCATTACAAGAACTATGAATGTCAAAGAAGCAAGTGAGGTGTGTAAGAATAAGCCTAAATGGCGCTCTGTTGTTCGTGCCTAACCCGCAAGGGACCTGGCGTGAAGTTATGTATGTATGTAAAATAATTTTAGTAACAAGTATGTTACATAAATAATAGTTCCGACATATTGCAGAGGAATGTGGATATGTAAGTAAATTTATTAAGCTGGTGGATGGTGAGATTATTTTATTTAAAAAATTTTTAGTATTTAAGTTTTTAAGATCTAATAAAATTTAGGGCTGTGTAGCCATGTTTGGTATTAAAGAAACCTCCGCTTATTAAATCATCATGTCTGTCTTTGAACATTATAGAAATATTTATTTTTAACTATGAGTATACAACGACCTTTAATAGAAAATATACGTATAAGTGTCTTTGTTTTACTGAGTGTGTACTGTTTGCTATAACTCCATTAATTCTTCGAAAGGTAATTGTGTAACATATTTCTGTATAAAATTTAATTTAAAAAAGTTTCAGTTAATCAATTTTTAGATAGATATGTTGCTGGGGAGTTTCTTGGCGTTTCTTTTCCTTGTAGAAATAACACGTTGGGAATCGGTGTACATATACTAAGAAGGAAAATTTAATGTTAACTTATATTTATGACCTTCAAAAAGTGTTCTCCGGTGGAACTTATTTTGAATAAAAACTTTTGAATTTGAATAATACAGTGAAAACGGCAAAAATGTAAATAAATATACGTGGTCGTCATACATGTAACGTCATTTAAAAATCCTAGTTATATCTAGGATTTTTAAAAAAGGCCAACGTATATATACACGATTACTAGACTATCGTTAAGCGGACCTTGAAAATACGACTATATGATGAGATATTAAATGGCTTATATATTTAAGTCAACTGTCAATAAGAGGTCAAGCTTTAATGTTAATGACATTGGCTTTCAAAATCATTGCAAATGTGTCCTCCCCTTTAACTTTTGAAAGTAGAAAGTTGTGAAAAATAAAAACAAGGTAACAAATATTGGTTCAAAGTTACTGAATAATGATTTTATTTAGTTGTGTGCTTGGGATGGTGTTGTTTGAAGACAAAATTTGTATATTTAGAAAAATATGTAATATGTAATATGTTAATATTATAATTTAGTAACATTTTCCTTTATACATACATAACTTCACGCCAGGTCCCTTGCGGGGTAGGCACGAATAACAGAGCGCCATTTAGGCTTATTCTTACACACCTCACTTGCTTCTTTGACATTCATAGTTCTTATCATGCACGCTCGTCTGTTCTTAAGGCTCCTGACATCACCTTCTGCTAGTATACGATCAATTTGATCATGGAAGGTGTGTCGTGGCCTTCCGCAACTTCTGCATCCATCCACTTTTGCATTGTATATCTGTTTAGTCATTCTTCCATCATACATTCTTTCCACATGCCCGAACCACCGGAGCATTCCTTTCCTTACCTTCACCCCGACACTCTCTTTCAGACCAACTCTCTTTCTTACTTCGGTATTACGAACGCGGTCCGCGAACGTCACTCCGCAGATTTTGCGCAGTGCTCGCATCTCGACCGCGTTTACTCTACTTTCATGCTCTCTATTCCATACCCAATTCTCGCTTCCATCTTCCATTTTCCTTTATATTTAAGTATATATTAGTATATTATATCTATTGCAAATCCATACAGAGTTTCTGTCCTTCAAAATGTTGTCTGGAAGAAATTGCTCCCAGCGATAAGACCGCCCATTGTACTTAAATGACGATTATACGAATATATATACGAATATATTTTGTAACATTGTGTGCAATAAAGTATATTCTATTCTAAAGTTTAGGAATATTTTTAATTAAATGCCGGTTTATGATTCTACAGCTAATTTCCAAAAGCTGTGCATCATTGTTGTTTCTACGGAACCTTTCATAGTACGTGGATTGCTACGCGCTTTTTCGATTTATTTACCTTTATCATTGGAAAATCATTATACAAAAGATGGGTAAACAAATATGCAATGAAGATAAGTGATCAAGTTAAGTGTTATGCGTCTGCATTAATTGATATGAATGACACTGACATGAATATGTTGGAGGCATAAAAGCTTTCTCTACTGAGTAATTGGTATTTGGTTATTTTGGTTAATTATCCATTTACTTTCTTTGTCTCCGGCATATGGACGAAATAAACTTGACCTAAAAACATTTAAGTTTTTATCTGACAACATATTTTACTTGAAAGCGGCTTGAAACTCATTGTTTGGCGGCCTCTGTGGTTGAGTGGGCTAAGCCTTTACTGGCTTACCTCACTGCAACGCAAAGGCTCCGGATTCGATTCCTAGTATGGTAAATTTCGGAAACGAATTTTCTCCGTTATTTACTATGGTCTCGGTGTCTGGGATCGGCCCCAGAGTAATACATTATAGGTATATTACCCATAACACAAGCGTAACTTGCTTAATTTGGGGATATACAGTGGGTGTTTGTCTGCCGATTTTTTTTTAACTTATAATAATATGCTTTATTTTATGATTTGTCTCTTTTTGCCATTGATATACATTATTATCTTTTCATGTCGTAATGATGTTTGAAAATATTTTGACATAAATCTTCTTTGAATTGAACATAGAATAGTTTTTGTTCGTTTATCCCTACTTAATATTATAAATGTGAGTGTAAGTTTGTTTGTTAGTTGTTACGCTTTCACGTAAAAACTACGCAACCGATCATCATGAAACTTTGTACACATATTCTTGGAGGTATTAAAAGTAACATAGGATACTTTTTATGAAAAAAAAATCTACGCGGACGAAGTAGCGGGGAATTTTTCTTCAAAGTTTTAGGGTTGAAACTCGAAGTTAACTGCTGGAAAAGTTTAATTCTTTTATGTAAAGAATATGAGAGTAAAGATTTATTTTATAAATTCCTATAATTGTCTTTGCTATTACTGATTACATTACTCCTCGAGAATGACTTTATGCAGCCCGATCATTATTAGCCATTGCATTACTAACTGGTAATTTTGTTATTTCATCTACTCGCGTTAACTACACACTAAGGCACGAAATTATATCATTTTGTAAACCCAGTCGTGTACTTAGGTGTCATCGTCCTAGATCAAAATAAACGATTCATTTTAATGACTCGTTTATCTCCGAAATAAGTACAAGCTGTAATGAATTTCTACTGGAAAAATTAAGTTAGTAATTAGGTGTTTATGTAGTTCGAGACTTAGACTGTATTTTGATATAAGTTATAAATTTTGCGTTTATTTTGAGGTTGGTTTAGTAATCGTTATTAATAATAAAAATACAAGTAGTCACTGAACGTCAATCCAGTTCCATCTAATATATAAAATTCTCGTGTCACAGTTTTCGTTGCCATACTCCTCCGAAACGGCTTGACCGATTCTCATGAAATTTTGTATGCATATTGGGTAGGTCTGAGAATCGGCCAACATCTATTTTTCATCCCCCTAAATGTTAGGGGTAGTCCACCCCTAAATTTTTTATTTATTTTTTAGACAAAATTTTTAATTTCTATTTTTTTATGATACAACATACAAAAATACATACAATCCTCAATTTTCACCCTTCTACGATAAACCCCTATTTTTTACCGGGCAGGACGACGTCTGCCGGGACAGCTAGTAGTAATATATAATTATGAAAACATTTTTGTTTGTTTGTTCCATTTTCGCGATTCAATTACAGTTCGTAATGAGATTTGGATAGGCTATAATAGATCTCCTAAAATAAATAGTTTTGAAGGAGAAAAATTAACGAAGAAAATCACATGAAAGTCCGCGCTTTTTATGTTTTTAAATGTTAACCAAAATTTTAATGAAAATTGATATGAGTTTGATACTTTGAAGACTAGACAATTTGGATTTACTAGTGTAAGCCTTGATTTCACCTCACGAAACTCTAGCTACAACCATTCTACTTCTGTATTGAAAAGTATTCAATCAACCCATGTAATCAACGTTACACATTTTTATGATAATTCGTTAAATACCAAGGCCGTGAAGAAGAAATAAAGAAAGTTACTTCTACCTTATTATAATAATTTATATTATAAATTTGGATTAATATTACCATATTTAATTAATCTATCTATTAATATATCTAAAACATTAATACTAATTTTGTTGTAATAATAATACGCTGAAGAATTCTTCTATGTAGAGAAGACTATTATAAATTATTTGTGTTTGTTAGACGTCAATTATAGATAAAATTCCTGTTTTGATTTCTAAATTTTAATATCCGTTCAGCTTTGTAAGACAAAATTTTAGACAGACAGAGAGAAAATACCTATGTAATTCTAAAAACAGTGGCTTGTATTCCGTCACCGTCCAAAAAGCAGCTTTTTTAATTTGCTGCCCCTACAAAATCTGCCGCCCTAGGCATCTTTTTTAATCAATATTATACAAATAAATAGCATTTTGGGTATGCTCCCCGCCGACAGCGATTTCGATTCAATTTTTTATCTATAGATTTAAGTTATTTTGTAAGCGTTGCTTTATTTATAGTATGGTTTAGTTTATTTATTTTTAAAGTTTTACTTGTAAGTACGTTTAGCCTTGAAAACAATAACCCTTGTTTAAACTTTCTGTCAAAGCAATGAAATCATAAATAGGGAAGATGTCACTTCTACAACCGATTTACATAATTATCTTACAATCCGCTTGCGTTTCGCACGCTATGCCAATGTCGCGACTTCCCATATAATATAATAGGTGCCTATTGTGTGGCTAATGTTGTCACCCTGACCTTAGGGGTCATTGCTTGGGGTAATTGCCCCGTACAGGTGCATTAAGAGTAACTTCTACGATTTATGACCGACATTTGAAATTATCTATTAGGTTGTATTTAGTTAAAGATACAAATGTGAATTATTCATAAACGTTTCTGAATATTTATTAATTAAATCTCTGCGGGAATGATTTTCATAATCATGCATTTAAATACATGGATTTTTGAAGTATCGGAATAGAGAATAAAATATTTTTGACTTGTCGTAATTTTTTACATATTATTAGTGTCTTCAGTTATATTAAAAACTATCTAGTCTATAATTTACTATTATATTTTTTTTTTTGATGGATAAAATCTAAAACTACTGGACCGATTTCAAAAATTCTTTAACCAGAATGCTACATTATCCCAAATTAATGTATGCCCTATTTGTTACTAAAAAAATTAGGGATCCCTACTAAAACTTTAGTAATGTGCAAAAAACCCAAGGTGTGAAAAATAGTGTTTGAGTGGGTTGGTTTAGATTTACACTTAGACCCGGTAGGTGGCGCTGGAATCGGGTTATAGATTTTTATTTTTTTAAGGACAGAATAACACCTGCCGGAACTACTAGTTCTATAATAAAGTACCAAAACAATGTTATTTGACACATGACGGATTTCTGAAACAAAAGCGATACAAATTGTAATATAAGTAGAGGTGTATATTTTGTTATCAAGATCGTATGCGAGATAAGACCGATACTGTTAAATGCTGAAGGCCATAAAGCTGGTGAAAGAGGAAATAATGGAAGCAAGGTATAATTTACAATGTAATGTGTAGCTGAGACTTTTGGCAATTATACTGGTGTTTTTCCACTAAGTTTATTAGTATGAAATCTATCATAAGGTCGGTAACGAAATGTCGCTTAAAATAGCCTTTAACTCCTCGATATACTGTTCATGTAAATATGTGGCGTAAAGGAGATGGATATGCCTTCATACATTCTTGGGCCCCGATTGTAAAATAGAAGTGATTTTGTGTTTTTTTTAAATGACACGTGTTTATTTGTACTTTAAATAATAAAATTATATGAATCAAAACTAAACTATAAATTAAAACTATCTTGAAAATTAAAGTACATTAAAAAAAAACTAGAACTAAATATAAAAGGGGTATGATTATAAATAAAATATTGGTCCCAAACCACTGTCATGTATCGGGAACGTTCCTAAAGGACTGGCTGCAATTCTTCTTAACCTTCGAGCAAAATAGACGCTAGCCTTTGGCCGCGTGAGTGGTTATGTCATACTTTTTATTATGTTGATATTTAAAAAACAAAAAATTATCAACATGGTCGTAAGCCCACTACAATATGCTGAGTTGATAATATTATGTTATTTTGAATTATATAATCGTGTGGTGTATGCTTTCATATTTTCATTGTTGAAATTTACTCACATAAATCGATTATGGCAATCAATAATTTATTTTATTATAACCTTATTTATAAAATTTTCCATATTATATATAGAATATTATACCGCTTTTCAAGTCATATCTCAACTCATTACATTTGTTTGGCCCAAAACTCCCCATCTCTTTTGAAAAGGTTTACCTCAAGCATTGGATGATGATGAAAGAAAAATTTAAATGATGAATAAGGTGGTAACACTAGCCTGCGACTCGAGGAGAAGGAATTTGTGTAATATAGTGTATATGATATATAATTCGTTTCAGCACAAAAACAAATTGCATCATATCTGAATCCGCATACAGAATTATAAAACTTATCGTTAAATCTACCCTTTACCATGTGTACTTATATTTTTTATGCGTGTATGAACTGGTTGCAGCATTTTGATTGGTTTGTTTTAAAACGTATGTAAGAAATATAGATTACTATCTTGTTACTTAAGATTTTTTTTTATTGAAGTAAAAACTCAACTGTAACTTTAATTTAAAAAATATTTTATTATTAGAAAAAGCTTGAATATGAATTTTCATGAGTAACTTACATTTTTTTTATTATACTTGCCAGGTACTCACATATAATAATATATGCTCAAGCTAAAGTCAGTTACGAATGTGTTATGTGTAATATAACAAAGAACTTCTGGGGTCTATACCAGACAGTCAGACTATAGTAAACAACAGAAAGTTTGTTTACGAAATTTATCATGCCAGGAATCCAACACGAAACCTTTCCGTTCTAATAAACTAGGTCGGAAAACCCTTAGCCCATTCAACTTCATTTCATCTCATTGCAAGATCTTTATTTTTTTATACAAAAGGTGGTCTATATACTTATACCCTTGAGGATTACCCCAAGATACAATATATCTCCATGTCGGGGCTTGTATTAGTATCCTTTTAGTCGTGAAAAAGTCTATACTATTAATTTGATTTGAACAATAAATAAAAGAGTATATGCCTGTGTGTGTCAAATACATGGTAGTGTGTGTAATATATTTTTTAATTGATTTCATGTATTTTTTATGCATAATTTAAGTAAGCTATTTTTAAAAAGGTTTTTAAATACAAACTTTTGAGATCCTAGATATCATGTAGCAGCAGAGTGCTAGCCAAGACAAGTAAAACGAGCCTAAACACAACGGGTATATCTTGTTACAGGAGTTCCTATGTCCACCTTCTGACTCCATCATCAGATTTGCTCCATGGTACCATATTATTCATATACGATATACATATGCGTACAAAATTTCAGCTCAATCAGAAACCGAGAGGTTCGTCCAATTTAACTTGCGAGATTCCACCCGAACTGACATATATCCTTTTTTTTGTAGACCCGGTGTATCTCCGCCATGGGGTAAGGCAGAGTCAATCTTTTCCGACATACATACATACTTACATACATACATACATAGGTACCTACATCCATTGCAAGTTAAATAAAAGCTTGTAAAAAAAAAAAATAGCATTCTGAAGTCCTCTATATAGACTATGTGTGCTAAATTTCAAACTCCTCCGTCTACGTAATTTTCGTAAAAAGGGGTTAAAAGGTTTTGCTTCACGTAATACAAGTTTTTAAAAATTAGTACATTGAATAACAAAGAGTTACTGTCGCTAAGATTTATATTTTCCTATGGCTATCGTTTTCATTGCCACACAAAGCCGTAGTAGATTAATGACTAGCGCACGCGTCTCAAACTCAAAGGGCGCGGGTTCGATACAGACCTGAATGCATGCACCACTTAAGCAGTTTTCAGACCTAATGTGCATATTGTTACAATGTTGGCAACAGTGACGGAAAACATCGTGACGCAACCTGCACATCGAGATAATCGATGTATCAAACCTGCCAAGCCGTCTTGAACAAGCGTGGCGGGTATACTGTCCGTTGGGAGGCCTGAGACCAGCAGTGGTGCAGTCATAGGCTGTTAATTTAGATTTATTTTAACTTGGCAAGTAATTAGAGGTCACTTTCTATAGAACCTTGACTTATCGTACAAAAGCTTAGCAAAAACCCCTTAATGAATTATCTATTACGAAACTATGTTAAATGTAATTAAACGAAAATATTTACTCATTTAACATTGACACGGACTTAAACTATTACGGAGTTAATAAAAAATATCAGTGAAGTATGAAATCTGTTGCGGACGGTCACAGTTTGCTCCAATTTACTGTTGATAACAAAATGTCTTAATTTAGATTCTTTGTAAATCTGCGGTGAGATAACTACCATTCAATTTCTGTTTTCCATTAGTTTCATAAATTGTATATAAGTATGTACTTATGTATTTTTTTGTTGATGGGTTCAGAAGACAGGTAGACGGCCTACCTGATGGAAAGCGGTTACCAACGTCTATTGACGTTTATAAAAACAAAGGTGTTACTAATGTGCTTTCGCTCTCTAAGGGAGACTGGGACCTGGCCAGTAGGTAATGTCGGAATCAAAATCAAATGTTATTATGGCAGCATACTTAAGACCAGGGGTGGTAATCATCCAGATGGATAAATGCTCTACCACCTGGCTGGAGGTTGTTTTGTATGTGTATATTTATTTCTTAAATTAGCTACAATTTGTATACACATAGGTAAATATAACCTCTTTTTTTACTCCACCTAGACCGGCAGATTAGCTAAGAATTTCCTTTAATTTAGGTAGCCTGGAAGAGCCGTCTATTTTATTGGATAGCCATTATTCTAAAAACATATTTTTGTATTTGCTTATATTGGTATGCAATCTATGTCTGTACCTATCTATCTATCAATCTATAAATATTTGTTCTTTTATAATATCTATTTATCTATATATTGTTAATTATGTTATAAATGATTAAATTACATATTATTTATATTCTAAAAAATAACTTCTATAAAAAAATAAGCTTGTTTAAAAATTAATGAAAAACTAAACTTAAATTGAACACTCCTGCGCATATCTCAAGTTTTTATAACAATTCTTTTACTGTTAAGGCTATACAGCTCTGGAACGCACTTCCTGTTACAATCAGACAAGCAAAATCGCTAGCGATATTTAAAACTATGATCAAAAAATACTACCTGTCGTTGGAATATGATATTTAAATTCATTTATATATTTTGTAGATATGTATTTGTATGGTATGTATATTAAGTATATATCTATGTAATATATAAAATTTCTTCATATATGTATATATATCATGTATGTATTTATTATTAAAATGTAAGTAGTTCGTACTATATGTTACGTATACCACCATCGCCATTATCATCTCAATTTATTCCTGGGGTTGTCTGGAAGAGATCGCTTTTAGCGATAAGACCGCCCTTTGTACATAAATAGATATAATTTTAGTCTTTAAGTTCATGTTTGTATTGGTGTACAATAAAGTGATCTATCTAATGAAAGTATAGTGATTAATCAATCTATGACATATTGATTAATTGTAATCGTGTAGGTAAACGATGTTATTGTATGCTGTCATTAGGCTAATTGTGGCTTCTTATTTTATTTAGTAAATAAAATAGTTCCTCAGGTATATTTATAGCTAACAATTTGATGTTATTTCCCCAGTTTCTGAGTTTGTTTTTAACTGTAGTTTATCTGTTCGTTAACGTTATCGGTTCAATAATTTATAAAATTGCTTTTCTAAGCACGCCATCGTACGATGAACTTCAGTTTAAACTAGGTTCAACTTAAATGACCAATATTAGGCGTTTTTTTTATTGCAGGAGATCAGCAGTCAGGTAGAAGGCCCACTTGATGGAAAGCGGTTACCATCGCCTCTAGACATTTGCAACACCAAAGGTGCTACAAATGCGCTGCTGCTCTCCTAAGACAGACTGGAACCTGGTCACTAATGCCGGAACAACACGAGGTTGTTATTGCGGCATACTCTAGACCAGGGGTGGTCGCCATCCAGTCGAGCATATATATAATACCCTACCACCTGACTGTGGGTTATTTTGTCGCCTCTTACGACAGGCCCCGCCCGGCCGCAGGAAATTGTATTCTTTCTCCGTTCCTGCACGTATAGGCGTTTATCTATTCCATGTCTTTTGTTTGACGTTTTTGACTAATGTCAATAAATATTAGATAATATCCCTTCTTAAATAAATCCATCTAGTGGCGAGTTTTGGTATTATTTAGGTTTAATAGTTATCGAACGCTTCCATAATACGTATTCAGAAACTTAATAACAGTCAACCTAAGTTTATCTATTACATAACTTTATGGAGTCAGTTGTAATTGAACTCATAACTGGTAACCTTAAAAACCGGGCAATAGTCAATTTGACGTAATTGAATAGGACCTAGCACATTTGTTAAATGTATTGTGTTCAAATCGAAACTGAATTTGAATGGTGGCATTATTAATTTAGGACCTAAATGTCTGAATCGTTTAGTAGTGCCCATGTTCAAAACATGTGCATTCGTTATATCAGCTCAATTACTAAAGTCCATAAATCCATACAATTTTGAAGGGCAGTTTATGGAATTAGATATAGTGGATTGACTAGAATACGAATTTTTGACACTATCGTAAAATAATTGAACGTCAATATATTGAAATTGCAGAATTAGGCTCCAGTTCTCTGATAAATTTATTTAATGCATTTCAGCTTAAGAAACCACATGTTTCCTTTAACCTAAAATACGTTAAATGAAAACAACAACGTATAATAAATATTTTAGGTAAAAAAAATGAATGTTTTTCAATAAAATGCTAATAGATCTTTATTACATGAATTAGCTAGTAAAATGAAGAAATTTATAAATAGGTAATCTAATACAATAAAAAAATTGTTTGTATTGTATTTTACCCATAGTCGTTCAAGACTATAAGTAGAATACTGAGTCTGGATCACCGTCTTCAATGGGTCAGGTGCCTAAAAGGCTGGCTACATTTCTTCGCTGAATCGCCATACTGATCCGTTGCCGAAGTAAGCACCAGCCCCCTGATCACCTGAAGAGTCAATGAGTCGTAGTGATAAATGTCGGTAGAGGCTCATGGTCTCAAGACTCCAAGGTCCAAGCGTCTCGACAGTAAACGGCACAAACATATAACTCTCACAGATTTGATTCTTTAATGTAATGATGGTAAATGCCATCCATATTTTAATAACAAAAAGTTACGAACCACAGATCAGTGGAATTGAAATAATAAAATAAGAACTATTTTTGTAAATAATATGTTTCAGTTTTACTACTAATTTAGCACGTTTCAAGGCCTATTAAAAATGTTTGAGCACATTTTCGTAACTTGTTGATTTTTGTTTAGATAATATTATTTAAGATCTGCTACATTTATTTTTTAGGCAAATTCTGCTCTTTCACAATTTAGAGGTCATTCTTTTGTACTCGGTCTACACGAGTAATGGTACTTTAACAGCCAACCACTGTCAAAATGTGACGAATATTATAATCATTATTATAACCATGCTAATACTATAAATAAAATTACGAGATTACGTAATTCTGTTTGATCCTTTCCACAACTAAATGGTTGGTTATCACGGAGAAAAGCCTTAAGGTCCTTCTTCACTCACAAAACAGTTTTGAAGGGTATGAAGTAGAAGATGATATTTGTGAAGACAATCGATTCCTTGAGGAATTGATTATCCTTAAACTTAGTGAGTGTGCCACGGAATTGCATGAATTAATTCCTCCCTCACCATTTTACCACTAGACAAGCAGTCGTACGAGTTTATGCCACCGATATGTGGTGGAAATACCAATAAAGCGGACGAAACGCAAGGCTCCCATTTTTATCATACGTACCGCTGAAGAGTTGAACTCTCTACCGTCGTCTGTTTTACCTAAAAAATACAATCTAGGTGTCGTCTGTAAGGGTGTTCCACCTTAGACTGCATTTCCACCTAACACCAGGCGCTAATGTTCGTCAAACGCGAAACTTAGAGTTAGGGACATATAGATTTATAGTCAGGCTTTAGGCAAGAAATACCGAAATACTTGTTTTAGCGTTAAAATTATGTTTTTACTTCATACAAAAAAATATAACAGTAAGAAGTGATGGGTAACAACTAGCTGTTATAGTATAGCATTTTAGTCTTAGATTTAGGATATGCAGGAACTTAATTTTACGCTTCAGAGACCAGGGTTGTTGCCTTCTTGTATTTGGCTGCTTGTATACAAAGCTTACCTATTCTTACTTTATTTTATTACTAACAGTATGGACAGCATTTCGTTCGCTTCGATTTTTTACATCATCTGTAAAATACCTCGTCATGGCAAACTATCAGTGCATTACTTCTAATTTTGTAGTAACCTTATGACAGGTTACTATTACGTTTGCTGGTGAATTGCAATGGCGTCGTCAACTATCACGACTGCAGCGCCATCTATTTAGAGATAGAGAGAGAGGTAGAAATAGAGAATTATATGAAACATGTATGTAAAGTGATGAGCTACAAATAAAGCTCTGTTTTATGTTGGAAGATATTATAAGTAAATATAACAGAGTAAAGGCAAGACAATTTATTTTAGGTATTCACTTGGTAGTTGTTAGAAAGGCTAATTAATGTCTGTCTGATGGCGCGGGTGGGGATAAACAGGAGGAAAGGTCTTACAGGATAAGGAACGCCGCACCAGACACGCTACGAACGATGCGTCTTCGCAGCGGCAGGCACTTCTTCCTCTCGATCCATTCTTCTTGTCTTGCGGTTCCTTCGACTTAGTGGACCAGCTGGAACGATGCAGCGTGCACCTTCCAACGTGCGGGTTGTTGTAAGCGGGTGTAAAAAGCGGTACAACACACAAGACGCGGCGAGGTTTGTGCGGGAGCAGCGATGCGTTCAGCGGTCGAACGTAGACTATGTCACATTGCATAGTGACAGATGCGGCGGAAGAAAAGAAACAAAAGAGGCGGCGACCAAATAGGTCGGCGTTAACACTGTCTGTACGTCAGACAGTAGAAGAACAATATATTTGAATATATTATTTTTATGCAAGTATTCTTATTGTATCATCGTAGGTCCAACACTCCGGTCTAAGATGCTCTTGGTTACCATACGACGCTCATTATGTGTTAGTCATTGAACGTCCATCTTTTAAATATCTTCACTTATTCATAAATAATATTAGTCTAGAAATTAAAGTTAAATTTACTAGAGTGATGATTTGGAAACAAAACGGAAAGGGAATAGCTATTATATATATTCAAATGTTTTTATTCAAAATAAGCTCCACTGAAGAACACTTTTTGAAGGTCATACAAATAAGTCAATATTTAAATCTACTTCCTGTCTATATACATCGCCTTGAAATGTGTTATCGCTGCTCAAAGGAGAAGAAGCGGCAAGAAACTCTCCGGCAACACCTCTAGCTGTTTTTTTTAATCCATATGTTCCAGCATTAGTGACCAGGTTCCCGTCTGCTTAAAGAGAGCAGCGGCACATTTATAGCACCTTCGGTGTTGAAAATGTCCGTAGGCGATGGTAACCACTTTCCATCAAGTGGGCTGTCTGTCTGTCTGCTGAAAAAACGGTGCCAAGTTACACGACCCCGTTTTAACAAGAATACGAACGACGAAGCCGTAGCATAAATCTTGCTTTTTAAGTTGTCGTTTTTTTATTTATTTTTTGTTTAGCAGTAAGAATGGATACTGAATTTATCGGAACATATAACGTCACATAATTTATTTTTTACACCTATAATCATATGCATAGAAAATAAATAATTAAGAGTTAATTTATAAGCTGTTATTTACCATTTATTTAAATTTTGGTCAAAATTCGAAATGTGATATCAATCTAGCGGATATTTATAATAAGGAATGATAGAAATGAAGTAGATAATAACGATTTCTAAAAGTATACAGATCTAATGAAACTGTTACAGAAATAGATAACGACACTGCAAGTAATATTTGTTTTACAAATGTTATTGGCACTTCAGTTTTTTTGTTGTACTAAAACTTTCGAAGACCATATAGCCCGGGTCGGATTTGGGGTTTGAAGGCGGAGGTACCAGCCCCCAGATACAGTTTTTTTTTCTTTTTTAACAACTCTACGGACTCGAGTTCCGTACCCTTTTTTACAACTTAATTTCTAGATTAAATTTTTAGAATTTAACACGCTTATTAGTTATTTGGTTCTTGTGTGTGACATTAATTTAGTGATTTTGTGTTGAGCTGTGTGTATCTTACAAATAACTTATTATATTAATTTATTCTAATTTTAATACTAAATTTATACTAATGTAGAGTGTATCTCTTACATGCTGATGTTGTGAGGAAGTACATGTGCAGTGTGGGCCTTATGTCTATACTTATATATATTATCCTATCTAGTGCAATGTGTGTAGTTTTTCCTTTCTGTGTCTGGGTTATTAACTTTTAGGCTCTTTGTGTGTCTTGGTTTGTTTGTGCAGTGTGTGTGTGTAAGGCAATGCGGTGCTAGTGCGCGTTGGTTTGAGTATGTACAAAGATTAATTCAATCACCAGTGGTAGCGATTAAATCGTAGATCCCAGCCCTGGATCTGCAAGGGGACTTGAATTTTTAATGATTACAATCGCAACCGTGTTTTATGTGGTTGCAAAAGTTACTGTTAGCTGAATACTGTGTAGCAATAAAATATCAAATAAGATGCATGTCATAAAAGATGTAGGTTACTAAATCAAGTGTGAGATTTCCCTCAAGCTTATGATCGTAAAATAACTATAAATCATTGGATTTATAAACCTGAGTGCTAGTTATGAAACTGAGAATCGATTTGAATAGACAATTAAATATTTGCTTTTATCTGTCGATGTTTTCCTAAGCTGAATTTCACTTTTATAATGTCAGGCTATTAATGCAACATGCCCCGTACGGCATAATTAAAGATTATATGCAGGCGCAAACCAAGGTATAATAAGATGGTTATATCCCTTCTCTATCTACCCTATTAAGCTACTTTCCAATCCACGAATCTTAACAGAGCGATATTTAAATTTTGATTTTTCTATTATGTATAACGTGTATTTAATTAAATCTTATTCTTAACGTAACATTCATAAACCCATTCAATGGCGTATTTTTTGTATGTAATGTCAAAAATTCTAATGTTTGTTTATTTCTATGGCTGTGAAAAAGGGATATTCAATCAAATTTACTACCCCTGATTAGTATGTAAGGAGTAGTGTGTTGGTAAAATAGCAATAAAAACATCGTTTTGTTTATAGTAATTACATACAGTTTTATGTATAAACATAATTATCATGAAATAGTAAAACATTAACAATATCGTCATTGTCTTATTTCTTCCAGTAATGATCGCTGGAACGTGGTTAAACCATGAAAACAAAACTTATTAATAACTAAATAATACTGCCTATGACTATGCATTCTATTTAATAAATAAAATAATGAAAAAATATGATATTATAATCGTTGAACTTAAGTTTCGTAAATTGATTACTGTATCAATTATTTGCGAAACATATTTTTTACCTTGTTACTTTAACCAATATTTAATCATTATTTATATGTAACTAGCAGTGCACGCCATTTCGAGCGTAATTTGGCCTTCATAATATATACACATATTTTTTCGAAACGGACGACAAAATTTCCTACGTATTGGAACAAAAAGTTCTAAAAGTGGTCACATAGGATAAGGCATCGTATATATAGCCGTTTTCAGTCAAATTTTGACACTTCTTTTATAATAATAGACAGATATATTTTTTTGTATAGTTTGAGGTTTGGTAATGTTAATTTATCCATCACACTCGTATCATACGAATGGCGTAACAATTATCAGCAAGCTTCTCAACGCATCGTCCCGTCAAAATATCAAGGCAATCCGTCACCTGTCTTTCACATAAAACCGTTAACGAGATGCCTGTTATAGATATTAATAGTAATTAAACAACCTTAGCGTTCGACCTGCATATAACCTTGTATAACGAAACTAGAATCTAAATAGATTTTACTTCAACTAAATGATGAAAGGAGCCCAAATCTATATTTTAATCCATAATACAATATGGAAGAAATCGCTAATGGCGATAAGACCGCCTATTGTATTGTAAAATTTTATATCTGTGAACTGTATCTTTTAAAACACAATAATAATTGATTCATTCATACCACTGTTGTAAGCTAAGGAAAAATTACAAGAATTACTTTGGTGGTACTGAGGCCTGGCCGCTCCCAATTTAGACATCCGGGGCAAGTCCCTTTTACTAATTGCGGCCCTGAAATTAATGGGTATTACATTCCATAAAAAATGTATTGCTCTGCGTTGGCAAGATGTTCACCCTGTAGTCAGTTTTAACTGATTATTCTCTACTCGAAAACCATCTGGCCTCTTGGCAATGAAATTATTTTTCCTGCGTAATTATTAATATTTAATGCAGTATTTCGTTAAAATGTAGCAATGATATATTGATGTAGGATAATATTATATTGTTAATGTTCTTGATCTACTTTGGAAAGGACGTTTCTGAATATTTCATCCCCTAAAATTGGAAACCCTGCTAATAGTGTATATATACAAGTATTTTTTCTCATTGTGAAGCGTTATTCTAAATATCATTATTATAAAACACATTATAAATTATATAAAACATAACCGTTATTAAAACGCTAAATTGTTAACACAACGAGTATTGTTAGTTTTATTTAGCTTACCGCCAATTTGTTCATTTTAATTATTTATATTATATAAAATTATTAGAGCTAGGCATGTTTGCTGACGAGTTTCTTGCGGCGATGATAAATTAGATTAGGCTACCATAGAGTAAATAATAACCATAAACAAAATTAAAACTAAATAATTAAAACGAACAAGTTGGCGGTAGGCTAAATAAAATTTTAACAATACTTGTGGACACTTGACATCTTTGTCTTCCGTGATCACGGCCACTCAAAAGTGGCCGAAACGTCGGAATAACGAAAATCAAATAGATTACCGCGCTTAAAACTGTTAAAACGTAGTTTTATTATGTATACATGTCGATGAAATATTATAACCGTTATTATTTAACATAACAATTTTTCGTTAGTCATTATAATCAACATAAGATAAATGCGATGCAATGGATGAATCAAAAAAACTTTCAAAAACATCCTAAATAACACTACATTATTTTTACAAATGAAAAGGCGGAAATGATTATTACGGAAGCTTTAAAAGTAAGAACCTTATAATCATACATTTATATAGTTGTTATATTTCATAAGTACCTTCAAGGTCTTATGTTATCTCGCCGGTCCACTTCTTCAAGTAATTTTAAGCAATTTGCTAATACTTATAGCTTGTTATTAAAATATTCGCTCCTATATTGATTCTCGATTTTAAACTACACTCAGATTTATTTCTTTATTCAATCACATTGTCATAAGTCTTAGAATTAACGCGATAATATAAGCACTTTAGCTTTAAGCGTTATTAAAACATTTCAATGTACCGTTACAACTTAGGTTCTGTCAAAAACAAATTCCATTCCTAATCAGTAAAAATACATTTTATTACCTGTCGGCACTTAAACCGATTGTAATTCTTTTATGATCGTCTTCTTTGGTTTACTTATTTGTTGGCATAAGTTTCTAGAGAACAGTCCATTGTTCTCGTATACGGCCGCTTGCAGCTATAATCATTAGCCAGGTGTTGCGGATTGCGTCGACTGCCATACGGGCAGATTTGTATTTATGAGGTATAAAACGACGGCCTGATGGAGAGAGGTGGGCAGTTGAGCGAGAACCACGATCAAGGCGAGACGTGTGTACATTCGGGAATCTAATAGTGACGGACTTACCACGTTTTATTGAATTACGACCTTCTGCATTACGTTTGGACTTGTTGTGTTCGGTTATATTTGTAACTATGTTATACGTGTTTGTATAGTTCTAATAACTCTTTAATATTTCCAACGGCAGTTTAACTCGAGTCCCACTATACTCGTAACAGTACTTTCTTTGACTTACCCTAAGAGACCCGCGAGAGTATCTAAATCTGTGAATAAAGATATAAATCCATGATGAAGATTCGGATTACATGAAAAGAAAAGGCCACTTTAAGCGTGCGAAGCGGTTATCAGGTAATTAGCGAGATGTAACTATCGTTATTTTAATACGTGAAGCAAAAACTTTGTACGGCCTTTTTACGCAAATTGCACGGACGGAGGGGTACTAAATTTCGCACACTAAGGGCGGCTTGCACGACGTTCCTTAATTTTATTTAAGAAACACTAAACGCATTTACCACCCTCAAATACAATAAGCGTCTTGGATAACGCTAAATTTACTGGTAAATACGTTTATAGAACTGTCAAAGTTAATCATCCAGAAATGGCTATTTAACGCCTTAAACGCGTTTAAACATTGTCACTCGTATGTCTTTATGAAATTGTCACTTATAAAAAGTCAATTACAGATTGTCACTGTAATCCATTGAAATCTTACAATTTATATTGCATTTTTAGAGGACGCAATTTTATTTTTGGGACATGTGTGTGTGGGGGGGGGGGGTCAATAGAAGCTTAACCTCAAGTTTGTGGGGTCGCCACCCTTGTCCCCCTGCAACAATCTTGGAAAAAGGGGTGAAAACACTATTTTCGCGATATCTCGGAAACTATGCGTCTTACAAAAAATTTGTAAAGTCATAATTTGTAGCAAATTGTTTTGCCTACAAATATGTTTTATAACTTTTTGCCCTAAATTAAAAATTAAAGAAGTTACCTTACCAAATTTAACTTATCGAATGTTAAGCAGGTAAAAAAGGTCCCTCGTTTTCCCCGCCACCTATGAGGTAGAGTCCGTAGGCGCGTAAGTTACGCCCTTCGCAATCCAAAGGCAATTAAGAAAAACACTGTTTCAAAGAGCCTATGAACTATTATGAATAAGGGACTTCGTAACTTTTAAATTAAACTTTAACTCGTTGAAATGCTAGTGTACAGTTGTGGCTGCACTATGGGCACATCACTAATTGCGCGTCACATCACTAACCAAAGAGAATAACCAATAATCTTACATTATGACTTATAGATATAAAGTTCTTTCTTTCTGGCAAAAACCACTGTAAATCATCAATTGTATTTTAACGAATTCTTTTCTGACGGTCTGCCTGTGAGGTAAAAGTATCAACTTGTGTTCTGGGTTTTCATTTCTCCACTGTCGACCCGGAGGTGTCTAGAACCTCCAATAACGGAAGGGGATTCTCAAACATACATACTATTACGCTTGCTTACAATCTGCAGGCAGAATCACAATGTTATGATTTCGCAACATCACACTTCATATACTTGAGTAGTATTTGTTAAAGATGATTGTCACTCTATAATAGACTGACGACTCATTCATGCTGCAACGAACCTGTTCAGCGCTCTCGATGTCTAGATTATGGATAAGCAGTCGTTGGACTGTGAAAACTTGACCTAGTTTTTGCTCCAACTCAACCTGATATTTGCGTGCAAATTGAGTGTATTAAACGCTCAAGTTTCGTAAAACTTTAAGACTGTAAATTGCGTTGACGGTTGGACTAAATTGTTAACTGTGTGGATAACATCTCAGTTACGGATGATTTACAGTAATACATTAATTATTGAATTTGTATGTTTGTATAGTCTCAACAACTAAATTCTTTGAAGACCACTGTGATCTAGTGTTCTAAGGGTACATCAGTTCGTTTATTCGAAACTATATTACAGGTGCAAGTCTCGGTAAAGTAAAATATGTCATAGAATCTGTTTGGTATTTTTACTTTTTTACTAGGATTTTCGTAAAAAATGGTACACGGTTTTTTTCACGTTTTTAATATATAGATAAACTAAATTTTGACATTATCTACATAGATAATGTTAGAATTCATTATAACATGTGTCCGTATTTCACTTATAATTTGGTAAGAAACCCAATCTGTCTCAATCAGTTAACTATAAAGGACATCAATTACACTATAATACTGTTTGACCTGAATGCCGACAAAAGACAAATACACACCTGCGTACCTTTTATTACCTTTCCTTCATTTGGACTTCTTTTGTTTACTTTATGTTTAAAATGTATAATTAGACAACAACCCATTGTGTATTGTACCATCTTTTATGGTAGACATTAGCCAGGTGTGATTCTAAGAAATTCAGTTTACCCCGCCGAGAGACATATTGTATATGTGCAGTATAAAGCAAGGTCCCAATGGAGAGATCGGCAGTCGAGCGATAAGCACAAGCGAAGCAAGAGGTGTTTACTACATTCGGTAATCTATTTAGTGTCGGACTTTGCGCCTGTTATTATATTTGTACCTGTGTTATACGTGTTTGTATAGTTCTAATAAATTCTATAGTCATTCTAACGACATTTTAATTCGAGTCCTGTAGCTCGTAACAAT
The DNA here is from genome assembly GCA_012273795.1 of Dendrolimus punctatus. Lineage (NCBI taxonomy): Eukaryota > Metazoa > Arthropoda > Insecta > Lepidoptera > Lasiocampidae > Dendrolimus > Dendrolimus punctatus. The sequence goes on along the minus strand of CM022529.1, from coordinate 3,843,922 downwards.
ACTAACCTTCAAAATTACTTCTAAGGATATTAATTCGATCAGTAATCTGCGGCGATGTCACTTCGGAACTGGGACGCCAGTGAAAGTGAATTTAAATCCACGTTGTTGATATTAAATTAAGTTACAACCAAAATACATAAAAATATTCAAGTAAAATTATGCGCTATATACTTCAGTATAAAGCATAATTTATATTGACTTTAGAAATGCATACTTTGACACTAGTGATGTACAATTCAAATTGGTGTTTTTACTTTCTTTTCAAATTCTCATTGTTATTTTTTTTATTGCATTATATTACCATGTAATAAGGTTAATTAAGTTGTGGTAGCGTAATGGCTAGTGCATGTGTCCCAAACTCAAAGGGCGCGGGTGCGATCCTGGCCGGAACGCATGCACCACTTAGTCAGTTTCTGATCTAATGTGCGTATTGTTACAATTACCACGTGCTAACAACGGGGAAGAAAAACATCGTGACGCAACCTGCACATCGAGATAACCGATGCGTCAAGCCTGCCAAGCCGCCTTGGACAAGCGTGGCGGGTATACTGTCCGTTCCCCCTAAATGGGAGGTCCGAGCCCAGCAGGGGAACATTTATGGGTTGATATCATTTATTATTAAGGTTAACGAAGTTAAAAATATTCTGAAGTAGTAATTAAATACTTAGAGAAATGGATAAATCGACCAAGTGCGTGTTTTGTCATTTGACCATGGATGCCTATTAAAGCATTTTATTACTTATATAATTTAATTTAATAAATGATAATAAATTAATTTTAATATTTATATAAACTACAAAGAATCAAAGGAGACACTTTCATATTTTCTTAGACCCATATTGTAAAAAAGATGAAAGTGATTTTAAAGTTTTTTTTTCATGTTGGTATTTTTTATCATTCTAGTGGGTTTAGAAGTGTTTTGATATTATTAATTGTTGAAATTCATTTACATAACTCGATTATGGTAATAGATAACTTATTTTACTTGTGTCCTTATTTCTAAGATTTCTTCTCTAACAGATAGAATTTAAGACTGATGTTTTCCGTTTTGTAATATAAAACTATAATACTTTGCTAAGCATATATTCATTAATATATAGTTTATTTTTAGTGATGAATATTTTTTTCATATCGCTAAATAAAAAATAAATAACACTAAACTATAAATATATAAAATTAACATAAAATATAATACAATCATAATAAAAAAACTAAAGGTTTTTTGTTAAAGTTCGTCCAATTTTAGTGATATATTATTATTTTTTCCACAGAATTAATTACTGTTTACTAAATATGCTGAAGATGAAACTTATAGTTTATCAATGATCGTTAAGTAAAACCAAAACCAGTAATAAGTTAAATTATTCAATAGCAACATATAATAATATAGTATAATCCAAGTTTTAGTGATATAGAGAGAGAGAGAAAGAGAGAGAGATAACACTTTATTGCACACCAAGATATACAATTAGAAAAACAGACTGCATTTACAATATTTTATAAGCAATACAATAGGCCTTATCGCTCAAAGCGATCTCTTGCAGGCAACCTAAATGAAAGAGATTTGAATCAGGCGATATAGGTGGTGCAGGAAAAAAGCAATAAATGTATTAACATGATTATATTGTGTTAATCAGACATAGCTATTTGTGATATACATCCAGTACATTTTGAAAAAGTCCACTGTGGTATATAAAGACAGATGCATAAAAAGACATAACGATTGTGTACTATATAAAGGTTTGGTTTTTCTAAAATGTCTACAGAGCCCTAAAAAGTGATTAGTATTTTTAACCGTGTAGACTTCTATGTACAGACAATCAAGGTTAGCCTCTCTAGTATTTCTAAGTAAATTTTGTTGCAAGTCTTATTATTATTCTAAGTAACGAATACTAAGGCCAAAGATCGTCTAGATATGAAAGTTTGACATTATACCTGTAATGCATTATAATGTAAACACATCTAGACCCTCGAGATAAACTATAGCAGTTAAATTATCCATTAGCATAAAAAATGGTTTGATAATATGAGAATATGTGGTGTGAATCTAAATTGGTTTATTATGAGAAGCGTAGGTGTTGTAAAGGGTTTAATTCGTGTAATTGCCGTTCTTTGAATGTTTTAAAAAAATATGATACTAGGATATTAATTAACTGTTTCAGCCAATTTTTATTTGTATTATATACATTATTATTTAGTGGAAATTTGTTTGATATATTATGTATTAATTTTGTGTTTTGTATTTAAGAATATTCATTGTTGTGTGTTTCCCAAACAAATGAATATGCCCGCGACTACATCTCCGCTTGACTTGAAATTCCCGCGAGATACCCGGGACATAAAGTACAACAGCATTAAAAAAAAGAATATAAGCTATCGTTTTAGTGATAACTGAGCCGGAACAAGTTAAGTTTTATGAAACCGAAGGAACTACAAACTGCTCCCGGTAACATTCCCGCGGGATTTTAGAGATAAAAAATCATACAATTTATTGCATAAAATTTGCTATCGATCAGTAAAATAATGACACAGGAATTCGATGTTTTTAATTCTATTCATTTTAAGTAATTCCCGGAGAAATTCCTGTGGGTTTTCCGTTTTCCAGGGTAAAGAAAACACAGATTTTAAGTTTAAGAATTTGCTATCAATTAGCGAACCCAACAAAGAGACAAGAAATCTAAAAAAAAAACATCGTTTATATATTCTATTCTAGTTGTTTTTTTAATATCTTCAATGTATACACTGCGTGTTTAGAATTTTATAGTATTATAGATGAGGAAATAGATTTGTGATTCTGTGCTCATTGGGATTAACAAGTCACAATCTCGCCAATAAGGGGACCATCGGCAAATCTTCTGAGCGTGATTGTGCTGACTTATTCGTTGTAAATTTTACTCTACACGAGCTATTTAAGTAACTATGACTTCCACTGTATCTCCAAAAGACAAAACAAGATACCTACATATTAACTGGCATCGCAGGTGTTTTAGATTTTGCTTTTTTAAATTACATATATATTGTCACGCCTGTTTCCCATTGGGGTACGCAGAGACGATGGATCTCCACTTGTTACGATTCTAACAAGCACTTTTCGCTTCATCAACTTTCATTAATCTTCTCATACATACACGCTTATTTAAACTACTTTTTATCTGACCTTTCTTCAAAATATCTTCAATTTGATCATGGTGAGTACATCTCGGTCTACCGGCACCGACTCAACCAGTCACATTGCTGTCATATACTTGTTTTATGATTTTGCTATCATTCATTCTCTCTACATGGCCCAACCACCTTAATATTCCCTTTTCAACTCTTGTCACTATATCTTCTTTCAATTCACAACGCTCCCTTATCACACTGTTTCTTATCATATCTCTTATATTAACCTTACATATACTTCTCAAAGCTCTCATTTCAACTGCATTTATTGTACTTTCATGCTTCTTCTGCCACACACACATGTAGAAAGGATGTATGAAAATAGAATCACAAAAAAGTGTATTACAGTATTGTGAATGGTAGAGTTGGTACCGGTAGACCACGACATACACACCATGATCAAATAACAGAAGTGTTACAACGAGGTCAGGTAAAAAGCATATGAAATAAACTTGTGGTTTTTTTTATGATAATTGAAATAAGGCACAGGCTGCACATGCACTACCTTACAACATCAGCATGTAACAGATCCACTCTACATTAGTATAAGTTTAGTATTAAAACTAGAATAAATTAATATAATAAGTTATTCTTAAGATACACCACAACACAAGCACACATTCATTCAATGTCACACACAATAACAATGTAACAAATAAGCGTACAACTTCTTAATTTCTTCTTAAATTTAATTGTAAAACAAGGGTACGGAACTGGAATCCGTAGAGTTGTTAATAATAAAATAAAACTTGTTATTTGTCAGGATCGTCGCAAGTGGAGATCTATAGTTTCTCCCTACCCCCATGGGAAACAGGGGTCATAATATGTATGTAAAAAAAAATTAGACTACATCAGTCAAAATTTAAGATTCTCAACCGGTTTATTTCGAAAGATTTAAACAAATTAATCCAAATAAAACAACGTCGAAAGGCGAATTAAAACTCTCCTTTAGTCAACTACTGACCGGTTTTATAAGTTATAAACATAGCTTTGAAAGAAGTTTTCTTTTCATAAAATCATTTTCACTTATGACGAACAAACATAATTGTTGTCTTCTAAAGGAAAGATCGTAAATATAGTTAGCTCGTTGTGGTTTGGCTTTAGCTCAGTGCGCGTGAAAGTAAACGTGTATAGCCATTACCATTCTAAGAGCGTGTCCCTTCAAATTGTTTGTTGGATGCCGGTGTAAAAGAGCATTCACATCAATTCGTTTATTTATACACATTTATACATAAAAGATCGTCGGAAGAAGTCGCGGTAGCGTATTGGCTGACGCACGCATTGTTACACTCAAAGGGCGCGAGTTCGGATCCTGGCTGTTTTCTGACCTAATTTCCATATTGTTACTATTATCGCGTGCTTAAAACGGTGAAGGAAAACATCGCGATGACCGGCATATCAAGATAACCGATGTGTCAAATCTAACTAGCTGCTTTGGACAAGCGTGGCGGGTATACTGTCCGTTCCCAAATAGTGGGAGAACCGAGCGCAGCAGTGGGGCATTTATGGACTTTTATTATTATATATAGATAAAAGTTAACATGTAGTTTCGGCGGAAACCACATCTTGCTACCATTTATGTAATCGGTATAATAACAGCCTAAATACGTCCCACTGCTGGGCTCGGGGCTCTTACTATTGGGGAACGGACAATATACGCTTGCTCTACGCCTTGCTCGTATCGTAATCGTCGCTTGACTGCCTCACCCCTCCGTTCGGGCATTTGATTTATACTAAGCTATTCAATACGAAACTCGACCGCGTGGACTAAATTTTTAAAAAAAACGTAACCTGCACACCTGCGGCCATAAACGAGTACAATAACAATAAGATATTTTCTAATTACAACTTTTAAACACAAAGCAAACAAAAGAAGTTCAAATGCGGGAAAGGTAATAAACTGTTAGGTGTGCATTCACTTTGTCGGCGTGTAACAATACTATAAAATACTTGTGTTGTATTGAAGGTCTCTCTGGCGAATTTGGTGGTCAAATAAGAATTTATTTTATTTTAGTAAAAGACTATATTTCGTTCCGATCACGTATGAACTGCGAGTATATATGTATCTACCTTAACATTTTAAAAGGAAGGCCAAATTGTTAAATCGTTAAACTAAATTTTCTATTGTGACTAATTCGAATGTTATCAGAGCATGTTGAAGTTGTCAAGACTATTTTTACAAAGGAAAATCTAGTTCTTATATTATTTTTATAGAGACAAAAATTGTGATAATGCATACTTTCTCTTAATGGGTGCTATATTATATTGCATGTTCTCCAAAAGAATACTTATCAAGTTCAAATGCATTTCTAAATATTTTGAATCTATATTTTATGACAGATTATCAAGTAAAGATTTCTAAAGGCGGTAGTGATTCCTATTATATTGGAAGAAGAATGTTTGCACTGACAGTCGTCCAGTGAACAAACGTGTCTTTCAAAATCTCCAAAATACTTACGGCCTTACTTTTAAATAATCCCGTAAAGAAACGATTAGGCATCTGTTAACATAATCAAAATGAGTCCCTAATCAATGAAATTTTTTTTTTACTTATAAACGTGTATTACCTGTTGTTTACCTAAGAGGAGCACAGATAAACGAAATTTGAATGATTAAGGTGGTACCCAAAATATTTGACTAAAGAGGAGTGAGGAGTGGTAAGATTTTCATTAATCAGTTGCGAAGCAGTTTCTTTAAATTTAAGAAAAATGTAAGTTAGGCCCTTAGTCATTATATGGCGCCACATGTTTATCTTGTCTCGCTCTTCGAACTTTTGTTATTAAAAATATTTTGTTACACGATATCTGTTACAAGCTGAAAGTGTTGATAATACATCTTTGACTAGTGATATTTTAAAGTAAAGTATGACTTCTTTAGAATAATATAAAATTGAAACTCGATGAAACAAAAAGCGTCCCTAAAAAGAGATAAACACATCGGGATAAGCCTACGAGAGAATGAGATACGTGTTTTGCATTGTGCAGTACTGATTAGAGAGTCAATACGACCGATGATTAAACAATAAACATAGACCTAATTTGGACCGAACTTATAATATTTTTATTTTTTTATTGCCTTAAGCAGGCAAACAGGCAGACGGCCCACCTGATGAAAAGTGGTTACCGTCGCCTATGGCCGTTTGCAACACCAGGGATGTCGCCAACGCGTTGCCGACCTCTAAGAAATTTTATAACGCCCTTAAGAACCCCATGTCATAGCGCAAAGGGAAATAATATTTTTTAGGCTAAAGCAGTGGAAAATTGAAAGTGATACTTAACAAGTTTATTTTTGTATTATTATGTTGATGGATGTAAGCTAAATGAATTATATTCATAATAATAATAGTTAGAGAAATATTATAGGTGAGTGTGTTCTCTGAAGTTTCAGTTATACTGCGATGTGTATTTTTAAATAATATAAAATAAAAAATTAAACAAGACTCGTGACTCGTGAGTGATATGCGAGCGCCATCTAGTTATGGGTTTGGGAGATTTCTGGAGTTTATTCCAGGGTAATTGTAACTTTTAAATCATCTTTCAATCGTTTTTGTCAAGAAACTATTTTAATTCTAAATTAATGTTTTTTTTTTTGTTTTAGATAATATATATTAATAATAATAGCTTTAGAAAAGGGAGGGGGGGAAGTGCCTAAACATTAATTAATGGTCCCAAACCACTGTCATGTACCTGGAACGTTCCCAAAAGGCTGGCGGCGTTACCACGTTGTATGGCAATGCCTAGTCTTTGCGCAAAATAGACGCCAGCCTTCTGGTCGCGTGTGTAATTTGTATTTTGGTGGACAATAATCTAAGTATTCGTATACTATTAAAATTATTACAATTACACAGATACAAGTATCTTTAAATGTACATCGCTATTGTTGAAAGAACATTTAAATCTAATCTTATGACAATCGACTTTTTCCTGTGCAGAGCACGATGTTTTCGGTTACTGGTCCGAGCATAAGTTTAGTAGTTTATTAGAAATAAATTTGTCAGCCCCAGGGTTGTCCTTTATATATTATAACATGTAACACAATTAATGTGACTTTTTATGTTAAGGCTCCAGTTGCTGCCAAAGGTTGAAAATGGGGTGCAAACGAATCAATTTCTCTTTGGTAATTACTAATCGCATAAATCCTCACGGTATGAGTCGTAAAGTTATTTTTCAGTTAAGAAAGAAATCATCAAATCCCCTCTAAATTAGTGCCTTTAAATCATCTAACTCCTTCAATTTTTATCAAAACAGGATGAAAAAATATTTACATTTTTATAAAAGAGAGATAAAATAATCTGGCTTTACGATTTTTTTAGGATTAACTTTATTTTATTAACAATAAAATAATAATGCATCTAAAAAACGACCGCGTCTATGGAATCTCCGTTATCGCCCGAAAAATACTCAAGGACGTTGGCGTTGCTACAAGCCTTAAATAGATTCGCGTTTGAACATGCTTAATATTAAATGATGATGCGGTTGAAGATGGAGCACGCTTACCTTGACAATACCTATTCATACAAGACTTGAAGACATCCGGATTGTACTTTTCGGGAAACACCTACTCTGCTAGAGCAGTGTTTTTCAACCTATGTGTCGCGACCCCTAGGGGGGTCGCAGTGCCTTGCTCCGGGGGTCACTGGCAAAAGAGAAAAGGCAATTTAAAGTTGTACCTCGTACTTAGGTACTTTCTACGCTTAGTAGCTTTTTGTAGAGTATAGGTTCTAATCATGAATATAGGTGACAATATTGAGACAAACAGAAACGTAGCCTTTTAAATTACCAACTTTTTGTCTGTCTATATCTCAAGGGGGTCGCCAAAATTTTTCAACCTGTGACGGTCGCGTATTCAAAAAGATTGAAAAGCACTGTGCTAGAGCATTCAATCGCTCTGCCGTACGCAGTGCGAACGTGAAGGCAAAACGTCTCGTTCGCACTGGTAGTGTTTCCATTGTAAAACGATGACTTGGACCAAAATTACTGATAGAACTTGCTTTGCTATGAAATATTTACAGGACAGAACAAATAAAAAAAATAGACAAAAACGTTTGATATTTTATTTTGTATATTTTTACAATAATAATAAAAATATTGTTTTGTATCTATAATGACTGCATTTAAACAAGCTTGCTTTTTTGCTTGTTTTATTAAGTTTCAAAGTCCTACGATACTTAAATATTGAATTTAATAATAGCAATTAGAAGCAGAACGAATAATCTTGCAATACAAATAATACAAAAATGCAAACTTGAGTGTAACCTGTAACCTTTTGATATGACACTTGGCATTTAAAACCCATCTTACCTACAAAGGATAGCAGTGGGTGTCCGAGAGTAGAATGTGCCTTAAAACCACAAAATAATTTAAAATAATTTGGTCAGGCGTGACAGTCTACGAACTATGAAGACTTCTTAGAGTTCCTTGGAGGTGACAAATATTGTACGTTTAGCTACATATATATGTCAGAGGAAATAATATAATTTCCTGCAGTCGGAGGTCCTGTTGTTAGAGGTGAAAAAACTACGCACAGCCAGGTGGTAGGGTATTTTCTTGTCTGGATTCATTCAGATCCAAGGGAGTCAAATAGTTGTATTTTTTATTTATTTATTGAGAACAACCAATAAGTCTTATACAAATACATACATCTAATTATATTATTACATAAAGCTTTTAGTCTAAGTGCAGACTTAATTATAGGTTGTCACATCATGCGGAATTACTCCACATTGCAACCGTACTAATATTAGTACGGTTGTAATGTAATGAGTATAAATAATTTACAGTTGATTTGATAGAAATGAATTTAGAGTAATTTGCCGACATTTGTTGATTTGACCCGAAAAAATATGTGTACTTCGTTATTTTTTGTTACACGATTATTATACTGCATCATCATGCGGTTGCAAGTGACGCGAAAACTCAGGCTGGTTTTGGTAGAGGCTGTATGAAAAGGTAGTGTTGGCAACATTGACTTAAAATATTTTTTATTTCTGAACTTGCAACATTGTGGTTTCATATTTGTTCTTCTTCCGTTTGGGTTGTAGCCGAAGGTAGACGCTTTTATATATAAAGTGATATTATTACAAGTTTTCACCAACTGACAGTGTTTTAACTTTTACTACTACATCGACCTGGGTATCCTAGGCTCACCACCACCAGCGTGCAAACAAACAAATATTTATTATATGTGCGACGAGCTGCGCACACGTAGAAGTTTAGTTGTTCATCAAATATTGTTTAAAGAGTCTTTAAAATTATTTCTATATAGTATGATGATATTATAAAAGTAAGATAATGTTATTATAACACCTGTTTTTAATGTGTGAATAATGTTATATTGATATTAGTATTGATGTAACAATTACATTTTGAATTTCAACCAAACATGAATATAACACACACACAAATATCTTCCGCTCAACAATAACGACAATATAATTCCAAATTTCAACACTAAAATTAACCTCAGACATTAACACAATAATAAAATAACAGCAGCTATTAAAATGACCTCTCTAATCTTACAAATGGTATAATTCATAACTGGGTGATGTGAATGTATGGAAGTGCATTCACTTCGTGCAGCTGATGATCTAATAGGTCAGCATTGAACATAGTAATGCAATAGTTTGAATTTGATAAATTGTATTATGGGCTTGGAGTGGTTTGGGCATGTGCGTTATTAATGACCTTGTTACATTTTTAGGCTAATTATCACTTACGTTAATGTATAAAATATATGTTGTAGTAAGTTTAGACACCATTTTGCGACGTAAGGACTAGGAATTGAAGGTCTATCACGTTAGTATTAGTCGTAAATACTAATCGTGTTTAGTATCTAAATGATAAGAATAGTGGGCTTTCTCGCCTCATCAGAATTGTTCAGTATTATTAATTTATTTGGGCCACACAAAGATAACAATCAATAATTATTTAACATTATATTAATTTATATAATTTGTTTCGGAAACGTAAAATAATTAATATTGTTACGTGCGAGCGGGGGTACGCATTTATGGATTGGAAGAAAACACCCGTTTTTAATTTAAAAGCTTTTATTGACTTAATCAGCCGTACGTAGTACCTCTCTGTAGGGTTGTCCCTATACGCACGACCAACGATGCACAGTCCCGATGATAAGATGTCACACCCTCAATACCGTCGCCGATATTGCGTGGACCACCTCCGATATTATCGCGGGTAGCTCGCTTCTGGTTTCTCTTTCGAACTACGCTATACAGCTCCTTCACGTATCTGTCCACCAAACTTGTCACTAAATTCACCACTTAATTCGTCGTTGACTTCTATTAACCTTCTTTTCCAACTCTTTAGTATCGCAGCGCACTTGTCGCTTCACCGTCTTGGACTGAACTCAACTTTAAAGACTGCCCGGTAGGCGCGCCTTACACCGTTTATATACCTGGAAGAATTTTCTAGAACCCATCTATCTATCTCAGTCTCTTCCTTCCCGAACCTTCTGTTCGGGAACTTTCGTTTAAACATCTACCCCTTTCTAACATCTTTCTATCTCTTTCTTTCATTTATCGTCTATCCTTTTCTAAATATATCCGTCCTTATCTTTTCCTTCCAGAAATTTCTAGTTCTTTCTAAAAGTTCTAAAACTGATTTACGCTGCTGGGCAGTTCCACCCCGGTTGCCACAATATTCTTAAATATAAAACACAAAATTAATACATACATAAATCAAGATTCCACAAAAAAAAAATATAATAAAACGAAAATTCGCTCAAACAGTTAATTACAAAAAAAATACAACTATCCACAGAAAAGCCTGTAAGGTGCCCGTTCTTGCAAAAGAGTGTATTTATATCTTTAAACGACAACAATTAATTTGTATAGTTAATTTATCACAGCAATGCGACTCCTTATGCGATTTGTGTCAAATACTCTTACTTTCAAACGTTTTTGCCCAATCATAATCTCAAAACGATATAGGTATATTAAAATGTTACCTAAGTGATACATGACAGATGGCTGCAAGTTGCCGTGTAAAAAATCGTGACAAGAGATTGCCAATTTCGCATCTCTGTGATGTAAATTATGTAATGATTTTTTTGTTTCCTTTAAATACTATTTAGTTGGTATGAATTCGGTCTAATTGCATAACGCAATAAAAAAATATCCGGGATCAAAATCGTGAATGCTAGAGAGCTATGTAAGTCCCCCGGTGAAACCAAACTGTCAAACTTGCACGTTTCGTGCGATATTAGATAACTTAATCATATGTTTGAGTTAATCAATGTTTTGTCGCTTAGTAAGATTTTCGGTTGTCCATTTTTATCTTCCGCTTATAAAACGTTTTGCCTGGAGAAATAATACGATTTCCTGCGGCCGGGTGACCTGTCGTAAAATGACACAAAACAAGCCACAGCCAGGTGGGTTGTCTGTATAGCTACCGCCCCCTGGTCTAGGGTATGCCGCCATAGCAAACTTGAGTTGTATTCCGCGGCATAGATGGTCAGGTTCCAGTGTCCATTTAGAGAGTAGCAGTGCATTTGTGGCACCTTTGCTATTGCGAATGTCCACAGACAATGGTCTCGAGGTTGCTATAGAGGCAAACTCTAGACCAGGATGGTAGTCATTCAGATAGGTATTTACCTATCTGAATAACCCGTAGGGTATTTACCCTACGGGTTATTTTGTCGCCTCTTACGACAGGCCGACTGGCCGCAGGAAATTTTATTAATTCTTCGTTCCTGAACGGATGTCCCTTCAGTCAATCAAAATAACTAATAATAATCAAAATAATAAATTAATAATAAGAAGAATTCTCCGTAAAAGTGGAGCTCTGAATAACACCCTTGTTACAAAGGTTTCTAAGGGGCATTACAAATGATTGTCCTCCCGAGTTTGGTATAGAAAACCACGACTAGACTTTCAATCATGGAAGAAGAATGCAATTTTTTGACAATTTCTGCACTTTAAAGTTACCTATTTGTTACAATTACCACGTGCTAACAACGATGAAGGAAAACATCGTGATGCAACCTGCACATCGAGATAACCGATGTGTCAAACCTGCCAAGCTGTCTTGGACAAGCGTGGCGGGTATACTGTCCGTTGCCCTATAATGGGAGGTCCGAGCCCAGCAGTGGGACATTTATGGGCTGACATTATTATACATTATTATATTATAAAGTTACCTTGATGTCTATTTTTAATTTGCTCGCTACATAACGCTAATATTGATTTTCTTGTACGATTAGATGTAGGTACGTACGTAAAATTAGAGATGACCCACTAATTTTTAAGTTGTTTGAGATTTTATTGTATTATATAAATTGTATCTTGTAAAATTTAACATACAAAGACAGATAGATGCGAATACGAACCTATAGATATAATGATTTTAAAAGGGTTTTGTTGTTGCGGAATGATTTCGCAATAAAAAAAGATACTATCAAAGGATATTTCTTAGAAAGAACTTACATAGAGTGCAGCTTGTGGAAATCTTTTAATTGTCTAATAAAACCTTGCACCCTCATAAACTTTATACTAGTGTACAAAATTATGACGTCAAGTAAAATGAGTCAAATAGCACATTATTATTTATTTAATAATAAAATAGGTGAACCTCCACCTTGAAAGGCTCTCGCTTGGTATCTGGTTGAAGGGTCGGATGCAGAAGGCAGCCCTGCTGGACACGGCCCGTATTGTGAGGAGATTCCTGTGTCTGGAGCCTTAACCACCGGTAGTCTGGACCCTAGGCCCCACTGCCGGCGAAGATCAGTTTATTTTTTTTAATAAACGGCCTCATTCTCACGACATCTCCTTTAGTTATTGCAGGTTAAGTGGGCGTCATCAGGGTAAAATGCGAGCGTAAAACACGATAGCCACGGTTTATACACTTTTAATTTAGATTCTATCAACATTTTGACATAGTTTAGACCGAGCAGCGGGTTCAGGGCACCCGCTCATACTTCCAACATCAATACTTTCTTTAAAATTACTCCATGGTCCAACTCGACCTATTGCCATCAACCAAATGTGCCACAAAAACTCCTCAGTCTACCCAAGTAGATATTACTCAAAGTATAGAGGCCGCGTCCGACCCCGCTCTAGACATGCTCTGCTCTCATTGGTCGTTTATTAAATTACAATATTCATAACTTTTATTAGGTTAGAACGATCTTTAAGTTATAGAAACATTTAATAAATGAAATTAAATTAAATTAAGAATTTTAGAAGTAATTAAAATGTAAACAAATGATATTGTGCGTTATACATCCAGTCAACAATACATCCAATAATTATAGCTTCCCTCCGACATATATATGTATATTTTATAAGATATTTATAAAAAAATGTAAAAGATTTGGATATTAAATATATATGTAAATAAATATAAACATATAAAATAAGACGTTATTTTAACACCTGTTCTTTTCTATGTAACTATGTAATTGCAACAAGTGTTTATGCGCACTCAAATTGAAACTTAAAAGTTCTCCAAAGGCTTTTTATAAAGATTATATCAATATGTCATCAGCATTACACTGCAACATCATAAAGATCAAACAAACCGCAAATTACAATCTAATAACACCAATCTATAATGTTTTTAAAAGCTTAAAATGTCAGGGTTGACAAATTTAGTGGTTGTAGTGAGAGGTTAGTACTTAATTTGTAAGGAACTGTCTCCTAAGTTAGGTTATCCGTACAAGAATGTTTGCACAAGGGCAAGACATTGCAGGCTTTTAGACAATTCTGAGGTATTTTATGAATGGCGTTGGATGTGTGGACAAATGGGTATAATTCCACATACTGTGACGTGTTTTGTATATGCGATGAACGTCTACCGTCCTGGTCATTTTGTCACAGAACTGTTAACAAAAGCTTGAATTAAAAATACCTCAAAAGTCGTTTATCGGATTTTGTTCTAGCACCATTGCTTAGCACCATTAAATCTGTCGCAATCTATAAAACCAAAATCCAGTACGAAATTAATTTCTTGGTGCGCGGATTTATGTAGAATTCAGTAAGTTCCAAATTTTACAAGAAAAATGCCACACCGAAATATTCATAGTGCGCTTACGTCCTAATTGCCATTGTATAAGTTCTACAGCCTTGAATTTTCAGAACTGTCATAGCCCAAAAGTTAAGGTTTCTTTCTAGGTCTAAGGTTCTAGAACACCGTCCGTGGGGAGTGATCCCAAAACTCTGACCGCATTATCACAATGATGGGAACGCACTGCCCAAAATATAGGCCAGCTTTTGTTCAAGCGAGATTTCTTTCAGTTCTATTGAAAGCTCTCGATAGAGTTGATAGCCTCGTATCTACGGCTCCAGAGTTTAAACCTCGACAATCATAAATATGTATCCATTATCCATCGACGCATATTTACGCCGTTTCCGGATTTCTTTGTGTGTAGCAGCTCCTCCGACAGTCACGGCTGTAAATCCGATAAAGTATCGACACACGTTGCTTCGCATACTAAGGTGATCCTATCTTTCAAGGCACAACAAACATTCCGTCCTGTCGAAGAAAAAAATACAAAAAAATAAAACATCTTGTTTCTTAAAATATCAGAATAAAAATATATATTTAAACATAACAATGACGTAATAATTTGGTCTTCTCGTACAAAATCTAAGGGTTTCGCTGTTTTGTTAGATCATAAAGTGGCCCAATTGAATTTACTGTCAATTATCCTATTGCCTTATTCTCAAGGCTGCGTAAAAGGAACAAAAAATATTCATATAAACGGACAGCATGACTGTTTAATCTTAATACGGTAGTAAACAGTTGGATAATCGTAACCAATAACGTCCATTCACGACCTTTGACCTGATGCTGTGAGGAGTTGCGTAATCCTTAGACGCACATCGTGACTGTTCTGGCCTACATATATAATGGATGCCTTCACTACTTCATCTGATAAAATTTGTATGACATGTTGTGGTTTGAGTGATACATTAATGTGGATTGGGTGCGTTACTGTTGATTGGTGCGGCTAGTTACATGAACAATAAATGTCTGGCTATACCTCCTTCACCAGATTGCGATATAAGCATCAGGGAAGTCTTGGCCCGGTGGTCGAGATTCGACCATAATCAATTAAATTATAAGTTTGAACATCATTACCGTTCTGTTGTCAAAGACTTTCTACCTTTATATATAATCATATATTTCGCAAAGGCTACACTGCTAATTTGACTTTAATAATAAACAAAAGAGTATATATGCATATGTGTGTCAAATACGTGGTAGTGAGCGTGATATTTTTTCTATTGATTTAATGTGTTTTTTATTCATAACAAAAAAAATATATTAGCATTCTGCACTCTTTCTCTTTGTAAACTATAAGTGTGCAAAATTTCATACTCCTCCGTCCGCGCAATTTTCGTAAAAAGGGGTACAAAGTTTCTGCTTCACGTATTAATATAATGCTTATTAATTATTTCCCTACAGTTGTTGAAATATAAAAAGTTCACAACATTTCTTTGAAAGTGATTCCTCGCTACAGGCTTGGTCGAAAGTGAAAACCTTTTAGACGATGTGGGAATATTTGTTCACAAAAGAAATTCGAAACATTCAGAATAATTCACTGAACGAATTCCATATCTTAATTTGACATAAATTACACTTTGAAAGTTTTTTGATTGTTATAAAATTAGACACGAGAATTTATACCAAAATTTCTTGTAAATATTTTTCAGAACGTTATTATTTATTTGATTATTCACATCGTACTTAATGGTATACCTAATATACGAGGGCTTCATAACAAAAGGGCGTACAAACAAAAAGTGTACTTTTGCACAAGGGACAAAATTGTTAATAAAACAAAACTAGCTGATTGTATAAGACTGAAATTTGGATTACCCTTCTATTTAGGTACACTTGCATACTGGTAAGACTTTCTAAATTGTGACATGCATAGATTTTAGTAAACAAGAACAAAATGGCATTTTTTCTTATACCCCCATTTGTTATGAAGCCCTCGACATGTATCTGTATGTATGTATAAAAAAATGTTAAATAAAAAGATTAATTAAAACAATCTGTTTACACGATAGACACTATTTTATAACATTTATCAATAAGTTCAAACTATTTTTTGTGGGATTTTTATTTAATTAAAACTATCTCACTCTCAAAAATGTATATTTTTATTCTTTTTTTTAATCTCGTACGAACTGTACTCGCACAACATTTCTATTTCACCACAAATAATAGAAAACATAAAAAAACATATTAAGCACAATCTTTAAAAAAAAACTTTAAAAATATTCTCTTACAAAAACCATCCATAATAAGCATAATTGAGCAAGATAGCGACCTGCATTTAGAGAGACACTTAAGTTGATAGAATTTCTTTCAACGATGAAGATCAGATGAGTGGTAATTAAGATATGAATAAAAGGCAGAGTACGATGCTGAGAGCTTATTTGCTGTTTCGTAATATGAAGCAATTGTCATATATTTGGTTTACTGAGAGATAATTTAGCTGTTTTGTAATATAAATAAATAAATAAAATTACATTATTTTCTATATTATTGATTGCCAATTTACGTAATATTTTGTTTCGTTTGATAAAAATGTTTTTGAAGTGAAAGTTCTTTAGCGTCGTTGTGATTTGAAACTCGGTGAAACGAAAAAGCGACACTTAAAAGAGATAAAAACATAGGACTAGGCCTGCGAGAGAATGAGATTCGAGTTTTGCATTGTGCAGCACAGATTAGAGTCAATAAGAGCGATGATTAAACGTGGGCCCAATTTGGACCGAAATAAAATGACAATAATATTTATTAGACTTAAAAACAGTGCAATTATGAAAGTGATACTTGAGAAGTTTATTTTAAATTGTAATATGTTGATGGATGTAGGCTAAAAGAATTTTACATATATTAATAAAACTTAACGGAGAATTCTCTGTGAGTATATTCTCTGAAGTTTCACTGCGTGTGAATTGCACACACGCACATTTATTTATTTATTTTTCTAATGTGTCTTCTTTATCTTGGCGTTGCTGTTGAAATAAAGTTGAATACTTTTTAGGGTTTCGTGGCAAAATGCTGAAAACCAAACAGTTAATTTTCATTACATTTACAGTGCTTGGTCTAACATGTTGGTCAAATTAGTGTTTCTTATATATAATTATATATAATCATTCTAACAGGCTGTACACATCGGTTTTGTACTTTTAGTTTTTAGAAGGGATTTATTGCAAAATTCTTAATAAGGCAGTATCTTGTTAACCATAATAGCATTATAAGCCTTCCAAAGTTGAACGTTTATCTTAATTGGAGAAGTAATATTTTGATAATAACGTAACTATATATAACGTAATTGTAACGTATTTATATGATGATATTAATTGGTTAGAAATTAGGTAATTATGCTCAATTAAAATTATATAATTTTGGTAACGCCAAGGGAACCTCTTTTGTATTTTTTGAATAAATGCAATAAATACACATCAATTACATTAGCACTCGTTTTTTAATTACTATACTATATTGTGTAACAAATAATATATATTGTGTTACAAATACTGTATATTGTGTTATAAATAATATATATTGTATTATATCTATGTATTTTTCAGGAAACCATATAAAATAGTGGCATATTGTTTAAAAAAAATTTATGCACTTGCTTCTTTACCATACAATTTAACATTGACAAAATCAGTGCCATTTGCATTGCAGCTATTACTAAAAGTCGCAAATATACTTATAGGTATTAATATGTCCAAATGCAATAGATATTTACTTCTTTCGATGTTAACTTATATTATTATCGACTAAATCCAATTTCAGAAACCTCTTCATATATACACACGTTTATTTCTTATACTTTTTACTCGGCTTTTCTTGAGAACGTCATAAATTTGGTTATATTCTTTAGCAACCGTCTAGTGTTAATAACATATATTCCAGGTTGTACCTCTTGTTATTTTACTATTATTATATTTGAGGGTAGTTGTGTCTGATAATCGAATATGAAGCTAGCAGGCGTAGTGACGAAAGATCATTCTCACTACAACTTTGGTCCGATGCATATATCATAGCTCCCTAAGGTGTTTAATTATTGTAAGTGACTCATAACTTATAATTAATTGTACTTAGCTCGGCATTCTTCGTCCGGAAGTCGAATTATACAGTTCTTCAAGGTTTATGCGTTTTGGTGTAAAAATATATAAATACAACAGTAGTCGTTGAAGTTTTAACAATGAACGATTCATTGGAATAACAAAGCGAGAGTAAAAATAAGTTCGTAATTAAACCTTAATAAGGCTGGTGTGCACCAACATTTAACCGGTGGTTAAAATAAAATAATCGATCAAAATGTATGCATAAACAGCGATTATTTTATTTTAACCGTCGGTTAAATGTTGGTGCACACCAGCCTAACTAGCCATCTTGTCAGAAGAATAAGGCGCGATTTTTTGTCGGTGCGTTTGTTGGACTCGGTTGAATGCGTTTATTGTGTACAACCTGTGGATGAAACGTCATTGGTGTCATTACAAAGTGCACTCGGTCGGATATTGCGATTGTGTAAAGGTTGTAAAAAGTGTAGTGACGTGGCATTTCGATAACACCTATTTTGATATTACGAAGGTAGTGCGGATGTTTCGGCGCCTTTTACGACTTCTGTAGTTGAATGCGTTAAACCTTGCCAGTGTATTTCACAGGAACGCAGAGATTATTCGAATTCCCGGCATGGTGAATTTCGTTAATAAACTTTCTGTTAGTTACTTGTTTAGCAATAGGATATGCAATGTTAAAGAAATAAAGAAAATTTTAGTTTGTGGGCTGGCAGAATAAAACAAGATGTTACTTGTAATGTACAGTGGATATTTCTTAGTGGCTTTATACATTTATTTTTGGAAACACTTAATATGCACACAGTGAGACTGCAGTAACTTAAGAGCAACGAACATAGATAAAACATAGACATTGACACAATCTTTTACCTTTTGATATGGCATGGTTGCCAAATTAATACCTAACATTGACTTTATCGACTTAGAAACGACGCACTACATATATATTTAAAAATAAAATAAAATTCACACTTCATTTTACAACAAAAACAGACTTCATTCAGAAAACTCTAGACATACATAAATAAGGAGTGTACGTCGACGAACTAGAATAGACGGATAGAATTATTTACACTACACTATATGTAGGATCAGGTATAGTGTGAGCATAGTCTAGCTATAAGTTACCTGTCTCTCTGATTTTGGGAAAAGGTCCCTGCGATCCCATAGCGTATCAGTCGCGATGTTTTGTGCATCAAGATTGATTAATTATGTACAGATATAGTCGTGGTACCGTAATGGTTAGCGCACGCGTCCTGGCCGGAACGTATGCCACTTAGACAGTTTTCTGACCTAATGTGAATATTATTAAAATTTCCACGTTCTAACAACGGTAAAGGAAAACGTGATTAAACCTGTACAACGAGATAACCGATGTATCAAACTTACCAAGCCTCCTTGGATAATCGTGGAGGGTTATGCTGTCCATTACCCAAAAGCGTTATGTATGTCTATATTACTTCTGACCCCTTTCAGATATTAACGTGAAGTACAACTTACTATACGCGCAAGTTCCAAATAAAATTCCTTTATTTTAAATTCTGATCGATATCCGTTGATCTATTTCGGAAACTATTCGAGACGATTTTTCAGACATACAGTAATACACAAAGTTGCACCTGTGACTGAAAAAATCGTAAGAAGAAGGTTAATGTTGTATGGGCATATAATAAAAAGCAAAGACAGGCCAAAAAAAGAATAACGTGTTGATTTGTGGTATAACATTGAAAGTATATATATAATATATCCGTGCAGGAACGGAGAAAGAATACAATTTCCTGCGGCCCGGCGACCTGTCGTAAGAGGCGACAAAACAACCCACAGCCAGGTGGTAGGGCATTTGCCCGACTGGATGGCTACCACCCCTGGTCTAGAGTATGTCGCCATAACAACCTTGAGTTGTGTTCCGGCATTAGTGACCAGGTTCCAGGCTCCCTAAAGAGAGCAGCAGCGCATTCGTAGCACCTTTGGTGTTGCAAATGTCCATAGGCGATGGTAACCGCTGTCCATCAAGTGGGCCGTCTGCCTGTCTGCTGATCTCCTGCAATAAAAAAAAAAAAAAAAGTATGCCAAAATACATGATGGAAGGAAAAGACATATTGTGCCGATCCTAAATAATTGGGAGAAGGTGAAATGGGAGAGTTTTATATAAAATAGGCCTAAAAGTATCTATTATTTCATTAATATTCATAATGTTAATCGTATCATGTTTAATTTCTAAGCTCTGGTTTAGGATGAAGTAGTATCTTATAAGTACATCAATGCTGAAGCAATGTGTTCTTGATTTCTTGATACGGTATCATTTCGATTGAATCTGGTTCAAACTTTCCAAATGTATCACGCCCATTATTTTAGCGTAGCGTCAGCCACGCGTAACATTGAAATATTTGATTTCAGCTGATTTTTACGTGACGCAACAAAAAAAGAAAAAATAATTAAGAAAAGAAAAAATTCTTTAGGTATTTCTATTGACTCGTAATCGTTGTTCGTTTTACGCTGCCTAAATTTGGTGTATTTCTCATGTCGATGATGGGCAATGATGCCCTTATTGACGGCGATATTAATTTAAAATTAGTATGTCATGTTTCTTCTAATCCATCCATATTAGTAATAACAGCTCATAAATGTTCCGCTGCTGGGCTCTGGCCTATCACTGTAGGTGAAACTGACAGTATACACACTACGCTTATGCAACGCGACTTGGTAAGTTTGACACATCAGTTATCTCAATGCGCAGATTTCATCAGGATGATGTTTTCCTTCACCGTTGTAGGCACCTGGTAATTGTAACAATATGCACATTAAGTCGGAAAACTGCCTAAGTGGTGCATGCGTTCTGGCCAGGTTTCAAACCCACGCTCTTTCAGTTAGAGAGTGTGATCATGGTCATCTATCCATATTGATATAATATTTACGTATAAGTTAAAGTAATATCATTGACCTGTTTAAATCACCTATCTGTGTTTTTTCAACCCCATTTCAAAGCCAGGCGGTAGGGCGTACGACTTTTTGGATAACCAACATCTCTGGGTTTGAATACACCGCTATAACGTTATGCCTCGGCATCATAGGCCTGGTTCCAGTCCCCCATTCATGGTCAGCAGCGCAAGAAGCACCTTGCTGTGCTAATATCCTAATATCCTGTTAGCTATATTCCAGCAATAATATAAATAAATATTATAGAAGTCAGAAGAAGTTCAGACGAATTTATGCTTATGTTACGTACATATTCGCAGAGGCACTGAACAGCCTTTGGTCCTTAAGATTTTAGAGTGAACTTAAGCATAAAGCTACACTTTCTCATTTAGATTTCGTGATAATCTTGAGGATTTGACTGTGGAACAGGGTGAGAACTTCTACCAGGACTTAAGAGTGATGGTGGAAAGGTATCAGCATAAACGGGACCGTTACATGATTGCAGATTACTGTTTTTTTTAATTTTTATTATTGCTTTCTCCTCCATCATAGTTCAAGATAGAGGTATTTTTATTCTTTTCTTTGTTTATTTTCCTTAATTCTATGTACATAAGAAAAGGGGCAGATTACTGTTAGACTTTACAAAGGCGTTACAAAATCTCTCTGAACTAAAAGATAGATTTCATCAGATTGTCACTCTTTTCACTCACTCACAATGTATTTGATCACTGTATCAAATACATTCTATGAAGGCGATGTTTTCACGGAATATAAATCAGATATTACGCGAGTGAGACCTTGTAGAACTCTCTAGTAGATTTATAGTTATCTTACAAGTTAAACAGCAATTATTTTGCATTCGGGCTTAGCAATACCTTGATACAGTTTAAAAACAAAATCAAGTTAAGTACCTACGTGTTACAAAAGTAGGTATTAATAATATTAGATAAGAGACAGGCGCCTGTTCACCTTGTCCTTTATGATACAGTAAATGACGTTGATCTGTTTTACGCTTACAATACACACAAATAAAAGAAACGGGACAATTTGACGTATGAACAGGATACATTGTCTGTTATTAATCAGGTTTAAATGAAGTTTTTAATTTTAATGGATTTTTTTTTGGAACGTTTAAACATTTATGACAAGTTTGGGAAATAAACCCATGAACTTTTTCGTATTATCCAATTGGTACGTTATTGCAATCTTTATGATATTCGTATTTTTCGGACTGAGCTCACTACATTTATTTCTGCATACGTCTGGCGCATACGGTGTATGTCGCCGATATCACAAGTTACATCAAAGTCCAGCACTCGAAAATATTCTAAAAGCGCATATAATGTAACTACTTGAAATAGTCTTCTTACTTTTAAGTGTAATTTATCGAATTTAGAACCATTATACACCAAAAATACCAGCTTAGAAACATACCGTGTATCTTAGTTGACAGTCAAATAGTTAAAGAAAACAAACTTGAAAAATCCAAGTTATAGTACTAAAAATAACAAAGTCATCATCAGTTTATTTTTGACATTCGCTCTTTTAATTATCAGATTTTTTCAGTTGACTCATTATATGTATAAACTATATTAAAACACATATTATATTATAATATGTGTTTTCTTAAATCTTATTAAAAAAAACCATTCTTACTTATATAAACAACAGTCACATTATCAAGAATATGAAATGTTCTGTTTGTCGCAGACAGCTTTTACAAAATATAAAAGCTGTCTGCGACAAACAGAACTTTTTCAATCATTACCACCTCCTTTTATTACTACATAGTATTGTTATAAACCACACATGTCACTCGCCTAACATATGTTTAAACATCAACACCTAACAATTGCTATATAAACTCTAAAACCATATAAAACGCGTAAAAACATAATATATATATATATATATATATATATATATATATATATATAGACTTTAAATTTAATACATTAATAAAACAAAAGCAACTTTAGTTATTTAAGTACATTTAACCTTGTAATACAAATCTTTTAGGAACATGCGAATGAAATGATCTAATGATAATGAGCCCTACCGGCAGAGGATCACCTTTCTCGTAATAATGCCACGCGGGGACTGCGAGTAAACCACTCATTGACAGCCCATTGCCCGAAATGCTTGCAATAATTATAAGCGTAATTACCTAGTATCAATCGGTGACAGATTACTCTGAATTTGGTGGATCACTTGTTGACTACGGGAGGATCATCAAAAATTATCTTTTCCAGGTGAATATATGCACCAATAAATTGAATGAATATGCTTTGTGTTTTGAAAGGTACAGTTAACAGAAATAACATTTTACAATACAATAAGAGGTCTTATTGTTATTAGCGATTTCTTCCAGACAACCTTTAGACAACCCAGGTGCTTTAGATATATAATTTAAAGGTTCACAATCCAGAACAGATTTTTTTCTAATCTTAAAACACATGGGAGGAGCCTTAAGAACAGACGAGCGTGCATGACAAGAGCTATGAATGTCAAAGAAGCAAGTGAGGTGTGTAAGAATAAGCCTGAATGGCGCTCTGTCGTCCGTGCTTACCCCGCAAGGGACCTGGCGTGAAGTTATGTATGTATGTATGTAAAACACATATAATCGGTACAATTATAACGTACACGCACTACCCCGTAAAAGTATCAAGTATCAAGCAAAAGAAAAGAATATTTATTTTGTTCGTATATTGCTGAAGACGTTGTTACTGCCAATAACTCCCAGTATCGTGTCAAATGTAATTAAGCCTAATAAACTTTGCATTGTTTATGCTAATCCAATAGATGATTACGTTATTTACGTTGTAAACAGATAATGTACGCAACGCACGCACATTCGTTCGTGTTTTACATTCGTGACTTCTCAGTTGTACTATAATGATTGTGTCAAGTCATTATGTATGAATATTTTGTGACCCAATTATGAAAGTGTTACTAGTTGCTATACAATTCAAATAGTGTAATATTCCTATATTATATATATACTGGCCATAAATAAAGAACTGGTAGACTGGCATAGGCTTCTACGGTTTTTAAATAACGCTTTGCAAGGTTAGTGGATCTAACCGATGTGTGATATTCATAAGTATTTAAGATTTAAATAATAGGTGTTAGACAAAACGCAGACCAATATAAACTTCCTGCCGTCTTTATCAAACGTCTTTGATTTACGCAAAGCAACGGGGTAGTTGTGGCAACTTAAAAACTACATTTCACTAAGTAGTTGATATTTATTTTAAGGCAATCAATACAAAATAATTATATTTTATATATTTAAAAAAAAGCATGAAATCGCAGAGAAAATTGACAAATTTTATGTTACACAATGTAAATAATTAACTGTATTTTTTTGTTTCAGGTAAAACCACTAAAACGACCACAAACTGGTTTGTATAGTAGGTAGGTATGGTAGCTTTTCAATAAAAGGTAGTTTTAGTGCTACGAGTAATGAATTTGCGTTTATCGTGTAACGTGATTGGAAGGAATAGGTGATGTAAAGTAAAAAAATCACCTATATTATTCCAGTTAATACATACTAATATAAAAAGAAGTAAGTTATAATAGTTTCTTAACTATTTATAAATTCCTGGCGTGGATTCGAACAAATAAGCATGAGTCTTCATTTGCATTAGTTAAGTAGATAGTTAACTTGCGAATAAGTCCTTACCCTTTGGACAGATATGTACTTAATCGAAAACTATCAAAAAAATGACTTAATTTATCGGATCGAAAACGTTCCTTAGTTAGAAAACTTTTCTTCAAAGATAATACGCACTTAACTCACAAGTTGTGCACGTTAAGTCCTGATGATTATATTTGTATTACTTAGTGAGGTGTGCGTAGACTACTGCATCTAAAGTTTTAGTGATTATTTTATTTTAACCGTCAGTTAGAAATCTCTATATTCACCAGCCTTAGAAAGTGAATTAACTAGGTTGATAGACTCGTTAAAAAGTAAAAAAAGTGTTATTCATATTAAAAATATATATACACACGGGCCACCTGATGGAAAGTGATTCCGTTGCTATAAAAGTTTGCAACACCATGGGCTTTGTTAACATTACCGGTCTCATAATCGCGTTCAGACTACGTATACTTCTTTCTACAATAGAATAAAATACTTTTTTTATAATATAGTTTTAAAATAAGTCACATATTTAGGTAATAACCTGAAGTCAAATATTGTACACAGCTACATTGTATGTACATATATCGAGCCTTTACGCTTAAGTATATTTTGTGTTGCAAAAGGTAATTCAAACTATTATTTTCTTCTGAGACTTTCAGTTTTTGATTCAATAGGGTCTAATTTAACTAAAACCGAAAGCTTTATAACAAAGTAATAGTTTTTTATAACAAAATACAAGATAGGTGGATACAAATGTAGAGGTAGACCAAAAAAAGTAGGATGGATTGTGTGAAGGATGATACGATGATATGTGGTGTGACAGAAGATGTATGTCAGAGTAGAGGAGTGTGGAAGGAAAAGACAAATTGTGCCGACCCCAACTAATTGGGTTATGGTGAAAGAAAAGAGTTTAAAATACCTTTTGTAACAAAAAATAAACTTAGGTTGCAATGTTACATACATACATACATACAAACATAACTTTACGCCAGGTCCCTTGCGGGGTAGGCACGAACAACAGAGCGCCACACAGGCCCATTCTTACACACCTCACTTGCTTCTTTGACATTCATAGCTCTTTTCATGTACGTTCGTCTGTTCTTAAGGCTCCTAACATCACCTTCTGCTAACACATGATCAATTTGAACATGGAAGGTGTGTCGTGGCCTTCCGCGACTTCTGCATCCATCCACTTTTGCATTGTATATCTGTTTAGTCATTCTTTCATCATACATTCTTTCCACATGCCCGAACCCCCGGAGCATTCCTTTCCTTACCTTCACCCCGACACTCTCTTTCAGACCAACTCTCTTTCTTACTTCGGTATTACGAACGCGGTCCGCGAGCGTCACTCCGCAGATTTTGCGCAGTGCTCGCATCTCGACCGCGTTTACTCTAATTTCATGTTTTCTATTCCATACCCAACTCTCGCTTCCATACGTTGCAATGTTGCTTACGATAAAGTGACTAAGGGCTCGATATACTAGTATCGTATGTCACTTCAATTTTATGCTCTATCACACACGCCGGCAGTCATTACAGCATAAAAACAATAAGGAAATGTTACGAACTATGATTTATATTCGAATACATTTTAATAAGTCAATAGCGGTTACTAAATACCCAGGTTCAAAATAAAACTAAAAAAAGTTATTTACATAAAGACATTAATTTAGATATTTAAAATTTTAATCATTCCTAAATTGGTTTTATTGACCTAGTTCTTTCAAAAAATTACAAATAAGTTATGGATTTTTGTAAGAATTTTGATTTTGTGAAATAGTTTGTCACTGTTAACATAATTAATGCCAAATGATTGACTAACTTCCGTTTACACTAACAAATATTTAAAATCTCACATATAAATTGTAAAACATTTTAATCATTTTTTGCGTAAGTTATTAACCTTTGGTATGTAAGGGAAATACATAAAATAAAATATTTTTAGGGCTTCTAAAGATTTTATTGCTCGTAGAATAGAAAATATTTTCAATTTAAAATAGTACTTTGATTTACTGATTACCAAAGAATGATACAGAATAAATATAAAAATAAAAAAACCTTTGACTTAATTCATTTTAAAATACATATAGTTGTTTCGGCACTAGTTTTAGAATAAGCAAACTATGCATAACACTTACAATAAGTATTTATTTAAAATATTATACGTATTTATTTTATTTTATAATATATATTTTCAATAGTGGAGTAATAAGCAATGCATTCCAAAGTTGGACAGCCTTTTAACCGTGAAAGAATGATTGAAAAACGTGGTAAAATAATAAATAAATAGAAATAATAATTCTATGTTGACTGGAAGGGTGTAAATTGTGAGAACATGAAATAAATTCCAAGCATTGTTCAAGGTAATGTGGAGGGGTGGGAATTAATACAATACTATAAAGCAATGAAAGAATGTGAGTGTTCCGGTGAAAACGAAATGGCAACCATTTGAGCTTTTTACGAAATTCAGAAAAGTGCTTAAAAGAAAAATAAGGTTCATTTTTATACAAAAAAGAAAAAAAAAATAGAATTTCTAAAAATAGAAAAGTATTGGAGGCGCTCAAGTTTATTAAGTTGTTCTTGGGTTAAATCTAGATAGTTGGCGTCTGCATAATTAAGAATTTTTAACTTCTATTAAGGTTAAAAAGGCGGGGCTAAAGCACATTAAACAGCTTCCTCATTGTAAAATACGTAATATTGGTTTACCATATTTTAATTGGTTATACCGACTGTATTACTCTGACCGTGGAATTAGCGTTACAAAAAAAATACACAAACTTCAATAACTATTCAATCTGAATTATTATAGTCATAAAATATTCCAGTACTTGACCTTAATTACCATTAAAACTCTTAACTAATTCACGTACATGTGCAAAGTAGTTTTGCAAAATGTATTTTTTTTTTTTTTTTTTTTTATGTTTGCGTATAGGCAAACTGGCAGACGGGTCCACTTGATGGCAAGTGGCTACCGTCGCCCATGGACATCTGCAACACTAAGGGAGCCGATGCGTTGCCTACCTCGTTGAGACTTTAAAAATCTGTTTACGCCCTTTTTGAAGAGCCCCAAATTGTAGCGCTCTGGGAAAACCGCAGGAGGGAGCTCATTCCACAGCTTGCTCACATATGGCATAAAAGAGCGAGCGCCACGTACAGTGGATAACTTCCAGGTGTCAAGGAAGTGTGGATGAACTCCCAGTCGCCGGCGAGCAGTGCGGTGGTAAAATGGCGATGTAGGTACCAAACCAAACAGCTCCTCAGAACACTCCCCATTATACAGACGGTAGAACGCGCTGAGAGCGCCTACGTCTCTTCTGAGACTTAAAGGTTCTAAGCCGCCTGTAAGTTCGGGATCGTCGACAATCCGGACCGCTCGGCGCTGCAAGGAGTCAAGTGGGAGCAGCTGGTACTGAGGTGCCCCAACCCAGAGATGGGAGCAGTACTCCACATGGGGACGGACTTGGGCCTTATATAATAGAAGCCTATGTCCCGGTGTGAAGTACCGCTTAGCCCTGTTGAGCACCCCAAGCTTTTTAGAAGCGATTTTCGCTTTGCTCTCCAAATGACCCCGAAATTGCACCTCGCTCGAAATGTCGACGCCTAGGATCCCGATTGAGTTCGAGATCTTGAGGGGAGTGCCCTGGAACTGTGGCGCTAACAAAAATGGGGCTTTTTTAGCGGTGAACGCGCAGACTTGTGTCTTTTTAGGGTTGAAAAGGACGAGATTTCGTCTACCCCATTCCGAGACCTCTTCCAGGGAGGTCTCGATTTCAGACACAAGCCGGATTCTACTTTCCTCAACTTCTGCATGGGGAATGTTTACGCGGCCAGTGTAGAAGGCATCGCCCGTGCTGTCATCTGCATAACAATGAAGGAGGTTGCTGGTCTGCAACATGTCATTGATATGCAGAATGAACAGCGTGGGCGACAACACTGAGCCTTGGGGTACGCCAGCATTAATAGGCTTCGTCTCCGAGCATACACCGTCAATTAAGACCTTGATGCTCCGCCCATATAAAAAGCTGGCTACCCATGCGCACAACCCCTCGGGGAGTCCGTAGCTGGGAAGCTTCGAAAGAAGTGCCCTATGCCTGACCCGATCGAAGGCTTTTGCAATATCCAGGCTAACCGCCAATGCTTCCCCCTTACTCTCAATGGCGGCTGCCCATCGGTGAGTCAAGTACACTAGAAGATCCCCAGCACTCCGTCCATAACGAAATCCGTATTGGCGGTCATTTAGAAGCTGGTTCTCCTCTAGGTACCCGAGAAGACGCGTGTTTATAATGCGCTCCATCACCTTGGAGAGTAAGGAGGTTATTGCAATAGGCCTGAAATTGGACGGGTCTGTGCGGTCTCCCTTCTTGGGAATAGGGTGGACATAAGCTGCCTTCCACGAAGCTGGAACTACACCCGCAGAATAGGAAAGCGAGAATAGGCGCGTCAATACTGAAACTAACTCGGGAGCACACGTCTTAAGCACGATCGCGGGTATACCATCAGGTCCACTGGACTTCTTGACGTCGAGGGATTGCAACGCCCGACGCACCGCACGTTGCGTGAAGCGCACTTCAGGCATTTTGTCCGTGCACCGCGGAATGGTCGGTGGTGCCGTTCCCCCGTCGTCAAGAGTAGAGTTCGACGCGAAAAGAGTACACAAGAGATCAGCCTTCTCTTTTGCGGAAGTAGCCAGTGAGCCATCTGATCCGTGTAGAGGTGGTAGAGAAGACCTACAGAAATTGCCTTCTACAGCCTTGGCGAGAGACCAAAAAGCGCGACTCCCAGAAGGGACGCTGATCAATTTGTCGCCGATCTTCTGAATGTGCCGCATCTTAGCCTCGGCTATACACTTCTTGCTGGATCTGACCGCAGTGTTAAACTGCTTCTTTAAATCAGGTGTAGCTGGATCCTCACCATTACGCGCTGCAACCCAGGCTCGATAAGTATATTGCTTGCGCTTCAAAGCTTCAGCGCAAGATGCATCAAACCAAGGTCGCGAACGGCCACCTGTACGGACAACACTGTTGGGAATGAAACAGTGCATTCCCGACAGTAATTCATATATAAAGTCATAAATTTTGCTTATTTTAATTGAAGAATAAAATATGAACAGCCCTGTTCTACAATTGACATTATACTTCAACGTAAATAATGTATGTTTTCTAAAATTGTCTATTATTAAAGTTATTGAGCCATAAGTAAATTACGTATACGGACGCAGGAGGACTCAAAAAAAAAAACAATTTTCTTAAGACGAATTTATTAATATTAAAAATTACAATTAGTTAAAATATATGATTCCACGCCCGATGCTAGGAACGAAGTGCCTCGTGTCCGTCGCGGCTGCCAGGCCGCGATGCCTCGTGCTGCATTGTCAGCAATTACCTAGATTGCCTATATTGCGATGAGCACGTGGACTTAGTCAGCAATTCGCTAATATACCCGGGGTATAACAAGTACCTTTATTTTGTTTATTATGTTGTGTTTATCTTTTTATTAAAAACAATGTCGTCATTCTTCTGCAAAAACTTATTTAATTAAATTTCCAATCTTTATCTAAAAGCTAATTCTATCTTACACACTAGCGAAAATTTTATTCCATACTTATTTATTGGAACGAAGTTCCTTATCGCGCGTTACGAAAGGGGGCTAGACGGAAAAAATTAAGACCAAAACTTATAACGACACTTTTTGCTATAGTTGTAAGCCGTGCGGCGTGCGCGTGTTACTTTGTCTGTCTCTCTCTCATTATTACTAAAATTGAGCCTACTGATTAAGTTTATATTACATTATATTTGTTAATAAAAAAAATATATTATTATAACTTTAAAAAAATAAAATTTTATTACAATTCCTTCACTAATTAATCAAAACGAACTTCGTTCCATCCGGGTGTCCCTTGATACCTCTCAAGTTTTATTATATTTAGCAGTTCCATTTTATTTTATGGAACTGCTACGTAAAGAAGAGTAGTATTTTATACCTAGCCAGTACTTAGAAACGTCCGTATTCAAATTAGCTACTCTTTAGATAGTTTTTCTTCATGTCTCAAAGCCTTTGGACGCCCACTTATGGGTTAATATATTATCTAATTTATCTATATAAATAAAAATGAATCGTAAAAATGTATGTACGCGCATAACTTGAGATTTTACCGATTTTGATGAAATTTTTTGAGTGGTTTAGATTCACAATTGGACCCGGTAGGTGGCGCTGAAATCGTCCTAGAATTTTATTTTTCAGGACGGGACAACGTCTACCGGGACTGCTAGTCTGTATATTTTCCACTTCGCTAGTCAAACAGATGTAATACTTGTAATAACTCAGAAGGGCTTTTGGTATTAAAAAACCAGCAATTACTCGCTATATTTATAATCAGAGAACCTTACTACGGCTTAAATACAATTCATGTCTTGAATTGTCTCAGTTCAGAGTACACAAACAGACACATACATTTTAAAACACCTGGCCGGGGTGGCCAACAATATTACAGTAGACTTAAAGCAAATTGGCACAAACGATAGCGGATTGAAGTAATTGATATATTATTTTATTTAGAATGGTTATGAATGACAAAAACTTGTTACAGTATTGTTTGGAAATTGTATATAATTTTGTAAAATAATGTGTGTGCAATGTATTTTGATAAAACTAAAACATATTATATGTAAAGTTTTACCTGTGATAAAACAAATCGAAAACAGGAAAAATCTATCGTTTCTGCTAACATGAAAATAAAATGTATTGAATACCGTCTATATTCAATCAAAAGTTTTTGAATTATAAACTACTATACTATACTACAAACTACACAATTACCACATCATATGAGAGATAAATATTGTTTTTTTAACAATACAGAGTTGCGTACCTCTATGAAGGGTTCTTTACAACTTTTAGCAATTATCAAAACTAATATTGTTTAGAAATAAGAGGGTACATAGGATCGGAGTGAGAATGATTTTCGTCGCTCGCATCTATTTATATCCGATTTTGAAATACACCTACCCGCAAATATTGAAATATTAATATAACAAGTGGCATTACGTGAAACAAGTGCTATTTACAGTACTTGCCATATTTTATTAATTGCGTTTCTTATTTAAATTGATCATTTATTAGCAGAAGGTGATGTTAGGAGCCTTAAGAACAGACGAGCGTGCATGACAAGAGCTATGAATGTCAAAGAAGCAAGTGAGGTGTGTAAGAATGGGCCTGTGTGGCGCTCTGTTGTTCGTGCCTACCCCGCAAGGGACCTGGCGTGAAGCTATGTATTTATGTATGTATGCTTTTCCTATCCCTAATATCTATGTATATTATACATGTAGCATATTAATACATATAAAAATACACTGTTTGTTTGCATGTTGAATAAAAAATAACGCATAAGGATTCAACATGATCCAATAATATTAGTTAATTAGTGTTTTTAAAAACAACATAAGTGCATCGTGACCACTTACCATATCGGTTATGTATCGAAATTAAACTATACTAAGAAGACCCTTGACTTTTTAGACACATAATATATAGTGCAGGATATAATTACCTAATATCATTGAACATTTTGACGTTTAAAACACATTAACTGGAATACCGACCTTCATTAAGTGGAACTTTGAATTGAAATTTTATTAGCCTAACACGTTCGAGTGAAGTGTAAAATTTATGATCAGCTCTAGTGATGAACAAAACACTTGTCATATGTGTTATGTAATCGAATAATTAAAATGTATTCGTTACAGAGAATGAAGAAATTTCGATTTTATTTATTAATCTTGAAAATCAAATGTCAAGGTATAAATGCTGGATTTTATACCTGAGATAATTATATTCTTAATCACCTTTAAATTTTTTTTAAACTGCTAAAAAATATATGATCGCTGTACACATGCACGCATACTTATACTATACTTTTATAATTACACCCACCTATATATGTATTTCTTTTTTAACTAGGAAAGTTAGATATATCTTTCCATTGTGCTTACAACGTTTAAATTGAATAAATGAATTTACTTATATTATTGAGCTTTATAACTTAAAATAGGGCTACACAGAACGCTTCACTGACTAAGAAACTAATATTCTTGAGAGAGAAATTAGTCAACATTTGCTTCTCCATGGCTTAGCAAATGAATTGATATTCATATCATACCAAATATGGTACATATTCTGGATTGACAAGAAATGAAAATGGATTTAATCCCCGGCGTGATTGTATTTTTTCGAAGTATGACGTATTTGTTCCTTTTGAGTAAAGTAATGAAAACATAATATTATTTATATGTCGATAAATCGCATCACAATCACTATACTCAATGCATAAAGTGATCGATACTATTCCGCCGACCGCTCAACATCCGTGCCGTGAACTATATCTTATAAAACGAAAAATGTAAATAAACCTATGAAATATAAAATCGAAAATTACGCGGGAGAAGTTGTAAAATCTTTTCAAATTATATACGAAATTTAATATGAATTCACTGAGTTTAAAAAACAAATAAAAGTCGACATAAGTAACCGATTTCGTCAATGAAATATAAAGACACGTTACATCACTAGCAGCCGGAGAAGGTAACAAGGTAGTATGTATAAAAAGAAGAGCGGTTGTCCTCGTATAAAGATCACTTGTTCGATATTGGACTTCCCGTGATATGTGGAGCAATTGAAGTTGTTTTTTTAATTTATCTTTTAAAATACCGCGGTTGCTTTTTGCACGTGACAGGTTTTACAAGGAACGATCGAGAGTAGTTTGAAGTTGACAGCGTGCTGTGTACACGCTCTCTTTATAATTCTTATATCTTTTGAAGTGAAACTTCTCTAGAATCGTTATGATTTGAAACTCGATGAAACGAAAAAGCGACACTAAAAAGAGATAATTAGATAAATCTACAGGACTAAGCCTGTGAGAGAATGAGATAGAATACATTATATTTATTAATTTAAACACTATGCTCAAACAAAAAGAGTTGGAAATGTTTCGAAGTTTTTCGTTTCTACTTCATATTTCATGTTTTACAGCTTTAATATATTATAAAAATATAATATATGAAAAGTGACGTCAATTTAGAATCCCTCACACCTCTTGTCACACTTCTACTGCGTGTAAATTACACTCGTACTCAATACTTTTTTTTAACGATATGTAATCCGTCATAGACCGCCTAGGGATAGTAGTAAGATAGTGTTGGACTCCCGAAGGCATGCTTGGACTTACCAACTAAACCTTATAGGTGTTCCATTGCAACGTCATAATGTTAGTCTCGGAAACCAAAGATATTTTCGATAACCCTGACGACGTCGGGCTCAATGAGCTGACCATTGAGCCCTTTTTTTGGCTGGGTGTTGCGCCTTCTCTAGGTACTTCACTAGCGCGTGCAGCGCTATCTCACAGCCTTAATGAAGCGATGAGATTCCCCATTTCTCGTACTGCTCTCATCTTTGGGATAGCTCAGACAAATACCAGCTCGATACACTCGAGTCAATAGAGAAACGAGCCAAGAAGCTGATAGGCAATAACCGACTATTCGACGAGAGACTTCCGAGCCTAAATCATCGATATAAAGTGGCTAGTTTGTCAGTATTTATGTAGGATACATTTCGGCGAGTGTGCCACGGAATTGCATGAATTTATTCCTCCCTCACCTCCTCCAGATGATGCTTCCACTTTTATCACACGCACCGCTGAAGAGTAGAACTCTTTACCGTCTTCAAGTCTCGCGTAAACAGGTATCTTCTAGGTAAGCATGCTCCACCTGACATCAGGCGCAATGGCAGTCAAATTCGGACCAATTAAATATAACAAAATATATATCCTAACCAACATCATAAATGCGAATATGACTTAGTTTCTGAAGTTATCACGTACTAGCCTCATAAGAGTTCCATTCTAGACAAAACGGTTAGGGAACCCAAAGTTTCAATTTACATAAGGTCGACAACTTTTAGGTCATTAAATGTTACCTTCTGGGTTTGATTAAAATTTTGTTTGCTAAAAAACATACATGGATTAGACAAGTTATCTAATTGAGTTTTGTAATTTAGTTTAAGACAAGGAAGTGTGTTCTTAATGCAAGTACTTGTGGTGCTAATTACATTTGACATGACGGTTTCTGTGGTCGAGCGAACTAAGCCTTTGCCCTTGAAAGCAGTGGCTCCGGGTTCAATTTCTGGCATGGTAAATTTCGGAAATGAATTTTCTCCGTTTACTTAATTTGGGAGTAGACTGAATGTGTTTGTTTGCCGATTATTTATTATTTTTGAGGGTAGTTTTTCAGCCTTCCTGTTAATTTTTCGATTTACGTTTGAGATCTATGGAAGATGACAATTAATAAAATAGAAATGTCTTAAAGTCTTGACGCTTAGTATATTGGAATATACTTTTTGATTTGGACGGCTTTGGTCCTCGAGGCACGCTTATGAATGCTTTCTAGCTAAACCTATTCCAACAAAAACTAATTTCTCATTAAAAGGCAAAATGCTGTAAAATATAAAGCTTTTACCCTTTACAAAAGTCATTAATAATATGAGAATACAGTTTTACTTTCCCATACATTTAATATAAAAGATCACTATAATCATCGTAATACTTAAAGGTTAATGTGACTTTATTGCACCATAAATGCCCATACATATTATGTATGGTCGTATTACATTGATTATTTCATAAGGATTCCTATGTAATAAGTTACAGGTTAAAGGTGTAAACTTATTATTATTATCTTTTGATGCTGAGAAAAATACCCTACGAAAGCTTATGAATATATGATGGCGCGGGCGGGGATAAACAGGAGGAAAGGACTTACAGGATAAGGTACGCCGCACCAGACACGCTACGACCGATGCGTCTTCGCAGCGGCAGGCACTTCTTCCTCTTGATCCTTTCTTCTTGTCTTGCGGTTCCTTCGACTTAGTGGACCAGCTGGAACGATGCAGCGTGCACCTTCCAACGTGCAGGTTGTTGTAAGCGGGTGTAAAAAGCGGTACAACACACAAGACGCGGCGATGTTTGTGCGGGAGCAGCGATGCGTTCAGCGGTCGAGCGTAGACTATGTCACATTGCATAGTGACAGATGCGGCGGAAGAAACAAGAAACAAAAGAGGCGGCGACCAAATAGGTCGGCGTTAACAATATATTAAATCAACAAGATTAACTGATGAAGTGTAATGTTTTCCAACTTTGTTTGCAAAGTATATTTTTTTAAGAATAGGGAAGTCCTGAAGTTTGCAGCGTTGTTTATGGCCATTGCTGTAGCTACTGGCTGATTTCTCAGTCAATTATGGATCGATTAAAAAATATATATATTGAAAGATGACAAGACTCCTGAGGTGACAATGGGACCACCATTGTCACCAAGTTAGGATCTGATGATTGGAACACAGGGATATCGAGAGTAACCCTCGAATATTACAGACAGGTGTTCCATATATTTTTTAAGTTATACTTCTTTTGGCGCGTTACGGGAAAATAATGAGAGTAAGTTTTTACGATGCGCGCGCACACCGTCACGAAAAAACGACACCCTGAAGTTAGCTATAGTCAACATTTTAGTTTTTCTATTGTTAGTGTTGTTTTTTCTACAAACTTAGAATAAGGCGAAAGAAAAAATTTTTGAAAAAAAATAATTCTGTAAAGTTATTCAAATATGTACTCGTACGTAACCAAAAAGTAGAAAATAAAACAAATAACAAAACAATAGTTACTAAAAAGCAAAAAATAAATATTTTCTAAAACATCTTGAAGTCCGTGCCAAGTAAAACAAGTTTTTTGCTTTTTAGTTTCTAGAGAAGTCGGTTTTGTTATTTGTTAAAAAAAATTCAAGTGACGATACCTCTTACTTATCTTTTCCATTAAGTTATTTCCGTAAAAAGACGCGGTGCCAGTTCAAGAATATCAAAGTGATAACTGTGCCATGCTCTTTATCAAGTATAATAAATGCCAAAATAAACAATCCCGTTGTACAAACTGACAAGTTGATTACGGTGTGAAGTTGAAGATCGTTTCCGTGGGGTAAGATAATAAATGATTTTCACCTTTATTTCACTCTGAATGTTCGTAGGAGAGTACAAGTGAACAAAAAGTAGATACAGGAACTTAGATTTCAAGAATACCTTATTAATTTCTTGGAACTGGTAAATAGGTAGACGTCCTACCTGGTGGAAAGTGGCTACCGTTGCAAATAAACCTCTGCAACGTTAGGGATATTGCTAACGCGTTGCCGACTGAAGGAATTAAATGACGCGCTTTTAATCAAAGCATGTCGTAATGTATATAGAGGAAAATCCTCGAGCAGAGTTCCTTCTAGATAATTACTTTCCAAACTATGGTTCGGAAGCGAATATTGTGTAGCTCACACGAAGTATGTTACAATGACAAAAAACAGGCTCTGATGGAAAGTGGCTAAGTTCGTCTATGGACATGAGCAATATCAGAGGTGCTGCCAATGTGCTGCCGGTCTTGAAGGAAAGAACCTCAAAGTTGTTATGGCATATTCTAGACCAAATTCGGGCAAATGCCCTACCACTTAGCTGTGGGTTGTTTTGTTGCCTCTTACGACATTTGACACGGCTGCAGGAAATAGTACTCTTTTCTTCTTTCTTCTCTTCCTGAAAACTATATTAAAAACGACTACTACAAATTAGATTTTTTTTTGAAAGATGGAAATACTTCATGTATGTGCGCATAATCAACAGGGAGGTAGTGTAATATTTGTGGTTTTTGTCTTGTATTAGGTATGTGCATTTCTGATGAAATAGCATTTTTGTCATAAAAACTTGTCTTAGATCGTCACTTCTACATATAACCTTCCCAATTATGCACGGTGCCATCAAAAGCGGACCAGCATTGTTGAAATTGCATTCTTGTTTTCAAGGTAACAATCTCAGTGCCTGGGATATATAATATTGCAATGAAGTAGAGACAACAAATAAAATCGTATTATTAATTTTGACGGCCTCTGTGGTTGGCTGAGCCTTTGCCGGTCTACCTCACAGCAACTCAGAGGCTTTGGGTATGGTAAATTTCGGAGTCAATTTTTCTCCGTTATTTACTATGGTACAAGTGTCTAGGATCGGCCCCAAAGTAGTCTGTTGTATATTACCCGCAGCATAAGTATAACTTGCTTAATTTGGGGATATACAATGTTTGTCTGCCGATTATTACTATTAATATTTTATTTACATCATCATTAAAAAAAATATTTCGCATTATCTAGCTTTTTAATAAGTTTTGTAATAGAGTTTAAATTTTATATTGAAATATTTAAATACACTAACGTTGATTTGATTTATTATTTAAAATAAATCTTCATGTTGTCGGATTATACAGTTTATGTTATATCTTCTTTAGGCTCGAAGAAACATTATTTGCTGCTTTAAAATTTGTCACCAAATAATAGAATAAAGATAAAAACGAAGAATGTTTGTGGTCCAAAACGGACTTGCTCGTTTCTTTTTATGTAGGTAATATTACAAAGTCAGTATTTTGCATATTCTTTGCTGTTACAGTCATTTGATTTTAATTATCAGAACATTGATAATATCACTAATAATGTTTATATTAGAAAGATTAACCAAACTGAACCAAATTGGTTAAAGACGCATAACTGAAAAGATAGGACTACATTCAATGACAATGAATGACTCAATTTTATGACAGGGATCATTTTGATTAATTCATCGAAAGGAAAAGACAGTAATGAGCTGTCTAAAAACGGCTTAAGATATTTAAAATCCGTTTTGAATTCATCTAAAAATAATTGAAATTAATACTTGAACAATAAAACTGGGGAAAACACATTGTAAAAACACATTTGAATGTCACTGGTATCTCCAGATAATCAATTTTTTGCAGGCATTACCAGCTTTTTCTAAAAAGAAAAACTGGTTTATGCAATCTTTAACATTTGACCTTTGAAACTTTTATATTATTAACTTTTTTTGTTGACTTTACGAAAGGGAAGAATTCTTGATCAATTTTGTTATGATTTTCAAGTCAGTCGACCTTGACATTATAAAAGTGATTTATGCGTAAACTTGTTGTGCCCGTGACTTCGCTCGTGCAGGATTGACAGTTATCATTATATTGAACTTTCCCGGGAGCGGTTTGAAGTTGTTCGAGTGCATAAACATTTGCTTACTTTGATACAGTTTTCAATAAAATGATGGTTTAAATTCTTTTTAAATGCTACCGTACTTTATGCCCCGGGAATCCCGCGGAAATTCCAAATCAAGCGTAGATGGAGTCCCGGGCATATCCTAGTTTAGAATATAAATCCATTATTTACTAATGCAATGTAATCAAATTTTAGGTTTGTGCCCGGATTGAATCAGCCAGTAATATTCGAATGAAAGATAATTTAATTTACTTCTACAAATAATTCCCAGAAAGCATCATTGAACCTAAGTCTTTTGCTGATCAGAAGGCTGGTTTTACCCCGGACAACGAATGAGTATTGCAATCCAGCGAGGTAACGAAGCCAGCCTTCTGGAAACCTTAGCCATTAACTTCAATAACCTAGCCTCAGTGTTAGGGGTCTTAAGGGATTATAGTTAGAATTCAATATAAGATTTCCTCACTGTATTACTTTAAAATTTACGCTTATTTCGATGTGAATAAAAAGTAAAAAAAAATAGTTTACTTAATTTTAAAAAAATAATAACGACTATATTTACTAAACAATATATACCTAATTATATTTTGCCAGTTGCAAAATGAAATTTGCACGTGCATATATTTCCAATATGATTGTGAAACGAGATCATTAAATAAAAATAACAAGTATACATATGTATATATTGCAACACCATCTATATAAAATGTAGCAAGATTATTTACTTGGATTATTGCACTTACTCAAGTAAATTATAGTGGCATCTTCATTTATTTTTAGTAACACCTTAATCATTCTTATTTTCTCACTTTAATAGAGTTCCGTAAGCATTTTGAGAAGAGCGGAACTCATGTTTACATCGTATCCTTCTGTCTTTGTATGTCACAGTTATTTACCTAAGAAACTACTAGGTACATGTTGATGATGTTTGGTCATCAGGGTGTATGATGTTGGAAAATACACTCTGTATTTTGCATGTAGCTTGGTGTGGTGATTTTTATAAAAAGTAATTCTTTGTTTTGGCTAGCCGACATACATGCAACTGTGGGTTAAAAACATTTTTTTTTAAATTCAATTAGTCATGTGGGTTATCGTTGGATAGATTTTAATAAAACATAAGAATATTCTTTGATGACCCTTTTAATTAAATCAAGGAGTCATTCCTAGTAAATCCCAACAAGTGTGCCCTTCTCTACATTTCTGTCAAACAACGAGGAGGAAAATTTTGAAAAAAATACGAGGCAGTAGAGACCAGAAGGTTTTATAAAATTAATTGGATGGATTGAAACATGTAAAAGATACTTAAATTAAAAAATTGAAAAAATAAAATAAAAATTGTAGGGTTCTTACCCAATTGACAATACTCAAAAAGTTGATATTCAGCATCCGTCTCTACGGAGCCCTTCCCTGTGCCTTAACTGAGGCGCACTTGGCCGATTTTTAATAAGATCTAGCATGATGATTTACTTACACATTCTGTACTAACACATTGAGAAACTGACATTTTTGTGTTGCATTTTGCATAAAAGTAAAAGGTACGATTTATTTATATGAATATGAAATTTTTTGTTACAAACATCTTAGTTAAAAAATTATAATTTGTCTATTTCTAGGACGTAATAGTTTATAATTTTGATACATATATTATTTATATTTCACATATTTTACTGTCACATTTACCTTTTTGCATCTTCTTCTTCTTATATATAAAAATGAATGTTTGTCTGTATGTCTTTTATAGAAGTCAAAACGAGCCCAAAGTTTGGTTCCTATGGCCACCTGCATACTGATGATGGCATCAGATCAGCTCCATGGTACCACATTATTGCATTGTCAGGTGATATACATATGAAGATAGACATACATATAAAGCTTGTAATAAATTGAATCACCACATGTAA
Organism: Dendrolimus punctatus; assembly: GCA_012273795.1. Lineage (NCBI taxonomy): Eukaryota > Metazoa > Arthropoda > Insecta > Lepidoptera > Lasiocampidae > Dendrolimus > Dendrolimus punctatus. The sequence goes on along the minus strand of CM022529.1, from coordinate 3,803,110 downwards.
AGTCAGTTTTTAATTATTATTCGACAAAAGCGGTATCTAGGTGATGCGGGTGGGTCGGCTACCATAATTAGGAAAGTTAATATGATTTTAGTTATTTGTTTCTGTTTCTTCTTATGATCATGACATGAAGTCATTCGTCAGATTCGTCAGAGGCTTGTGAGAACATTTGATCCACAAATTGCGGACAAGACTGAAAATAAGGGTTCAAGCAAGATTTAAAGAGTGGGCTTTAAAATATCATGCTATTATTATCTTGCCATTAAATTAATAATTATTACGATAAAAATAATTTTAATAACTGTTCAAACAATAATTAATGCTCATTTCATTAATTTTATTTATGGCGTCATAATATGCTATTATCGTATAAAATCTAGATTTCCGGCAGGATTGAAAAGTGTCTTTTTGGGCTACAAACTACCGTGTTGAAACTTACGCGGGAGACACCTTATGGACGTGATATGATAAGTAATATATAATATATAATATTTTTAGTTGCATACTAAAACAGTAAAACGCATCTATATTACTTATCCTAAAACCACTAATTATAAACATTTTGATAAAATCTATATATTAATACGTGAAGTAAAAAAATTGTACCCCTTTTTATGAAAATTGCACGGACGGAGGAGTATGAAATTACGCACACTCATAGTTTATATAGAGAATAAGCGACACATGCTATTTTTGTTTAAATTTATTCATAAAAAAGAAATCATTACACACACTACAATGTTTTTGACACACACACGCATACTCTTTTGTTTATTGTTCAAGTCAAATAAACAGTGTAGCCTTGTCGAAATCTGTGATTATTGAAGTATGTCTTTGACATTAATTATTATGGTCGAATTTCGAGCACGGGCGACCACTAGTTTTGATAAATACTTCAAATTGCAGAAGATCGGTATCTTTCGATTTGAGCCGAGGTTAAGCATAAGATTTTTTAATAAACGATCGAAGGCCGAAAGGCAATTGCTAAAATTACGAAGACACGAAGGTATGCAGTTGAAGACGTTATTATGACAAGATTAACGTTACATATTACAGGTAGTCACGAGTTGCGTTCCTAATTTAGTAGTGTTAACTATTTCAATTGCGATGGGCAGTTTTTTTAAGATTTCGTAATAGATATTCCTTTGAGGCTAGCAATATATTAATTAAAAACGACTAGTTGTTGCCCACAGCTTTGCTTGTGTAGATTAAGAATAATTAAAAAAAAGTTAAAATAGCCTGTTGTTTACCATCTTAGCGGTGGAAGTTCCAAAAAACGCCGGTATATACGTGCGCATTTAGTTCTATTCGAAAGTTGGTAGGTAAAATTTGCGCGTGCGCTTCTCTTTGAAAATGGAATTTAATTGAAATGAAAACTTACTTTCATACAAACTTTCATCCCTCTTTTCTCCCCCTTAGGGGTTGAATTTTAAAGAATTATTTCTGCGCACTAAGAAAGACCCTTCATGCAAATTGTCACGATCCTAGCCCCAGCAGTTTGGGCTATGCGTTGTTATGTCTGTCAGACTGTCAGTCAGTGAGGTCAATAAATTATCATTGTAATATTTAATATGTCGAGCCTTTACCGCCATTTTATTGTAAGCGACTTTGAACCTAACTTTAATAATATAATGTACCACCTAAAATTTTTAAAGACGTGCTTTTAGCTCTACGTTAATATTGTTTAAGTAAAACTTTTTTAGAATCGTTGTGCTTTGAAACTCGATGAAAGGAAAAAGCGACACCTAAAAGATAAATCTATGGGACTAAACCTGCAAGAGAATGAGATAGAATACCTTATATTTAATCATTTAAACACTATGCCCATAGAGATAGATTTGGAAATGTTTTGAAGCTTTTCGTTAATACATCAAATTTCGTTTTTTAAAGTGTAAATATATTGTAACGATGTAACACGTTGTTTTACTTTTACTGCGTGTGATTTGCACACACAAAAAAAACCATAACATTCTACTTTCATTAGCCAAACAGTATGTAGATGTATAATATTATATTTGTAATTTTATACCTATGTTGGTAATATATTGTTAGTCATTACGGTCAAGCGATTTTGTTTCCGCTATTATTGATAAAGACATTCTTTTGTTGAATATTGTTTTATTTTTCTTATTTGAGATTCGACACGTAATAACGGTTCTTAATGATTTGTAATGATAAATAACACTGACCGTCACTTCCTCACTATGTAACGTTATTAAAGTATTAGCACATTTATTCGTCAGTCAGGACGAAATAAATTTGCAGATGACGAGTCACTAAATGCGAATACATTCAATTATATGTAACAATTAGTTGTGTCCGCAACTTCGTAGGCGTGGTTTTTTTCGCGGAACCCTAAAAAAAGTGGTCAAGTTATTCCTTATAACATCAGCTATCTGCCAGTGAAAATCCTGTCGAAATCAGTCCAGATTCTAATGTGGACTAATTTTGATAATCAAATTTAAAAATTGCATACTCGGAATTTCCTAGTTCGAATTATTCCCCTGCTTCTGGTCTTGGAGTTCCCTGTCCTAGGGATATCTACGATATATTGCCCCGATTTTTACGAAGGCGTATTGGCGAATTTAACATATCCGCAATCTCGACAGACGTACTGATTTTCTGAAGATATTTTCTTATACGATCAATGTATCGTAATATGGTAGTCTATCTAATCAGTTTAGATACTTTTTACTATATTATCGAACCGCCAAAGCCACCTACACTTTTTTTAAACTGGTGTAAACATAACGTCACATAACGAATCAAATAGCTTAGTGATTAATGTTTAAATAAGTATTTTAAAATAAGATGCTTACTAAATCTTTGGCATGAACATAATGTTAGAATTTATAGTACAGCTCAAATATGTCACTTGTGCAATTGTAAATTAGTAATTTTAAATTAGTGAATTTGTAAATTAGTGTCTTCCGTGACCACGGCCACTGAAAAGCGGCTGAAACGTCGGATAAATCAAAATAAAATAAATTACCGCGTTTAAAACCGTTAAAACGTAGTTTTATTATTTGTAAATTAGGCTTTAAAAAGATAAAGACTTACTTAATTATATTATTAATACTTAAATCGTTTAACAATTTTGATAGTTTAACACTAAACTATCAAAATTGCAGTAGTAGTATAAAGAATATATTGTTTAGTTTAATATTTTGACTATCTTAATATGTAATTGTAATAAACTTAGGGCCGCTTGCACAACGATCGATTTTAAATAAAATTACTTAATCATACTAAAATGCCTAAATACGTTTTACACAAAACGTATTGATATTTCTTTAAATATATTTAGCGGCACATTTTGCGTTGTGCAAGCTGCTAATTGTATTTAAGGGTGTTAGATACGTTTTGTTTTTCTTAAATAATTTAAGCGACCTCATGCAAAGGGCCCCTAATGGTAAAATTTAAAATAATAACTACTTGAAGGCAACATGTTTAGAAAGATTTTGACAATTACACTATATCGATTCTGACATAGTTGTACACAGCATGTGGCGTAGAAATGTATTTCCTCCTTAACATGTTCCGGAGTGTTGTTATTAGATATCATCTTCAAATTGTTACATGACATGAAATATATTATTATTTTGTATATATATGAATAAGGTTGCGGATAAGGGGCGTTTATCTAGGTGAAATGTGAGCGGGTGACTAGACCGTTACGTAAGTCCATATTAAAAACATCCTTATAACTTCTAACCTTTCCGAGTGTGGTTGAGTGACGAAACAATTTTGAAAATGATTTATTACATTTGTTTATCGTGTGAACCTCTCATTACTTTTTGTTGTAATAAGGCACAGGAATTTTTAAAATATTTTTTTATTTTATATAACTACGAAACAAAATATCGCGGTACACACACTATCAGAGCAGAGAGAAAGGGGTACTTCAGGCCGAGATACACTACCACTGCATTAAGTCGCATCTCATTTTTTTTTTAAATACTAGTGATATTTATATGGCTTTGAATTTCTCTAGAAGAAATAAAAATTGTAATGCGTAATAATCTTCATCATTACTAAACGGCGATAGTAACGCTATGCAGATAGCTATGTCAAGTTGTAAGGAGAGTTACTAATATAATATAATAATATTTTTTTTTAATAATAATTGGCAGACAAACACACCTATTGTATATCCCCAAATTAAGAAAGTTATGCTTGCATTATGGGTAATGTACAACGGACTACACTCTGTGGCCGGTCCCAGACACATAGACCATAAATAACGTAAAAACGACCGTAAATAACGGAAAAAATACGTTTTCCGAAATTTACTATACCAGGAACCGAACCCGGAGCCTCTGAGATATAAAAAATAAGAATCAATAATAAAAATAAATTACATTAATTATTTAAAAAAAGAGATTTGAACTCATACAAATGACCATATTCCTGATAATGCGGTATAGAATGTTATGTTGTTATTATTATTGCAACGTAAAACGTCCACGCTGAGCATCTTCTGTTTATGCAGTAATGGAATTTGAGGCCACCGGCTTTAAAAAAATAATGTCAAATAAAGTTTTGAATATCTTCGTAGTGTCTTACGTGTTGTGTACTAAACATTTCAAAATGGTTTACTCAACTTTTGTAATCGATTCATCATGTTTGATGCATCGCGATGAGTATACAAGTAATTAAATACTGGCTGCGGAGTAAATTGTTTTTAGTAGATAATTACATTACTAATTAAGAATATTTTTAATTTTTTTTATATAGTTAATCTTTTTGGTTTACTGGGAAGGTTCAAGAATATAGTGACCACGGTATCCAGATTGAGAAAATTATACCCCAAAATTTGGTTCGGGGGAGTGTAAAATTTTGTCTGTGTGATGTAAAAAAATCGAGCTAAGCATTAAAATGTGTCTAACAATAACGACAGATGGGACCTGTGGTGACACACTGGCGTCGTCACATCTTCCAATGACCGAGTGGGGCCTGACAACGCCGACGCTTCAGCTGAAGACGTCAAACGGCGCAAATATGCAGCCTTAGGAAAAGGTTACATATTTGTGCCGTTTGGGGTTGAAACATTAGGCCCGTGGGGTCCGTCGGCAAAGAGTTTTCTTAAAGACATATGTAAGAAACTCTGACACTACCCGTGATCAGAAGGCGGGCTCATATTTCGCAAAACAAATAAGCATTGCCATACAGCGCGGCAATGCAGCCAGTCTTCTGGGCACTCTCTCCGTTGGCAGTGATTTGCCACATAATAGATTTGGTGTGTAGTCTATCGGCTAATATCTCACAACTCCTTCCTCAGGAAAAGTGTGTGTCAAGCCGGTTTATACGCGCCCTATATATCCCTCGTTGACCATTCGCGTAGTCCGAGGGAATTTCTCTAGCAATATAAAAAAAATGCAATGATGGATATTATTTTAGATTTTATTTCATTGCATTAAAATTCGAAATTGTATAATAAAAAAGTCGTAATGCTTTTGAGTTACCGCTGGTATTATTTTAGTCCTCATAAAATGTCCATAAATCGATTCTTGAGGAGTAAACTCCAAAAAAACGATATTCATTATTCCTATTAGCTTGTAGAATATATTTAACAACCGCCCATAAAAATACCACTGCTGGGCTCGGGCCTCCCAGGATAAGTAGCTTACGTGTTCAAAATGTACAGGTTTAAAGCTGGAGTTACTTATCTTAGAGTCTATTTATCGATATAATATAAGATTGATGGTATATCACACAGAAGTCCAAATGAGTTGCAATCGTGATTGAACTAATATGACCTCATCTGATGAGAGTAAATGAACATTAAGATGAAATAGTGAATGCAAAGATTACGAAGGCCCTGTCATAATTAAAAATGCATGATCTATTGGTTCATTATGTTGATTTTGACATGTATGTTATTTTGAAAAACACTTCATAATTCATTGGTGTTGGTATTTTTTAAAAGTTGCCTAATCTAAATTATGACTTGCTATTTTTTTAATGTTTTCCTGTAATTAGCATATTAATTACTGATATAAGATATATAGAGTAGTTTTTAGGCGTATAATAAATACTGTTTAACAGTCAGACAGGTGCGTGTCAGCGTGCTTACAACTGGTTCCGTAGATGTGACTTAGGTCATCGATTTTCATTTTTCGTCGAAACTATTTTTTGCGCCTGCGAACTCAAATTATTTCAGAATTTCCCAAAAGTTCAAAACTTTGAGAAATATAACATACTTTGTAAGACTTTGCAGGGTAAACAACTCGCCACTTATTGATTATTATAAAACATGGTTTTTAGGGTTTAAAATCTGGATAATGGTGTCCTTTGTGATCCTGTGTCCTGACTACAATGCAGAGGCTTCGGGTCCAATTCCTGGCATGGCAAATTTCGTTAACAAGCTTTCCGTTATGTACTGTTCGGGTGTCCGGTATGGATCCCAGAGAGGTCTGTTGTAGGTTATCCATAACACAAGCGTAACATGCTTAATTTAGGGATATACACCATGTGTGTTTGTCTGCCGATTGTTTATTTAAATAATAATATACCGTACCCCTATATACTATAGATATAGAAACTGAAACAACCCTCAGTTACATGTATTGCGGACACTCCTAATCATAATCTGCTGAGCTGGAGCCAATTTAGAACTTCTTCATGGTGTAGTATCATTATTATTGATTTTTTTGTTGTTGAATATTATTATTTAGTACTACAGTATGCCCGCAACTTCGTGCACGCTTGATTTGAAATTCACGCAGGATACCCGGGACACAAAGAACAGCAGGATTAAAAAAAGGATGTAAGCTATCGTTTTAGTGGAAACTGTGTTGGAATAAGTTAATTTTTATGCACCCGGACAACTATAAACCGCTCTCGGAAAGATACTCGGGGTTGCCGTTGATCAGGGAAAAAATCTCATTGGAATCTCATGATTTTTTTCTCTTAAACGGGCCATTTTAAATCATAGCGAGAAAACTTCTTGCGGATTCCGAGAATAAGTAACGCAAATTTTAAATTTAAGAATTTACTGTCGATCAGCGACAACGCATCGAAATTTGTAGTAGTTTTTACATGAATCCCGAACAAACAGACAAACCGACAAATAGATAAAAAGACAAGAAATCTAAAAAAAAGTACATTGTGTTCTCTATAAATTTATATAGTCTATTCCAGTTGTTTTTTTTTTACCTTTAATGTACAGATATGGCATGTTTAGAATTTTATAATATTTTAGATTTTTACATTACATGTTCCAAACAAATACTTATTTTTTCTTTATTTATTGGTCTATAAATAACTTATAGACTTTTACGTTTAAAAAATCTGCGACTCACAGAAACAGACAGACGGATATGACGACAGGCTAAGGGTTCGGTTTTTGCCAAAATGTTTACGGGACCCTAAAAACTAGTCATTCGAACCCTAAATAAGTGATTAATAACTTGACAAATTACTGGTCTTGGGTAGTTTGACTTTAAAGGTTGTTTAAAGGAAAATATAATCAATGCGGAAGGAGCCGCGGGAAAGGTTAGTTGATATTTTAATTTGTGTGATAATTTGTTAAAATCTCAAATGTCTCCTAAATAGTGTTATTTGAACACTACCGCCTTAGTCTTACTGTTTAAAAAAAAATCTATTATGAATATTTATTTATTAATCAATTATAATGTCGTAACAATCCTATCACTAAAGCGAAAATGTAAGCACCTTAATGTAGTAGTATCTTTTTAATCGACTCAAAAAGGAGGTTCTCAATTCGGCTATATGTTTATTATGCGATTTTTCTGTCAATTTTGGACCGATATTCAAATTTTTCATATTTTTGAAAGAGTACATTTTTAAGGTGGTCCCATTGTCACCAAATCAGGATCTGAACAGTAAATTCCAGGGATATCAAAAGTAACTCTTAAATATTAAATCTTTTTCTTAAGCTATTTGCGTAAGTAATTGAAAGGTAGAAAATAAAATACATTTGAACAAAAATCGTAGCAAATTTAATTTTTTGTTTTTTAATTTGTAAAACGTTTTGATTTTTGTTAAAGCATTTTTTCTAGTACGTTATTATTATCAGTGTCAACTCAATTAAGTTTAGTGACGGTAATAGGTAGTTTTTGTGGGAACAAAACGAGGGAGTTTTTGTGGTAACGTCAAAAGTCATGTTTCATTAAGCTTTCGTGTGCTTGACACCTCCATCTCTACAGCGCCACTACGCAAACCGTATAGATTAGGCGCGACTGCGCTGCCGGCGTACTTTCTCTATCAAGCAGATATCAGCGGTATAGGAGAGCAGACAACGTTCATGTGCATGGAAAAAAAGCTGAACGTTGTAGGCGCGTCAGCGGCGAGGCGCCGGTGTCGCCTACATGTTATAATTAAGCGAAACTTGTTTAACAACAATTAATATTGTATGAGTTCACGTAAGTCAGTGTTCGTACAAGCCACAACATGCTGCGAAGTGGTGGTAAATTTGATTAGCCTTCCCTATCTCCCAGATGTAAGAACACAACTCACAATATCTCTTTTCTTTCCACACTCCTCTATTTTGACATACATCTTCTGTCACACCACAAATCATCATATTTTATCATATTTCACGCAGTCTATTCATCTTTTTTTGGTCTACCTTTACATCTGTACCCATCCATCTTGTAATTTAACATTCATTTTGTCACGTGACTTTCATCCTTCCTCATTATATGCCCATACCAACTTAGTCTTCTCCTCTCAATTTTTCAGTCACGGGTGCAACTTTCGAAGATCCCCCTAGATTATGCTTCCATAGAGTAAATAATAACCATAAACGAAATGAAAACTGAATAATTAAAATAAACACGTTGGCGGTAGGCAAAATTACTTTTGTTGATTTTGGCTCCAACACCTTTGGCATTGATTTTGCTAATATCGCCACTGTAACTATGAAAAGTGACAGGTGAACTAGTGTAGCAAATTAAGCTCTATAAAATAAATTTTGACTGGTACATTGTACAGTAAGGTTTTCTGTATACCCGTGGACAGAACAAAACTCATATGAGTTACACTAACTACATTAAGTACATAAAGTATGTACACGGTTTTTGTCGGTAGGCTAAATAAAACTTTTTTTTTTGAGCGAGGAATATGACTAACGATTTACGCACTCTCTGGCCGTCACTAGGAATGCACGAATCACAGGGGGTAACGCTAGCAATTGTATGCTTTATTACGTTCGTCGCGATGGATTACACAGAGGAGTGTGGAGACTCGAGTGATGCCACGGCGAGCAACTCAATACCACTAAAAACCCCCTCCCTGACAACCTGCGCTTTGTTGTGATGGAAAGACTGAGATATAGAAATAGTACGCAACAGTCATGCTAAATAAAACTGTAATAATACTCGTTGACTCTTAACAGCTTTGTCTTCCGTGATTACGGCTACTGAAAAGTGACCGAAACGTCGGAATAAAAAAAAACTAAATAAATTACCACGCTTAAAACTGTTTAAACGTAGTATATTAAATATAATACGGCTATTGTAGGTTTAAAAAAATAAAAGTTTATTCTTCCCTCACTGGTTTATACGTAACCGTAAGTAAAACAACGTAAGTAAGTTTTCCGCTTCCGTCAAGTCGAATAGGTGTACTGATAACCTGAAGCTTTAATGTGTCAAAATATCGATTAAAGCGGGTAGTTAAAACAATAACAAAATTAAATCTGGCATAATTAAAGCCATACCCGGATGTGTTTCAACGTTAAACCTTTCAGTTTTGATATTTTAAACATCTGAGTCACCAATTTTGACGCCATTTTCAAGCTCTGTGATGGTTTCTTTACCATATGAAAATTATAATTTTACAATTAAACATATTTGGTAAATCGTGGGAGAGTTTGATTTATGTATATTGTAAGATGAAGGTCGGTTCGTCATAATGCGATATGTAGTTTAAGGTATGTCACCTTGGTTTGAACTTATTGAATATAGTTTAGTCTATTTATATATTATATATATATATTATATTAATTTAACATGGAAAATACATATAGATAAATAAAAAATAAATTGAGATCTCTAACAGGTAGACTAAAAAATTTGCAAGATGTGTGCCGCGTCAAGTACGTTATACAATTTACAATTGTCTGGTTAAGCCGCATATTGATTACCTGATAGAAATTTGGGCTCATCAGCTAAAACAAACTTCAACGATTACAAGTAACACAAAATAAACTAATAAAATCATTATTTAATTTGATTTTCTAACGCCTACACATGAATTTACAAAACACCAAAATAATGAACATCAAACAACAGTATACTTTAACATATGTACATTAATTTATAAAATCTTAAACAAAAAGTTCATTCGACATAAAATTTATCAAAGGCACGAAATACAAAAATTCTTCTAAGAAATAAAGATAATTTAGTTCTCCCGACTCCCCGAACAAATTACGGCAAAAGCAGTATATTATTTGAAGGAGCCCAAACATATAATCAACTTCCAAAAACCATAAGAGAAGCAAAATCTATAAACGTGTTCAAAAAATGCCTTAAAAATCATGTGTTACAAAACATTTAAATTAGCAAAATTAAATATATAAAAAAAAGCAATACTAAATATATATAAATACAATAACTGCAAATATTATTATATAAAACACTACTCATGTAAAAATAAATATATTATAAAAATTGAATAAATTATACAATGCCACTTCCACGGAATCTATATCCTTGTTGCTTTTGGTTTGAAGGAACTTGTAACTTGCATGTACAAAAAAATAAATCAAAACTACCTGCAACTTTTAGTATTTGTGCTTTCTATCTCGTTACAAATTACAACTTATATTATAAATTGTTCTCATAGTTTAAGTGAATTGTAAAATTCTTTTATGAGAAATAAAGTTCTTTAACCCGATTTATTATCTAATAGCTTTTTCGCATGGCTTCTCTCGCGTTATCCGTGCAGGAACGGAGAAAGAATGGAATTTCATGCGGCAGGGCGGCCTGTCGTAAGAGGCGACAGAACATCCCACAGCCAGGTGGTAGGGCATTTGCCTGGTCTAAAGTATGTCGCTATAACAACCTTGAGTTTTGTTCCGGCATTAGTGACCAGGTTCCAGTCACGCTTTAAAGACCAGCAGCGCATTTGTAGCACCTTTGGTGTTGTAAATGTCAATAGTCGATAGTAACCGCTTTCGATCAAGTGGGCCGTCTGTCTGTCTTCCTGTCTGTCCTGTCTTTGTGCTGAACTTCTGCAATAAAAAAATTAAAAAAGCTTTAGTAACTTAGAAATGTCGATTTTAATCTTTAGTTGAAAGTGTTTGTCAAGCTCCATAACGTAAATATTCATCAATTCATACTTTGAAGTTAGAGGAGTTTAAATCACGCCATCTAGCGATTTAAATATATAATCAGTTAAGAAACAACACATAATAAAAATTATATAGAATCGTGCTTAATAACCATTAAAATGTAGGTGCATTTATAAAACAATTAAAATCTTGTATCCTACCTATGATTTTTCACAAGATCTTCATAATGATCGTCCAGACAATAAAAAAATCCTAATTATCAATTTCATATAAAACCCATTACTTTTTTGTGTATCACATAAACACTTGGCCAGAAACATCCTTAAGATTGTAACACTTGTCACGGTTATAATAAATAAATTGAGTAATTTATTTATTACACCTTGTATTCAGACACAATAAGCCAATTTACGTTCTGGCTCCAAAACCTTTGGCCTTATAGAATCGTTGCCATCGACCATCGCGACATTGTCCATGTGTAAGTGTCACAATAGCAGCGACATATAAAGAAACGTCACTTTACGAACTTCACTACATAACTATACGAACTTCATTACATTACATTACTATACGATATACGTTTTAAATTACCAGCGTTAACGAATAATTATTGTAAAACGAAATATACGAATTTAAACGAGAAAAATCGCACCATTTTTGGATATCCTCCGTTCCTGTGTCTACAACTTGTAATTTTTTTTTAATAATTCTTAAATCTAAACTACTAAACTGCATAACGTGTTTATTGTTTGTTTTGTATGTCTATGTACGTATATATTTTGTCTTATTATTAGTAACTATTTCAATTGCACTCCATCGCTATATTTGTAATTAGAATTTGTCGTTCCAAAGGTTGCCTGGAGATGGCTTTAAGCATCCGAAGCAATAAGGCCGTCCATTGTAGGAACTACCTTTTAATATTTAAGCTTATTGTGTATTTTTTCTCTCTAATGTTGGTGTACAATAAAGAGTATTGTATTGTATGAAGATAAACTTTGATAAGATCTCCATTATCGTCCAAAAGTCTAGGAGACTCTGAAAGTTAAGCTTTAAGGATTAACATGCCGAAGACGTATCAAATAATCTCAAACTTATTTTCTAAATGACACACCTTTGTATGTCACTTGCTTTGCATAAAATTACCCTACTTTTATACAAAGGCCCTCAGAAAAGTACGTGAGGAAAATACAGTCTTTCACTTGTGCAATTTTTAGGTTTGCCAAGTCTTGGATTTCAAAAGCGGTGGTTCATCTACACAATTTCTTGAAGATTTGATTATAACTTTGTTTTAGTTGATAAACTGTTGTACTCAATCGAATAAGGGTCAAGTAAGGGTGGATGCCGCGTTGTCAACCAGTAAATCTCTGGTGGCCAATGAGTAAACGTAGCGTAATCTATGAATTGCCGAGCAGTCTGTCACCTGATTGTTACTATTACTAGTCTATACGTGAATTAAACGTGGTTGTTATCGAGTGGTCCACTCGTTGTCTACGCGTGGACGGGTCCTATGAGCTAGGGGTACTTTAAAGTTGAATAGTTGAATATTTTAACTATCAGATATTTCTGGAGAAAAATATATTCATCACTAATTCCAAGTATACAATTTCATTGAATTGGTTTTACAGTTATAAGAGCTATGAATAAGGAATAAATAAACATACAAACTAATTCCTTTCACTAATACGCAACAGTGTATGTCGATTTTTTTTAAGTTATCTTAAATAACTATCTTATATTTCAATACATTTCGCGAAATAACATGCGCCCTGAATACAAAAATGAGAACAATAACTTAAATAACTGGTTGATGATATGTATATTGAGAATGTTACTTAAGTGTATTGTGTGAAGTACAAAAGCTTTGGTTTTTGACCTACATCCATTGTAAAACGATAGGTATTTAAAATAAAATTTAGAACATTGTTGCAGTTAAGAGAGCTGACAGTAAATCAAGTGTATACTTTATTTATTGTAATTATTTACAAGGGCTTTTCATGTAGTTTCACCGGCGTAAGATTCCGACCCATATCCTGTGGGAAAGCTGTCGATAAATACAGACTACAAACAAGGTGTTATGCTAAGCAGGAGGGATTATTATTCCACTCTATACCTGGTCTGTTTTATAAAACTTGTTACAGTTTTACTATTTCATCTTGTTTCGCACTCGTCTTATTTTTTTATCTAGGTATAGTAATATTTTGTTAACTATCTCGTGTTTTACCTATAGTATTTAATTAAATCTTAAAAGCAATAAAATCGGTTTATATTTGAAGTCTTGAAGATAAAATAACACATACAGTTAATATCACGTTAATAACATTTTATCGTCTAGTTAAATTTTGTGGCTCTATACTTCAAAGTGAATTTGATCTCTGAAACTATTATTTTCCATTTCTCACTATATCTGTCGTTGATTCCAGTCAATAATTCCAGGTGATTTTCGTATAATGAAAATATATTTACATTTCCATAAACCTCCTAATGATAATCATAAAATGATTCAGTAAATCATGTATGTACATGATTTACTGAATCATCTTTCACCATACCACATCTAGAGGAAAGAGTTGTGTGTGACATAATGCATGCAAAATCGGAATTCGTGCTTCATTGAAAAAATGCATGGACACTTGGCAAGCATGGCTAATAAACTAAAGCTGGTATTAGCAACGTTGCCACGGTTGATGCCTGATTATGCCAAAGAGGACAAGCTATGCGACTCGAGATATTTGTGTAGTTTGTCATGTAAGGTTTTGTAAAACTTTGTTTGTGTATGACTGGCTACTAAGCTTAATAATAAGTATAATCCTGTTAACGTGGTAGGTAACAAACGCTGTAAGCTGCGTACGGCGTGACACTTTAAACGACCGAGGATTGCTTATTAAAATGCTCTAGAATGGTTTCTTTTACACGCCGAAAAAGTTTCAGCATTGTTGAGCGCGGCGTCCATATGTCGTATACAGCATCCGCAGTAGTTTTTGGACATTTCAGTGTAATTAATCTGTCAATCAAACTTGTCTAATTATAGAGAGTGCACGAAAAAAAGTGACGCGCGTCTCGGGGCGAGTTCCTTTTGTGCCTCACAACGCCCAAAATGCTCCTTTAACCGTTCCACATAGCGACGACGTTATGGTTGCTGTGAAAAGTCATGATTTTCGCTCACGCAGCGCTCACATCCATCCATGTGAAGAGGTGGGTCGTATAACCCTAGCCACTTGAGTTTACAATTGTAACGCCCGCAAGCAAGCGGTAAGCTTGTCAGCTTAGGTGTTTCCAGAGTATCTATTTTCAAAATCATCCGATTCCTGACAAGGGTAATTGATTTTTAAAAAATGTTATGATATCTTTGAGTGTTTTTCGCTATTTAATACAGTTTAAGATTTGGCCCTGAAGACCCACTTAAAAAATTCAACCTGTATAGGTGGTTATTTTTTTTCACTACCGTTTAGCACACGAAAACACATACAATAAGTAATAAAGAACAGTTGGTAAATATATCGCTATACAAGGCCGTAAATAGGTAACTGTCCTCTTTTTTTATAAATTAATTATCACAATTCTCAGTTAAACACCGTACATATCAAATAAGATCTAAAATCTATTATTTATAATTAGTGTCTTCACCCGTGTAACAATAGGAGCTTAGAGATAAGATCGGTCATGAACCGTGACGCGCTTTCTACGAGATATTCATCAAACGTGACTGGTACACGGATATTGTAATATATTGAATGACATATGTATACGTAATACAGTAATTACTTCGTTCGTGTAAAACACATTATGTCTGGCCGTTTCAAAATGATATATCATTTTTTATGTTTATTAGTTATAAGTAGACTAAATTTAAATAAAATACATAAGCAAGATAAAACTCGTTTTTTTAATTACCATATTTTTGCGTATAAAGTAATATAACATTTTAGAAAAAAATATGTTACGTTAAAACTGACTGAAGTGATAACACCTCATAAACACCTCTTTGGGCTTGTGTCCATTTATGTGTCCATGCTTGACCAAAGCGATTTGACGGATTTTGCACATCAGGTATCTGGATGTACAGGTGTCATCACGTTGTTTTCCTTCACCGTTAGCATATGGTAATTATAGTAAGCACATTAGGTCAGAAAACTGTGTAAGCGGTGCTCGCTTTCCTGCTTGGATTCAAACCTTGAAAACCCTTGACCTTTGGACGCGTGCGCTAACCACTAAGCCATCACGTGTTTTTTACTTTGACAATAATTTTACATCAAGTATTTTATTGTATATAAATTAGTTAAGATATTTGACGAATTTTACATATAACCTAAAATAGGATAGATACTTTTTATGGTGGTATGAAAAAGGTTCTTGTAAGATATTATATTACTTCAATTCCAAACAAATTAGCAAATTTTGATCATATTGAATAATACCTATGTTTAAATTAACCAGTAATAAAAATAGTTATATATATATATATAATTGCATGAGTTCAGCAGACAGGCAGACAGCTTACCCGATGAAAAGCGGTTACCAACGCCTATGGACATTTACAACACCAAAGGTGCTACAGATGTGCTACTGGTCTCTTAGAGGAAACTGGAACCTGGCCGCTAATACCGGAACACAACTCAAGGTTGTTGGTATACTCTAGATTCCGGTCTAACAACATAACACTCCTGGGCCTTCCAGACGGTCAAATACCCTACCTGACTGTGGGTTGTTTTGTCGCCTCTTACGACAGGGTCACCCAGCCGCAGGAAATTGTATTCCTTCACCATTCCTGCACGGTTGAATATGATTTTATGGCTTGATAAAGAACTTTAAGTCTTATTTTTATTTGATCGAAGTGTTTTTATAATTGGTTATAACCTTGTCTCAGTTTAATTATATGTCTCATTTTTATCAAACAGTGGAGTTTTTGTTGTAACTCCAAAATTCTTATTTCACTAGACACTTGAAATTTTTTACACACAAATGTAGTTTAAAAACAATCAACATCCTACATAAATACCGGTGTATGTTTTTAAGACAACCTGTACGCAATTATAAAGACAATGCATAGTAAAACATTAACTTGTAAGTTCCCACCAAAAGCTTATTTACATAAGTATGTCATTGTATGATATCTGTTAATCCACTATTGAAAGAAGCAAAATAATGTATCACCAGTGAAACCACTTGGAACAACTAGTCATAAAATAAAATCTATTTAGTACTTACTCTATATTCAAAGGTAAAACAGTCACAGAATTGATAATTATCTAACTGTTACTCATAACTACTGGTCAGTGTTAAAATAACAAGGCCTTAAGCGAACCTTGACTTGAGTATCCTTTTATATTTAGTAGGTGTTAATCGCATGTAATTCTTTGTTAACGGCGTGTAATGGGTTATGCTTTGATGGATTTAGAATTAAATGAAGCAATACGAACATTTTTACTGAAGTTAGTAGTTAGCTAAGGTGTAGTAATCTATATTAATATACTATTAGTGTTGTACTCACCATGGCATGCGCACATCTGTCAACTAAGCTACGGTGGTGTTTCATAGCAGATAATTCGGGAACCTAAGACAATTCCAATGACCTTAACAGCGTCGACTCATGTTTTTCTCTGGCAAAGGGGTTGTTGCATCCTTTCTGGTGCTTCAATGTTCTATATGCTAGGGAATCTATATTTCAATGAATACGCAGGAGCATATTGTAGCAATGTCTCAGGGTCTTTATTGGAGCAGTGAGATTCCCACATTCACTTCTCAAGGCCGTTTTCTGATGAAGTCTAAGCTAAGGGACAGCATTTTGGTACCTAACCCCGTGGGGTGTCCGTAGGAACATTCTCGCCTCCATGTTTATCAAAACCGGCAAGAAAGATTGATTAATTGAGAGCCCCTTGGGCTAAATTTGAACAAAGTCCTTTCAATAATTCTTGAAATAAAATATTTTTGAAATTAAACGTTTGTATAATATTCTGCAGCCAAATGACAAAACAGTACATGTTTGGCAATTGTATAGACCTTTCGCAGTTTTGTTTGAACTACTAACGCCATCTATTGACGTGACACAACAAATAAATGTCAACATCCGATTCTTATTATTATTTAAAAGTTAATTTATCACCTGATCACAATGCTCCTGAGAAGGCCTACAGTATAGTAAATAGACACGAGCAAAGCTTTAGCTCTTTTAGCGTGGGCCAACCTTGAGACTGCCGCTGCATGCGATCGGGGGTCAAGAGGTGAGAGAGTGGCGAGTTTGTTTATTTATCTTCTGATTTTTTATTATTGAATACTACATGGATGCTACTGAAGCCATGGTAGCTAAGCATTATTTTAGCGTACATGCGTTCCAAACTCAAAGGGCGGGCTTTCGACTCTTGGCTCGAAAGCATGCATCACTTAGGTAATTTTCTGCCTAATATATACATTGTCGTGGTAGCGTAATGGTTAGCGCATACGTCCTAAACACAAAAGGTCGCAGGTTCAATCCTGGCCGGAACACATGCATCACTTAGGGTGTTTTCTGACCTAATGTGCATATTGTTACAATTACCATGTAGTTAACAACGGTGAAGGAAAATATCGTATAGCAACCAGCACATCGAAATAGCCGATGCGTTCAACCTGCCAACCTGCCTTGGACAAGCGTGGCGACTATATCATCCCGTTCCACTATAAAATTCTGCTATATCCGTGCAGGAACGGAGAAGCAATACAATATTCTGCGGCTGGGCGGCCTGTCGTTAGAGGCAACAAAACAACCCACAGCCTGGGTGGTAGGGCATTTGCCCGACTGCATGGCTACTACCCTTGTTCTAGAGTATGCCGCCATAACAACCTTGTGTTGTGTTCCGGTATTAGTGACCAGATTCCAGTCTACCTTGAGAGCAGCAGCGCATTTGTAGCACCTTTGATGTTGAAAACGTTTATAGGCGATGATAACCGGTTTCCATTAGATGGACTGTCTGCCTGTCTGCTGCAATCCTGCAATAAACAAAAAAATAACTCCAGTGAATGAACTCTAGCAATAGGAGTTTATGAGCCGTTATTATTTGTTTTACATACATACATAACTTCACGCCAGGTCCCTTGCGGGGTAGGCACGAACAACAGAGCGCCATTCAGGCTTATTCTTACACACCTCACTTGCTTCTTTGACATTCATAGCTCTTGTCATGCACGCTCGTCTGTTCTTAAGGCTCCTAACATCACCTTCTGCTAACACATGATTTAACACTAACACATATTGTTTGTTTTAACACTTTATACTATTTATTCTCTATATGTTTGGAAATATGAGTTAATTTATGAATGTTATATATTATTTAAATTAAGAATTGGTTTAAATATGTATGTTTAAATCTATTCAGTCTTATCTTATATTTTGTTATACCTACATACATTGTCAAATTAGTTCAAACCTCGTTTAAACTATGGTGACTTCCATGGCAGCAAGTTCCTTTGGGACATTCCTGCTTGTTACTTAAAAGAGCATAAATAAATGAGGCATAAGAAAATATTCGATCATAATTATAGTTGAAGATGATTTTTAAAACGCTAATCTCCTTAGACTTAACCCATTTCTACTATAATATTACATATATAATTGAGGAAAGCCGACTGGTTTGTCTTGAAAGTCATCAGATATTACTTTCGCTTAAAAATCACACATCATATTATAATAATATAAAAATAAACCTAACATAATAAATATCCACTGTCAGATTTCCGGTATTATAATTATGTAATATAACGCACTTATATAATTACAACCTTATTTCAATAAAGGTTGTTTGAGATTTTATTTTATTAGTTTAAGAAGATGTTAAGTATTAGATATGCTTTGATGTAATACTTTTCATTGAAAATTGTACTTTCTATCAAGTATACGATTTTTTTTGTGTATTTATTTTCAAAAATGTATAATTTCCATTACAATGATTATAAGTCGTGGGATATTATTTGTTTATAATCAAAATTTGTGTTTTTTATAAGGGGCCATCCATACACCGTCACACGTTAAAGGGGGAGTCGACGAGGTGTGACATTGCGTGACAAGGGTAGGCGGGTTGCTAAATTTCATGACGTCACATTTCAAAATCATAAATAGAGGGTTTTCTTTTTTATTTATTTTGATTCTTTTTTTATATCTCTTACTTCTAATACAAAATTTTTATTATATAAACTTTATTATATTTACTATATTTAAATATATATTCAAGTATCTATATTTATATACGAGCTATTCCTAGTATAGTCAGGTTTTACTGCTATTTACATAATTCCAATTGCTAAACCAACAAACTCTTATCACAGCTTTTTTGCCTTGAGATTCTGAATCCTAAAATCTAATAATATATTTAACTGATAATTTAAGCTAATTACGGAACTGCTGTTTTAATTTTATAATTTCTTGATGTGAAATTGCAAACTATGTGATGACACTAGGGAGAAGTCTCATGAATGTGACCAGTTGTGAGTAGGACGAGGGAGGGTTCAAAAAATAATGAAATTCGTGTTATGTAATTTGTGAATGACCTCTAATATCTCAACTGTTTAGACATTTGCAACCTCCCTTTTTTGTTTTCATATGGCGTCGGTTCTCTTGGAGATGAAAATTTGAATTATTATCAATATATATGAATACATAAATAGCCAAAATTAAGTTTATTTTCAAAGAGACTGAACTTCGGTCCACACAAAAGGAATTAATAATAAAAATATCAATACAATAGTAACTGGTAATTAACGAAATTATTCCAATTAAGATATTTTCCTTTGTGTAGGTATCGGTTTTACTCTTTTCTATTAAGCCATGCATCCGGTCTTTGTTTCGTTAAGTTGTAAACAACTTAACGCTTTGAGATTTTGACCAAGATAACACCGCCTTTCGTTGATAATCTTTCCATATTAATCTTATGTCCAAATTCCCAAAGGTCTATTAAAAGTCTATTAACTCCAAAGAATAAATATAGCAAAGTAAAATTAATACTTTAAAGGAATAATCAGAGTAACATGGGCCATGTAGAGCGGATGTAGGTGGATTGGGGAGTGAAGAAAGCATACTTCGGACGACCAATCGGTCGGCGCCCGGTTGGTCGCCCCAAGTATTGCTGAAAGGATAGAGTAGAAGCTGACTTGACCGCACTACAAGCCCACAATTGGCACTGACACTGGGCAGGACAGAGGGAAGTGGCGTGCTCTCGTTTCAGAGTCCAATACTCACCTTGGGTAGCTGAGCCAACGGAGTTAGTTAGTTTAGAGTAACATAATTTTATAAGATTTTTTGGCGCAGTTTCGTACCATACCGTGGACTTACTCGAAGAATTGTTTTTTCCAACAATATTAACAACTCAATAACTCTATAATATAAGTTGCAACCTATATGGCAATGTGCAAAAAGTGTATTTCAACTCATTGATTGATTGATCAATAATTATACATTAGCAAGATATTGCAGTAATAGGTCAAGATTTAGAGTGCTAATGTAATCCGTATGTTTTTTTTATTATATTGCATATGATGAAGCGAATTGTAATATTTATATTTTATCTCACATTTGAAATCCAAAGTAGAGCTGTTAACTTTTTTTAGTGAAGTGAGTTCCATGAAATTATTTTTAGAATTTAAGACAAATAAATAAGTAGAATACTATGCAATACGAAAAGTGATTAAAGACATTTAATTTATAGATTTTTAAATTTAAATAATATTAGCCTGTCAAAGAAGCAAGTGAGGTGTCTAAGAATGGGCCTGTGTGGCGCTCTGTTGTTCGTGCCTACCCCGCAAGGGACCTGGCGTGAAGTTATGTATGTATTAGCCTGTTAATAATAAATTGCGTAAACATACAATATATGTACCTACCTATATAAAGTAAGTGCTACATCAAAATTATCAAATGGTCATAAATAAATTTTTGTTATATAAATTGTATAAACCTTGTATCGAATGCAGCGACTGTTTTCTAAGAAACGGCAGCGGCCGTTCAAATCCGAAAAGTTACATAAAAGATTGTCACGCTACGCTACTAAACTAAACACTGCAAGGTACAAACTTATGATTAATAAAAAATAATTTATTTATGGAGAAAATTCATACTTGTTCTAGAGAAATACTAAGCGTACGTAACGTACAAAATTATGAAAAAAATCTCTATACTTAATCCTAAATCTCTAGAGGGTAACATAAGTTGCTTATCGTTCGCATTTTGATACCGAAAAAGATCAGTAAAATTGCAACGGCAAATTTATGTGACTTATTATAACAGCAATTAACAGTAGTTTCTGTATACTACCCAATATATTCACGAGTGGAGTGGCGTGGCATTCCTAACACCGGCTCTACACGTTGGCCCCAACGCCACTCGCCCAACGTGTGGATCTAGGAAGTAGTGTTGGCCCCAATGTTGGAGCGACCGTTGGTAGTTGGCCAGCAAGTGTCGGTTTTATCAAAGGAATCTGTACCAACGTTCGCGATCCGTCCACATATTGGCGATTTGCTCAGTCCTGTTGCGTGTTGCAACTAGTGCGTACGTCATCCACCATCTTCTTTGACGTGGCTTTTTCTTTTTTTTCAATAAGAAATATGTCGAATACGCACTCAGTACTGTAAAAGCGCTTAGAAAAATTTCTAATCGGACATCTTCACATTGGCTCTGGCGGAAAGGAACTAGTATTAAAGCCAACGTGTGTACGCTTCACCAAATTAACCGACCAACGTTGGTATCAGCGTTGGGGTCAACGTGTGGACCCGGCCTTATATTATATTAATTTTTATATTAACAACTCACCAACGTCGCACTGCTGGGCTCGGGCCTCCCACTACAAGGGAACGGTCAGTATACCCGTCCGCTTGTGCAAGGCGGTTTGGCACGTTTGACACATAGGCTATCTCGATGTGCAGGTTTTATTACTTTGTTTTCTTTCACCGTTATTAGCACGTAGTAATTATAACAATATGCATATTAGGTCAGAAAACTGCCTAAGTGGTGCATGCGTTCCGGTCAGGATTCATACCCTCGCCTTTTGAGTTCAAAACGTGTGCGCTAGCGATTACACTACTAGTACCATGACCTTCTTTAGTTGTCTAATAACTATAAAAACTAAAGAAAGAAATAATCACTATAGATGCTACATTATTTAGAATTGACTTAAATAAACATACATACATAACTTCACGCCAGGTCCCTTGCGGGGTAGGCACGAACAACAGAGTGCCATACAGGCTTATTCTTACACACCTCACTTGCTTCTTTGACATTCATAGCTCTTGTCATGCACGCTCGTCTATTCTTAAGGCTCCTGACATCACCTTCTGCTAATACACGATCAATTTGATCATGGAAGGTGTGTCGTGGCCTTCTGCGACTTCTGCATCCATCCACTTTTGCATTGTATATCTGTTTAGTCATTCTTTCATCATACATTCTTTCCACATGCCCGAACCACCGGAGCATTCCTTTCCTTACCT
This sequence comes from Dendrolimus punctatus, assembly GCA_012273795.1. Taxonomy (NCBI): domain Eukaryota; kingdom Metazoa; phylum Arthropoda; class Insecta; order Lepidoptera; family Lasiocampidae; genus Dendrolimus; species Dendrolimus punctatus. The sequence continues at coordinate 3,780,405 of CM022529.1, read as the reverse complement.
TTACCCCGACACTCTCTTTCTTACTTCGGTATTACGAACGCGGTCCGCGAGCGTCACTCCGGAGATTTTGCGCAGTGCTCGCATCTCGACCGCGTTTACTCTACTTAAATAAACTTTAAAATTAATTGTTCCTCTAAGCATTCCGTAGCAGCAATCTACTAAAGGATATGAAATTAGCCAACGAACAAAATAACGATACTTATTACATACGAATTTAAGTGTTATTACTCAACTTCCGCCAGAGTGCGCTCTTAACTTGCACAGCGCCCACTATCTGTGCAGTTGCAACGCTTACTCAATCCGCTCGATATATCTGAAACCTGTTAATAATAGAAGCTGTTCCGTTTTTAGGGTTGCAAAGCCGTTTTGGAGATAACGGAATCCCTTTTCGCCATTTCCATCTCTCTTTAGATCTAAATCATTTTTTTCAGAGATAACTTGAACTATATGGATTGTCCATCTTCTGATGGACTGCAGCAACAATAAAGATGGTTACTGATGAGGGCGTTGAAACTAAATCGTTTTGATTTAGGCATGTCTGAATGCCTGTCAGAATTTCCCTGGAGCCATATTTGATTCAAATTCAAAATTCATGATTAAAAGTATTTATAATAAAACTACGTTTTGACGGTTTTAAACGCGGTAATTTATTTGATTTTGGTTATTCTGACGTTTCGGCCGCTTTTCAGTTGCCGTGATTACCGCGCTTAAAACCCCTAAAACGTAGTTTTATTACGTATACAAGTCGGGAAAACTTAACAAAGGTTAAATACCTTTGTTAAGTTTTCAGAATAAGTTCCACTATAGAACTCTTTTTGAAGGTATTACATGTAAGTCAATATTTACACCGCTACATAACGAGTTATCGCTGTTCAAAGTAGCAGAAGCTGCAGGAACTCCCCAGCAAAACATCTAGCCTAAATCTATTTTTTCATCATAATTATTTGTATAATATCTCAGGCTGGTTTTCAACAAATCTTAGTTTGTTACATGTATTTGAATTAAAAAAAATATAGTATGTTTAGGAGTGGTTGAGGCTTACATACCTGTGGCAAAAGTCCAAGATATAAAGACAAAACAAAATATATATGATATATAGATATGGATGAAATTTTGCTACAATATCCTAGGTTTGCGTTTGAACATTGTGCATTTTTTTGTAATCTTTGTTTTGGTGAACAATAAAGTGTTGTCTTTGTCTATTATCTTAACTGATCTCGTATCTGATCTTACCTTTAAGGTACCTACCTACCTTAGGACTTGAAGCTATGTGTGTTGTAGGTTTCGGGAAAAACAGATGAAGTGAATAAAAACTAGGGCTAACCATCATATGTGTAACTCAAGATTTTAATTTCTAATGTAAATCGAGTATTTGAAATCATGTCGCTATTCCTTGATGGGTTTTTTTAAGTTAACGTGGAGATACTAGCCTTTAAATTTAATAGTAATTGACAGTGAAATCAATTGAGATACTTTTAGTCAGTTTAATAAATTATTAAGCCTTTTAATTTTGTATGAGAATAGAAAGTTTTGACTTCATAATTCAAATGAGTTAAATAGCGTATTAATTAATTGTTTAAAGAATTATTAATATTATTTTATATGAGATTAATTTTGGAATTTATTATAACGTGTACCATCTACCCAGTTATATAAACCTTACTTAGAAAACCTTACTTGGTATGTAAGTGTAAAGAACTTATATACTCACGAAGTGAAAAGCTTGGGAAATACGAAAGCCCTGATAAGAACGGTTAGTAGGCGAAAGTTTTAACTTCAAGTTTAACTGCTCTGGTTATGATAATGGTATTTTCCGGTTAAATCAGACTTTTCTTGTTTATTTATTTCAACTTCGAGAAAATAATCGTCAGTTTTGGCACAAAGTAAATCAATATATATGTACATATAGTAACAGACATTATCTTAACTTATTTTATAATTATTATTTAATACTAAAATACGCATAATATGTTTTATATACAAAGACGTGAAAATAACCACAACTCGTTTTTAAAAATAAGTATTTATTTAGTTAATTTACATCATATAAATATCTTACTATTAATGTAAATAGAATATGAATTTAAACAGTTACTACCAACATCACTTAGGATACTTCTTACACAGAAAACGGGATAGTTTCCAAGGCTTATTATTCTGAATATATGCAAGAGATGCTAAACCTCAACTATCCAATAAAAGTATCTCATTAAAAACATAAATTATGTATAATTAAATACAGACTTTCGACACATCGTTGGCAAAATGCGATCATTAAATAATTTTTTTACTAATAGTATGCATGCCGCTATTTTGATATAGGAGAATGTAATTAATTTGTTAATTAAAACATCAAGAGGTAATTATAGCGAAGTACTCGTAATCTAAGAGATGTGAACGTCAGGTTACACAATTAACCTCTTAAGAATTGGTTAATGTAAAGTATCAAAGCTAGTGCATCTAGGATTAACTAATGATTACGAAGATTGCAACCCAATTTTGTAAGTGCAAAAAATAGTACCTAAATATTATGTTTGAAATGAAATGCATGATTTAGGAGGTGGGCACTGAAAATCAGTGCTGATTCGGACCACTTTTTGGCCATACTCATTTCATATTTTGTATATGTCTTCTATTTTTTGTCTAAGAAGGAGAAAATTTGAGGCTTTACAGATTAAAGTTTATTATATTCTGTTAGTCACAGTTCCAAGTTTAACAGCTTCGAAATAGAAAAACAACAATTTAATATTTACGAACATAATTATCTATTACCTTTAACTTAATAAATAGCAAAACAGCATGGCTTGTACTTACATTTTAATAAGCGGTTCACAATTTAGTTCCTACAACTGAGTCAAATCTACTCTATTATAATTTCTCCTTTTCCAATTTGTCTGATTCGTAATTATCAGGGAATTTATGTCTACTTGCGCGTTTTAAACAGGATAACGCTCTTTTGAGGTTTTGAAGTTGAAACACCAATGACCAAATGTATACATATGTATATATTAAAAATAAAGACAGGGTTACCAGTCGTCAAATACAGGCTATTATGTACTGACAAAAGAAAATGTAGACTGTTGTTGGAAGCTAACAATTCTATCTCAAAAACTATTCGATTTTTATTACATAAATTATAAGCTAGTACAATAAAGAATTTTATAAATAATCTAATACAATAAAAGAAAACTTACTTATATTGTATTCTATAGTTCCTCAAGACTATAAGTAGAATACTGAACCTATATCACCATCTTATGTGGGTAAGGTGCCCCAAAGGCTGGCTACGTTTCCTTGCTGGATCGCCATACTGATCCGTTGCCGAGGTAAGCACCAGCCCTCTGTTCGCCTGAACATTTTATTTGTCGCATTTGAAAATAAATATTTTCTTTCTTTCTTGTATTGTTATTATATTAGTCAATAATGAGTTTGCACTCAAAACTCTATTTATTTATAAACTTTTATCATGTAGAACATTTTTACGTGTAATTGAGAAGATCGTGTAATCAGGTTATATAATGCACATAGCGACAGAAAGCTGAAAGCAAATGCACAGCTGTTACAGGTCAAGGTGGTGTACATATGTACATACGTGCTTACATGTCAGTGGGGTGAAGGGATATGAATGGTGCGAAAGATTGTAATCGAAATTATTGCAGTTTAGTATTTAATCTGGGGGCTTAATATCTGTACAATGGTCCTGATCTTAATTCTTAATTTATTATTAAAGGGCAAAAGTGAACTAGAATTTAAATACACGTGCTGATAAAAGCCAAAGCTGATATTATTCGGTTCAACAAAATTAATTTGGTCGAAAGGCGCAGAGTCTAAAGGATATTCAAAGACATTAAATGATATGAAATGAATAAAAATAAAGTCAAAATTGAAAGACAGTAGTGAAAAGTATAATACCAATTTAAGAGAAAAAAATCAGCATTAGTATAAGTAAATGGCTGAATTTGAATTGTAACTTGTTCTATTTCATATAATTTTGAATTATGCGTAATCAATACTTCCATACATTTATGGAAGAAGAAAGCTAAGAAATGACAATCTTTTTCTTCAACCAATCAATCCACTGCTGGATGTAGACCTCACCAAGTCTGCGCAACATATCCTGATCTCTCGCCTTCCCTATCCGTGATCTGAAGCACGTTGTCGGTCAACTGGGCTGGTCTTACGCTACGAAGCCCTAGCGACAATCACCCAGCAAAAATGTAAAAGTTAAATTATAAGTTTAGATGATTAATTTAAAACATATTTTGAACTTAAATCACTAATATATTGAAAGTCCTAATCAGTTCATTTTCAATTTTATAACCTCTTCAAAAAACCTATTTTTTCCATGAGCAATCATCGTTGTTACAAATCGTGCTTAATCCAAACTGCATAATAGATAAACTGTTGACAAAAAAAGGCGATAAATAGATTCGATTTATGATTAACGACCGGTTGCGGGTAGAACAAAGGCTTGCAGGCAAACAGTGGGGTGAAAGGCAAGGTGCCTTGATTCAATTATGCACGACACAATAAAAGTCTATATCTATAGAAGAATGCAAAGTAATCAACTAATATATAAGAGTACATTGCATAACTATGAAACTGTCCGGGATGAAAACCGGTTAATAAAAAAGGGCCTGAAACGACCGCTTTTGTAGAATTATTTAATGACATTGACACGTTTCCAGATATACTAGTAGTTGTCAGACATATCATAAAGCTCTATTTTAATCTGATACTTGTCATGTTCGTAACGTGAACCTGCGAAAGCGGCCTCTTTAGGCCCTCAGATGGTGCTATAGGTGATTCTTCTTCTATCAATTTCGTATATAAAAAATATTTTCTTGGAACATATCAGTTAAAAATGTTGTGAGTTGCTCCTAGTAAGGTTGGATTTAGGAAATTTTAACACACCACTGACTCAATGTTTATCGATATACATTTTTTATTAGAAAAGCAAAGGAACTTAATAAATAAGTAAGATGGCCTATATTGGTGGCAGTTGTTTCTTCCAAATAAAACTCGTTGTGTGTATGACAGTATGACTTAATATTACGATATTTACAAATATTTTTTAGAACTTTACATACAGAGAATATAATGCTGAATGGCAGGGAGAGCGTAGTAGTCGTTTTGAAGTGAAGTGCAAGTCCATAGCTTCGGCCTCCAAGACCGTTTCTTATATTGCATGTTCCTTCCGACGCCTAGCTGCTAACTGTGTGAGCTATAGGCGTATTTTAGATCTAAAATAAATGAACACGTAATCCATAATTTGAAAGAAGAACCTACCTATCTATATTGTAGAAATTTCGATTATGATTAAAAAAGTTCATTCTTAGTCATAATTCTTGATTAAACTTGTTCTAAATGTCACTGTAATATTGCGATAGGCTTGAGCAGTCACTGGGTAAAACCTGTGGACCACTTACGTGTATTAAAACCAAGCATTGCTGATGTATAAGTCGATCAAACGCTGAATACCTAATCAGCACATAACATTGTAATCGGTTTTCATATAAAATAAATATTGTATTTTAAGTCAAGGTGATTATGCAAAGTTATAATGTTAATCTTAAATTTAGAGCAGGCATATGTTGCTAGGGCTTTTTTATGGCTTCGCATCGTTCGTTTGAAATTTATATCTAATCTATCTCTCTATATTTTGAGATAAAGAGACCGTATAACATTACAGTTATTTAGTAGGATAGTTGTTCTTGTCATGTTTCTTTTTAAAGTTAATAGTTAATTTTGCTATGTACCCTCTTATTTCTAAACGATACAATCGGATATTTCCTTAATTGAATAATAATGTTATAATTTTCTTTATGCGACGATTAGCGCCTGTTATGTATAGAGTAAGTAGTTCTCTATAATTTAAAATAATTTTATGTAATAATATTTATCTGTAAAATGTGGTAACTGTATACAGATTATACTTCAAAATATCTCATTTGTATATAGACGGTATTTACTACTTTTTATTTGCATCTTAGCAGATGCGATAGATTTATACTGTGTTCGGTTTATTTTATCTAATATATAAAATTCTCGTGTCACAGTTTTCGTTGCCATACTCCTCCGCAACGACTGGTCCGATTCTCATGAAATTTTGTGTGCACATTGGGTAGGCCTGAGAATCGGCCAACATCTATTTTTCATCCCCTTAAATGTTAGGGGTAGTCCACCCCTAAATTTTTATTTTTATTTTTACCGGGCAGGACGACGTCTGCCGGGACAGCTAGTTACATGTAAAACTTTAAATATATTGTTTTATATAATATCTTGTTTAAAATATTATATGGAATTTCCAAACAGTAATGTTTTAAATTCTTGAATTGAATTCTTCTTAAAATTTGAAGTGACTTATTTATTTGATGTCGTTATTTGTATGAAAATTATATTTTAAATTTATATTATTACATCTTAAACATTTTAATTTATCAGAACCGTGTTCAATGGGTGCTCAATAGTCCAAGTAATTCACGGTTCAATGCTTAGCAAATATTGTAACGCGAGACTAACACAAAAAAATTAAGCTATTTTAAGATTCGGTAAACTATAACTTTAGATGCCTGAATATTTTTTGTCGCTTTAGGATTATTATTCAAATGATATGATCATTTTGTTAAAACTTGTATGTATAAACTCATAAAGTATGGTTAAAGTATATTATATGGTTTGCGTCTTTGTGGTTAATAGTTATATCCACTGGAAACTATACCACCACTATCCAGAATTAATTAATGTTATTTTTTATTGCATACACAGGTAAAATCAAATCATGTATAGAACAGGTCTTGTCGCCGTCGGAAACTAACTTAAATATAGATATATAATATTATCATAGATTATAAAAATAACATTCAAATTTATTTATTTATTGCAGGAGTACAGCAGACAGGCAGACGGCTTACTTGATGGAAAGCGGTTACCATCGCCTATGGACATTGCAACAACAAAGGTGCTACAAATGCGCTGCTGCTCTCCTAAGGGACACTGGAACCTGGTCAGCAAACCCGGAATCCAAGGTTGTTATGGCAACATACTTTAGACCAGGGGTGGTCGCCATCCAATCGGGCAAATGCCCTACCACCTGGCTGTGGGTTGTTTTGTCGCCTCTTACGACAGGCTGCCCGGCCGCGGGAAATTGTATTCTTTCTCCGTTCCTGAACGGATAATATTGACATTATGAAAAATTATTATACGCATGTCGTTATTATTGTCCTACATATGTAATACTAATATATAGATTACTACAGACTAATTTGATTTTTTAATACTGAGTTCTCGTAACGCATATATGCCCGACTGGATGGCTACCACTCCTGGTCTAAAGTATGTCGCCAAAACAACCTTGAGTTGTGTTCCGGCATTATTGACCAGGTTCCAGACTCCCTTAAGAGAGCAGCAGCGCATTTGTAGCACCTTTGGTGTTGCAAATGTCCATAGGCGATGGTAACCGCTTTCTATCAAGTGGGCCGTCTGCCTGTCTGCTGAACTCCTGCAATAAATAAAAAAATATATATATATACATATATCGGCTTTCTATTACTAAATCGGCTTCTTTTAGCCGGTTTCACTCTGAGAGCTCGAGGATTGGTCTACGTACTTTGGGCGTCTGAGTTAATAATTTTTTTACCTAAATTCAGTAAGGCGATACAATACTATCATATTTATGGCGTACTGGGCTTTTGGTTCGTCTTCATCAACTGTGAGATACTGTAGTAGTCCCAAAGACACTACTTGCTTTCGTAGCAGGTAACCTTAAAAATCTCAAATGAATTGTCTCGAATCAGCGGTAGAGGTCAGTCCGGTGTAATGCCCGAGTTTCGTGACAAACTGAGCCTCAACACCGGACCCAGTTCAGTCCAAGGTCATTTTGGGAATTTGTGAAATTGTCAAGATTGTTTACACTTTCACTTTATACTGTGCACGTAGGTAGTGAAAAATACGCCTACGTTATTTTTATATAATTTTAAGTGTTCACATTAACGTTCAGAAGATGTTTATTCCTTCAGATTTTTCAGTTGTGATAAAATACTACCTCATATTAAAGTACTCGTAAGTGACGATTATTGCGCGTGAGAGGCGAGACATCGGATTTTAACATAATTATTTATTTCCTCTTTAAGTACACAGTGAAACTTAAATCTAGTAACAACATTAACTAAGAGGCTGGTGCCTGAATTAGGTTAAAAAATAATGCATATATTGAAGTGATAACTTCTTATGGGAGTGTAAACAGCTTCGTTACGTAACGCGTTACGGCACCAGTCTGTGTGGCTTCCCTTTCTATCACATTAGATTAGTTTAAATTATCACTTTTGTGGGGCATCCCGAGACGCACAGCGTCTTTAAAAATAAAGAACGCTATTAGAAATAAATATTTTCTTTCTTTCTCTGTATCACGAACGCGTATACATAATAATTATATAGTGAAGATATGTTGCTGAGAAGTTTGTTGTGTTGTTTCTTTCCTGTCACAGTATAACTACTATTGCTTGGAAGCGGTGGTAAAATCACGACTATCAAATTTATTTTAATTAAAAAAATATTTAAAACAAAAATATTTTTTTAATTACATTTTAAATAAATCTAAAATTATTTATAATAAAATAAAATTTATTATAAATACATAATATTTTTTTTTATTTTTAATTCAATAATAATAAGTAGTCTGTAAAATAATAATTTATTTAGCTCTTCGTTACCCTATTATAGAGGTAGTTACATTGTACACAAAGAAAAAGAGTACAAAACCTTTATGACTTTAAGATTTAATGACTCCTGTTTCAATATTTAAGAAAAAAATTCGTCTCTTAAGCTGCATTGTAGTAAATGTCTAGCTATAATAAGAACTTTGCACAAAAATGTTGATAGCATTCGTCTGAAGCCGCCGAAAGTTGTTCTTATGTATTAAGAAACCTGTGAACCTCAAAACAAAAGGACATAATTGACATAATTGGTATTGCAAAATACACCAGACTCTATAAGTCTTGTAAGGTTGTAAGAAATTACTTTTTAATTGTGAAATTAATGTCCAGAATTCGCTCGTCAGATTCATTGCGAAAACCTTAATGAATCATTTATCACTATCGTAGAACATTGGTGTAGGTAATTATAATAATAAGAAACTTTTAAGTATTCTCTAGTAGATAAAAAATATAGTTTAATATATAAGTAAAAATCGGAACATGGATCGGATAATGGCATCAACTAAAAGTAAAATCTTATCTCAATTATATAATAATAAAACTATATCTACTAATTACAAATAAACAAAGAAATCTTTTAATTAAACATAAATCATTAGAGCCATTCGACATCCTAACCGCATCGGATCCCAGGCTCTCCACGCGCGGACGGCGAGTGAACCACTCTGCAACAGTCCGCTGCTCAAAGGCAATTTGTGCATCATACAACGGTCACTCTTTGACCACGCGAGGTTAACTGGTTGATAACGCGGCGACGACTCGTAGACGGTGGTGTTTGATTGGTGCCGGGTTTTTCTAATGAGTTTTAATATTTATACTGTTCTCTATGTCCCCCTTTCAAAAATATAATCTGTTTTATTCCTGCTATGGGTGGTCTGTAAGCGATCGCTTCTTAGCGATAAGAGCGCCCATTATGCACATTTAGAATATTTTTAGGCTGTAACTTTGTCTGTGTTTTCTGTAATGGTGTACAATAAAGTGTTATCTCTGTCTCTCTCAATATAAACATTTTATCAAATCCTTACTTATTTTGAAACAAGTAAGGATGTGAAATTTAGAGAGATGCTGTACCTTTACTAAAAGTAAATGGAAATTTTGTAATTAAAAATGTGGTATAATTTTAATATAAAAATATGCGGTAAAAGAAGAAAATGCTACATAAAATCACTATTAAAGTGTTGGACTGTATTCATCAATTTACACTTCAAAAATATGAAACCTTATTTGCAGTGTTTTAATATATACATATACAATTAATGTACAATATTAATAGTGTATTACAGTAAACTAAATAAATGTTCCACAGTGCCACCCAATTAATAACCAGCTCATATGAACACGTGTGTTATACACGACCACTTGTTAGGGCAGGCGGATAAGACCCTTTCACTTGGCACATATCTCTAGCTTAAACGATAAGGTACAATTTATATTGTATTATCTATTTATTCTTTTCAGATTGTCATTTCGATCAATTACAATATAATAATAGAGACTAATTATTTAGTAGCAGTTCATCCCAATAGCTCGGTACATTTTGTTTTAATTTTCTATAGTCCTACATTGACCGGGGCTTGTTCTTGGGTGCATTTTTATAGGGTGTAGACAGGGATAATCGCCGGTTACGCCGCATTTACATTACAGTCATAGGGCCTCTACGTGTTGGCTTTCCCATGGCCCCACGCAAGCCCTCGAGAAGTCCGGGCCATTTTTATGGTATAAAATATATATAAAAAATATATAACATAAAAAATAATAAAGTAAAACTGTTTTAATGTAGTATTAAAGCGAGGCATGAAAAATGACCGAAAGGTCAAAATAAAATAAAATACTGCGAATAAAACCGTTAAAACGTTCCTAATTTTATTATGTCAGATGTCATATACCATGAAAATTTAATAAAACATATTTGTAATAATTAAGTGATAAATTAAAACATGACCACTTTTTCCTATTTACAGGTGGAAGGAGCGCGGTACAGTAGAAGGCTGCCAGCATCAGCACCATCTGCACCGTCAGCTTTAGAAAACAGCGTTACCAATCCAACGGAAACTCAACAACGGTCAAGAGGTACTCGAAGGCGAGAAGAGGTCATTACACGCGATGTTCGAACAAGAACTCGAAGTAGGCCGGTTGAAACCACCTCGGAAATTCCACAGCCCGTGGATACACAAAGTGGTAACGAACGATTCGATTCGAGAAGAACCCTCACTCGATCACGTAGTAGGCCCGTCGAAGAGAAAACAGAAAGTGCACCCAGAGAAAACGTAATTCGAAGCAGATCTCGATCGAATAGACGGCCAATTACGACTATCACTCCTACTTCTTCTACTATTTCAACATATGAAGTGACACCCACTATTGATGAATCGAAAATCGAAGTGATCAACACTAACTTGAATGATATTTCAAAACTACCTCCCACTCAAGAAACAGCTACAACTCAGTTCAGAAGGCGCAGTTCTGTAACTATTGTTCAAACTACTGAAAGTGTCGCGCCAAGAAAAGATGTCAGACGTGGTCGTATTAATACTCGAGGCAACACAAAAGCTTCAGACCTTGATGCATCAGGCACCACTTACTCCATCTCTTATGCCGATAAGGAACCTACTACAGCAAGGACTAATGATTTGAGAAACTCAAGAAAGTTGAGATATAGGCAACGACAACCGGATACTGACACTAACTTAACAGGAGAAGGATTCAATGCAATAAATGAAGTGAAATCTAGTCAGAACAATGATATCGCTAGTCAGGTAGAAGCTCAAGTTGCCCCTAAAGAAGTTCTAATATCACAGAGTACTGAGAGAAGCAAAGGAAAAACGACCACGATTAAAGTAACCAAAGTAGTTCGGCGTCCCATAGGCAGAGGAAATTCAAATTTAAGACAAAGTGCAACATTGCCTAAAGCAAAAAGCACTGAAGAAATAAATGAAGATGACAACTACCCGGAAAGTTTTAAGGCTTTGATTCAGGCCAAAAATACATCGGTAAGTTTTAATAATTGTTAAAATTGTAAGTTTTAAATATTTTCATAATTTCATCGTAATTCTGTAATATTTTTCATTCACAGTATATTCCAAACCGTATATTTATTTAAATGTTGGATTTGGTAATTGGCAAAAAACAAATTGGCATAAAAATTGCATTAGGATTGTCTTAAATTTTCAGACACAAGCAAGCTCTCCTACAAGTGAGAGTTTGACATTGAAAGAAACACAAAAAGTTTACAAAACATACAACACAGCAGCATCACAGTCCACTCAAACTGGCCCTGCAACAAACAAGTTCTCGAGGGTAAAACATTGGTCAAATTCTCGTAACTGAAATGTCACTTCGAACATACTTATGTATTTAATCGGCACACGAATTACATGGAATACTATTTGGAAAATAAATAACTTCTTCACTAACTTCATTACTATTAATTGCTTTTTAATTTGAGTTCCGAAACTTTGCCCGAAACAAGTATATATTATAAGTGTAAAACATTTTCACAACTTTTAATACAACTAACCAATAACCCGATTAGTTATAGATGTAAAACATTTTATTGCTTTAATTAAAAGCATGGAGATGGGTAAGTAAACTGCTTTTTCATTCATAACTTTCTCTTGAATTGGCATTTTATTTAAAAAAAACGTATTAACTTTTGTATGTATTTTACAGTTACGCAAGCAAAAGGCAGAAGAAGATAAAACAGAGGATATTAAAAAAAAAGAAGATAAACCCATAGAAGTCACTTTGGCTCCTGAAGTTACAATAAGTAAAATATCTGAATATAAGCCTCGAGGTACTTATGGTCCAAGAAATAAAAAATCAACCGTTTTTACGTCAACAACCGAAGCTCTTTCTACGGACCAGACCAATGAAAAACCTCAAAAATTTACAAGAAAATTTAAATTTACTACAACAACTGAGGTACCCAAGTTGCAACGCGAGGTACAAAGCAAAAGAGAGGAACCTAATACTCTATTTAAGAAACCTTTGAATAGACCTTCGTTTACCAGAAAATATCCTATAAAAGGCACAACTAGCACTGAAATATCTGTTGTCACAGAAGCAGTGACAAGTAAAAGCACGTTGCCAAAGACTTCTTATCATTCCAGATTGAGAAATTTCAGAAACAATGCCTCAACAAAAACTACTACTGAATCTTATCAAGAAATAATTCAAGACACTGCTGAAAAGAAAACCGAAAACTCAGTAGATTCTCCACTGATTTTTACCTTGCTTGGTAATTCAGATACTTCCTCTAATAAAGTGAATGACGGGAATAATAATCAATTGATACGCAACAAGAATTCTAGTAGCAAGGAGTCATTAGAAAATACAGTAAACGAAGTTTCAGATATGGCTGAAGAGAGTGAAAACATATCTATAATTAATGTGTTGCCAACGATTTTATCAAGAATGGATTCGGATAAATATAAGTATCATTCTAATTATAAGGACGTGAATCCTACTAATGCGGAAGTAACAGAGAGATCTTCAACTGCCACTCCTATTGTGAGAAACCTCAAAACTAGAAAATATTCACGTAAACGAGTTAAGGCAAGACTGAATGACATACAAGCAACAACACCACAGGCACGTGAGAGAAACATTAAAAAATTTAGTGAATCTTTCTCAAAGACCACAGAGCCAACGAGTAATGGCGTAAGTATTGTATAATTTATAATTATTAACAATGGCAGGTTTGAATTTCTTTTTATGTCTTAAAAAAATATTTTACAGATAACATCTGAACCAGATAAGTCCAAAAGTAGATTTAGTTCAAAATACAGAGCTTCATCTAATGATAAACCATTTTACAAACCTACTGTACCCACAATTACACCGTCAACAGTAAGTACTACTATCTCCCACTATCCAAACTAATCTCGTTTTATAACTCCACAGTGCAACTGACAAAATTTAAATATTACAACTTTTCTTTTACAGATTTTATACATTCTCATGAGCAAAGCCCCTTTATACAATTGGCGTTAAGATAAAAAGACTGATTCTCAAAGAGTTGCACCTATTGACATCAAATATCATACTATAATTTTTCATGGAAATATTTTGATGATTTTGAATTATATGAGACAGATAAGGTCAAAATCATGAAAATGCTTTCTTTTGTGAAATGTCATGCTAATACTTTGTATATTGATGATGCATTGATTACTTTTATAATATTTCACATTTCAATTTAATTAATTTACTTATACTACAGATAGAATAAATATTTCAATATAAAATAATATAATAATTCCTGCTACAACTTTCTTTATTGAGTTAAAGTAATTGTTCGAAGTTTTGTATATTTCATATATAAAATAATTAATAAAACAGTTCTAGCATGACATTTATCATATTATGTTTGTGTATAACAAAGTTCTTTAATTCATTTTCTAATCCATTTCTCATTACTTGAATTTGTTTTCGAGACCTATCAGAAAACAGTATTAGTCATAACGATAAATTTCTCATTGCTAAAGGCTTGGCTGAAATTCTACGTGACTGACCACCTGTTGACAAAGTCTGTAGAAGAGCCTTATTGGTTTGACGGGGAAGATTTCGATGTTACGACACGACCAATGCCAAAAGTCGTCGCGACGCCATCATACATACGCAATATATCCTACCAACCGGTTAATGGAATCATATAGTTATAACATTCATCATTTTACCACTATCCTTGCTCATCTCATTCACACATCTATTGTAAAGGCTATGGTTTAGTTTTAAAGAGACCATCGTTTTAAGGCATTTTATTTAAATGTGCATTTGATTTACATACAAATTGGTGCTAGTTAGTTTTATAATATTATAATAAGTATGGTTATACATCTCTTTAGAATTGAACGCAACGATTATAAAACGAAAGCTTTTGCGTTAAAATTCATTAAACTGATTAAATGTTATACAAAGAAGAATATATAAAAATAATTACATATTAAAACGCATAAGCTTTTAAAATAACTAATATTCGTAACTTTTGTACATTAAGCATTCACTAACAATATGATCATTAATTAAAATTGTATATCACTCAAAACTTGTTTTAATATGCGTGAAGTATTACATTTCTTTTATTTCTTTAACACTACAATGACCTTTCCTATCTTAATTCCAAGAACGATAAAGAGGCTTTGGTCTTTGCACATTTTCCCATTGTCTTAACTTGTTTCCGTAACATGCAAAATAAGTACTAAATTTGTACACAATACCCTCTATTTGCTGTTTATATGGGTGAGAATACTTCTTATTTCAGGTAGAGGGAGAAGAAATACAATTAGGGCCCGACGTCAACGCTATTTCCTTTACTCAAACACAAAGGCCTCTGTTCTCGGCAGATCTAAGGCTTTCAGAGAGTCTGGTGAAACCGTCTCACGTTATGAATGTCGAGGCGTCACACCATTCGCCGTCAGTTACAGTATCCATATTCGATGCTTTAGCTGAAATACTTACCTCTACGCCCAGACCTCGACTTTCTACTACAACTGAAGTAACGAAACAACCCCTTAATACTGATGTTACAAAAACGATCGACGGCGTGAGTAACGTTAATGTAAATAATGCCGCAGGTGTTCCAAGTCAGGATACATTTAACGTAAACAACACGTTTATGTTAACCAGTGCCGATGTAAGCACTATTACTAAATCTGTACAGAGCGCTGACCAGACGACACCAACTGTGATTAACAGCTCGATTGGGTCAAGTGTTACATTGTCACTAAATAATCAAGATGGGAATGTAACTCCTGTGAATACACCGCAAACCCCTACCCCTGCTACATCTCCATTTCCAACTCCTACACCTGTTCCTACTACACCTATCTCTGCCAGGCGACCTTTTGCTTTCAAAGTATTATATTCAGATACAGAATCTCCAACAGATAAATCCACGACTGCACTTGAACTATCTACAATTCAGCCAACGACTGACTCAAGAACGGTATATAACACTGTGTCTGATCTTTTATTATCTAATAACAATTTAGTATCGTCAGAACTAACTAGCATGTTGTCTAATAATATTAAAAACATTATACAAAATATGGACGACGAAAGTAAATCTCGTATTTCTGGAGATATGGCTAAACTATTAAAAGAATTAGTACCTAGGGCCTTAGATAACTTGGGACAATGATGGAAGGTGTTGATAGTATTCCAAATACTACTCCTTATAGTTTAGAGGATATAAAAGATACTGAAAATATTGACATTAACACAGAATCTGTAAATATAGATGATTTAAAAAATGTAGATTTAGGAAGTGATGTAAATAGCACAGTAGATAGTAGCATTTCCCAAATTAGCCCTAAAGACGTCCCTGCTCAGGCTGTAAATAATAGTAGCTCAGATTTTACACTTGGAGTTACAGAAAGTGCACCGCCGGTTTCGAGTAGTCAGACGACGTCAGCAAGTTTAACCTCGACATTGAATGTAGTCACAGCACAGGTCTCTTCATCAACCACAGCTGCTACAACTACTACAGCTAGCACGTCTTCTGTCTCCTCGGATACGGCATTTAATCTTGTGAATAACGAGGTCAATATAAGTAATAGATTTGGTACAGTTACTACGGAGTCTACTAACCAAAAACCACTTTTACCGTTCCTTACAAATTATCAAGTTAATGATTTCACTGTCACTGAGAAGTCAAGTATCCCAGCAACTGTACAAATAACACCAGTTACAAAATCCTTACCTATAATGTCTACTCCTTCTCTTATATCTTTACAAAATATGGAAGATGTTGATTATCAAGATCCAAGTCAAATATCTAGACTTCAGTTATGGGTATTGTCTAAAAAAGCTAGGGTGCTTAAAATGATTGAAGATCTTATCAGACAACACAACAATGAGTTAGCGACAGCAACACCAGTGAATGAATTAATAAGTCCAACAGCGAAAATTAACCTTTCTGAACGTTTGACCAATATTATGAATGTAATGACTTCATCTAGTTCCCCTGAGACTAATACCCTTGACGTCACAAATCCTTCTATGATCTCTCCTATTACTACCCCTCCAACCACTACACTTGTTTCTTCACAAGAAATAACGTCGAGCGCGAGCACCATCGTCGATCTACTTGCAAGAGGATTAACAGAAACTGTAGCCGCAACAACTGATCCTTTAACAACAATTAGTGATGTAAATGTTTCATCACGTATAGCTGTAGAAGGAGTTACTTCACAAAGTTCCACTGAAACTACTGTTTCTGCTATGCCTACTCCCAGTGAATCAATTACTACAGATATAAATACTATGTCAACTCCTACAATTGCACAAACAGAAGCAGTTAATGATATTCCTAGTACTACACCTATAGTTACAACTCAGCGGAATAGTGCAGTTAAAAATCGCTCTGAAGGTGATATTACATTAACTACAGATAATACTGAAACTGTACAAACTACGACACAATCCAATACTGAAACAACTACAACAAGAACAAACACCGAAACAACAACACAACTAAATATCGAAACAACAACCAATAGTGTTTTAGACACTACGACTCAAGATATTAAAACAACTATACCTCTTATTGAAGTGAATGAAACTAGTAATATTAAATTCAGCGCTGCAGCACCAACTTTACCGAAAAAAGATTTTGTAATTTTCGGTATATTACCAAACAATACAGTGGTACGTAAAAATCCTAATGATGATGAGTTGGAACAATTAACAGAAGCAACTCCATACATCATTTACGGTGTGCTGCCTAATAACACAATAATACGTAAATTCCCGAACGGGACTAGAGTGCCAAGAGTCATGCAAAAAATTGACGTACTACCAATCAGTCCATGGAGTTTAAGAAATCCATACAGCCCTATCCATAATAATCCGGCCATTGTCAGACCGCAGTCTAACCCCATCCGAGTATCCACTAATACTGTGACATCCACAGACACATCAAATAACGGAAGTTTAACCAACGACACTGTAAATAACCAACAAAACATGGTATTAATTTTTAGTTGTTTAGCTTGAACGCTTTGCTTTAGGCCTTTTATTCAGCAGCAATTATGCGGGTGCATGCGGTGGGACGACTATTAGTACAGTGAGCTCTGCATGCATATAATTGCACTATGACGCTTGTCGAGTAACATCGCAAGGCGTAACTTTTATTTCATAATTGCAGATCTCATCGGCACTTAATATTAAAAGCAGTTTATTGGGTATAACAACTGCCACAAAAAAGTCATTTGCTGAAAAAAGCACTGCCTCGCATGTATTGAGTTTGCGCACAACTACAATGCTACCCTCTATTGACGAGATTCTGCTTAATAGTATATCTTCGGCCGCTAAACAGGAGATGGTTATTACATCCATGATGAGCTCTACTCGTGAACCGATAATATTAACATTGGATATAGATCCAGAGGTATAATCATTATTTACAAAGTCTCATTGTCTCTATATTTATTCACTTCATCATCTATATATTATATACATCTATAGAATAAAATTATTATATTCTTTTCTTAAGCAACTTCAAAAAATTAACCCGGGCCTTAAATGGGCAAGGCGTAAATTTAAAAGTAGTGTATGAAACGTTTTGGTAAAGGTAAGTGGTGATGGCTTGGCAACACATTTTAATAGCTTAAAATCAATATTTAATTTAAATTAATATTACTAAACCTAACACACAAACTTAACATAAATTTAAAATCAATTACAGACACAACAAATACGAACGGAAAGACCTGATGGATCAAACGGAGCCATATTTAAATTCATATCAATTGACGAAGTAACTGTAGCACCACAGAATTCTAATATTCTTAAGTTGGCATCAAGTAAACAACCATCAACAAACACAGGAAGAACAGAGGTACAGACTGCAACTACGCGAATTATTACTGAATCAAACGCTCAGATACCACAAATACAGACACGAGTTAATACGAATGATCCAACTACAACGGTCCAAGTTAGTACTGGTACACCGATGGAATCTACAACTATTACTATTACTCCAATCGCTACTACCACGAGTGCACAAACAACAACTGCTGAAGTGATCACAACAACGACAACGACGCCCATGTCTACAACGACAGTATTCACTACCACAACTACGACGACAGAGCCGACGACAACATCAACAACTACTACAACTGCGGCACCAACAACGACAACAACAGCGGCTCAGACTACAACCATGACAACACCTGTTACAACAACCACAACACAAAATCTAAGGACAAATCCACCTCAGTCAACTACATCTAGCATTGAAGAAGATATCAAACAATACCAAAGGGATGTTGAGTTGTTACAGACGTTATTACTTGCTACTGGTCGTGATCCTAAGAGTCTAAACTTACTTAATAATCCAAATCTTTTAAGTGTTGCTACAACTAATAAACCTACAACAAGTGCACCTACAACAAGTGCACCTACAACAAGCGTACCTACGACTAATGTACCTACAACAAGCACACCTACAACAGCGTTGCCGTTTACATCACAACCTATTGACCAAGCTAAGTTGTTGCAAACATTGTTAAACGCTGGACAAAGTCTGACTACAACTCCAGGTACATCTGCAACATCTCAAAGATCAATAGAAGATGAAATAAAGCAATTTGAAGAAGACACTAAACTTCTTAAAGCATTGTTAGCAGTTACGGGACAAAATCCAGATAATTTTAATATACCCTCTTTAGATGACATACGAACAACAACAGTAAGACCAATTTTCACTACAACAAATATACCGACAACTACACAAAGGCCAACAACGATACAAACGCTGGTAACAACTCAAACGCCGACAACCACACAATCACTTGAAAGTGACATAAAACAATTCCAAGAAGATGCAAAACTTTTACAAGCTCTGTTACAAGCTACCGGACAGAATACAGGCAACGTTCCAATTATTTCTGGTGTGACTTCTAACGTGAGAATCGCATCAAATCCTCAAACTACTTCGATTGGTTCTAATCCCACTACTCCTATAAATATTAGGCCTGTATATACAACGACTCAACAGCCTGTGTTCAAAACCTTTGCGCCTAGAACTGTTTCTACCTTGCAGCCAACGGTGACTGAAGATGTTGGAATTTCGACTACATTCTCTCCGTTCAACCTTAGACAGACAACAACGGCCCGAGCACGGGATTCAACTACTGTGTTTACAGCTAGACGAGTTCCAAATGGTGGATTTACATCAACTACCGAGATTCCAAGTACTTCTACTTTCTCGGTTGAAGAAGATTTAGCATTCTTAAAAAATTTGGTAAGTTAATTATTAAGTGAAGTGAATTTAAAATTGGTACTTTAAATATGCATTTATATCTAAATATTACATGTTTTTATTTTCAGAAATCTGTTCTGAGTACCAACCCTCAAAACCAAGATCCTGAAGCAGCATTAGCAAACCGGATCATTGCACTTGCTGTCGAAAAAAGCTTAAACGAGATTCAAACTGGAACCCAAACTAATTCAGTTCGTACTGGAAAAAAGATAAATAATGGCGTCAACAATCTTATTTCCACAACATTAACACCCGTAACGACTACAACTCCCACGACAACTACTACTCCCACCACAACTACATTTAGATCAACGACCACACAAATACCTACATCAACATTAAATGGACCATCAATAGAAGATGACATAAGACAATTCGAAGAAGATACTAAACTTCTACAAGCACTTATAAAAGCCACTGGCCAGGATCCATCTAAATTCAATATACCGACACTGCCTACTATCCCTGGCATAACAACAACACAGAGCACTAATGTGAGTCCATTACCAAACAGTGTCAATGAAGATTTAAAGATTCTCTCAAACCTTCTTGCTTCGCCGTCGCCGCTGAATGAACCTTTTGATCCATTAACGCCTAATGTCAAATATAATATTAAAGAGCAAATTACTAATCCAACAGTTGTACCTTCGGGTTCAAAAATAGTTGTTAAAGACGAGCTCACGAGCATTCAAGATGACGGCAAGTTGTTACAAACTTTAATCAAATTACAGGGTGCCCAGGAGACGACTACCATTAGGAGCAAACTCGCAATTACAGGTAAATAGTTTCGTTTTTGCCAAAGTCACTCGTGGCCTCATACGCATAAAATTTATTTGACCCTCGCACACGAAAAAGGGATTAAAACGATCTATTAACATAATTATATTTTCTAACGGAAAGATACTGTATATAATCATTTAATTACAAATTAAGAATAATTTACCAGTTTTCACATAATTTATACGAATATTATAAAAGTTTGGAATTTTGTTTGTTTGCACGAAGTAACCTCTTGAACTACTGAAGTAAATAAAATAATTCTGTCGCCATTAGAAAACACCAATATTCCTGGCTGACATGGGCTACATTCGATTGGGAGTAATAATATTTTTTTATGACGCTCAACAAACGAGTCACAGAGTGCCTATCAAATAGTAACAGCAATAACGATCCACGCAAGTATTGTGCACACCCTCGTACGAGGCACTGGGAGTGCTTTCCACGTTTATGAATTAATTAATGGTTACAAAGCTAAATTAAACCTTAATTTGCGTGCGTGCGTAGTAGCGTAGGTTCGATCTTGACAAAACGCTGAACCACTTAGGCAGTTTTCTGACCGAATTGCATATTGTTACATTTACCACGTGCTAATAACGGTGAAGGAAAACATCAAGATGCAACCTACACATCGAGATAACTGATGTGTCAAACCTGCCAAGCCGTCTTGGACAAAGGTGGTGGGTATGTTCGGTCTCCTATAGTGGGAGGGCCGAGCCCAGCAGTGGGAAAGTTATGGACTGTTTTTATGATAAATATTTTGTTGCGTGTGAGTGTATTTTTAATGATGCCCAGCGAAGTGGGCACGGGTCACCTAGTTTTTTATTACTTGTTAAACTATAATTAACATAACGAATCTAATTTGATTTATATACAGAAATAATGTCAAGTTTCGTTATAATGAACAAGCGAATGTTTCATAGTCTTTGTGTTTACTAGTTCATTATACGAAATTATCTAATTCTATGTATAATGTCTCATTTACAACATTATTACATTTTTAATTTCTGTTCGTGTGAACGCTATTCCACTTTGCGTGAGAAAACGAAAAAGTAAAAGGAGACATGACAGTTTTTTTTATTGCACCATTTCAGCAGACAGGAAGACGGCCCACTTGATGGAAAGCGGTTATCATTGCCTATGGATATTTGCATTGCATTTGATTTCATACATTTACGATTCATTTAAGTAGGAGGTGAAATTTTTAAATTTTATTATATTTAATTCAAATTTTGATAGCTTGGTCTGAAAGAGAGTGTCGGGGTGAAGGTAAGGAAAGGAATGCTCCGGTGGTTCGGGCATGTGGAAAGAATGTATGATGAAAGAATGACTAAACAGATATACAATGCAAAAGTGGATGGATGCAGAAGTCGCGGAAGGCCACGACACACCTTCCATGATCAAATTGATGGTGTACTAGCAGAAGGTGATGTCAGGAGCCTTAAGAACAGACGAGCGTGCATGACAAGAACTATGAATGTCAAAGAAGCAAGTGAGGTGTGTAAGAATAAGCCTAAATGGCGCTCTGTTGTTCGTGCCTACCCCGCAAGGGACCTGGCGTGAAGTTATGTATGTATGTATTTAAGTAGGAAACAAAGATATAATAAACTGTTCTAAAATTACTTTTGGCACAATTGTAGAACTATTAAAAGTTATATCTTAATTCTTCTACATTATTCAATATTGTTAAATATGAAAATTTCAGGACAATCTTCGGACGAGGCGTTAAAGAAGCTAATACAGCAGCAACAGTTGCAACAACAGCAGCAGGGCGGCATGATGGCCGAATCGACGCAGGCGTCTATATCCCTGAGCACAGAGTATGGAAAGAGCAACGACGCATTGCTCGCGGCATTGCTCAAGGAGCAAGGCTTCGGGCCAACTACGGCAAGTTCTTTGGATGAGCAACTCCGACTCGCTGTTAGTCTAACTTTTCTATTTTTCATTTCTAATCCTGCTTTAAGATGTTATAGGTTCATAGTATAAAATCCATCATTCATCTACTCTAAAAGGTAGGAAATTTTACCTTAATTAATAATACTGATTCCTTGTCGGAAACGAGCACTAGTTCTCTGATTACCTGAATAGCCGACCAGAAGTTTTGGAAGCTCTTTCAAAAGCCTCCAAGACCACAGGCATTTTTATATCTATGAAAGCAAAGTAAGATTTTTAAATTTTATTATATTTAATTCAAATTTTGATAACTTGGTCCAGAAATTTTGAAATGTGTTGTGAAATACATTTGAAGTAATAGACGCTTATATGAACCTATAAGCATCAAAGAACATAAAGGGTAAATAACAAACATCAGCAGTCATCGATATAACCTGCGGCTTGAGACGCTTCTCACTCGACTTATCAACAGAGCTTCCTCTCTCATTTCCATTTGTCATTGTCATCAGTGTTTGACATCATAACATTATAGGCTTTACTCAACCAAGTGGTAGTGACGCCGAAAGCGAGAAGAACGACGACGCAGCCGCCGCCGCCGCCACCGGCGCAACGCAGGCCGATATTGGACGGCCTGGCGTGGCTATGGCAGCAGTGGCGGGAGACGGGGCCCGCGACCCCCAGGCCCAGGAGGCCGGCGCCCCCGCCCCCCGCGCGGCCTTCGCCCTCAGCCGCGCCGGCCTCGGGGCCCCGTGTCAATTGGTTTGGCTCGGGCCCTTTCGTGGGCAACGCTGACGACCGGCCGACAGCCAACAGAGTGGGTTTCTCAACCTTCCTGCTTAAATTGTGCGATTGGGGTTGAGGTGGCGGAAGCACTTAGATTAAATATTAACACTGGAACGATGAGTATTGCATATTTTATTTGACGTTAGCGAGTTAAATTGTTCCTATTTAATCTAGGTATGATTGTGTCCGCCTGTATAAAGATCGGGACGGTTGTAGATAGTGAGACAGGACAATGAAGGTTGTTTAGAGATTTTTTTTGTGTATTCTTTTTTATTATTTTTTCAATGTTATAGTAGTTAAATTATTTATTAACGGTCGGCTTAATTGGCTTGTACATATACATTGTGCCGTAAAGTAAAGCGTTCTTTTTTGTATAATAAAGTGTTTAATATAATTGTGTTTGTTTGTCACATGTTGTGTTGTTATAATCCATTGTTTGATTACCCATGGTGTAGAAGTAGATAATCATAAATTGGTAAAGCATAAGACTTGTATACAATTAATCATCTAGTGTATCGACTAATTTTAACTTATGAAGTCTTAAGCTTTACGAATAGAATTCATAATCACACCACATCATTCTCACTGACCGATGCCATCCAATGGTTTATGGAGATATATATTATAATATGTTTCCCTCCATGTGTATTTTGTATTCTAGAGATGTAAAATAGTGTAAAATAATGTACATTTTGTTAATAGTGTTGTGAAGTGTTATATAAATTGGTGAGTAAATATTTAAGTTGATGTAAAAATGTATAAAATAATTAACCCTGTAAATATGTTTAATGAAAAATAAACAATGCTATGTGCTTCACAATTGAATTATAAAAAAATATTTATTAACATCTCTAATCTTTAACGAAATACTCCCGTTATCTTTGACATTTCTTGTTTATATATTGCAAATATGTATTCATGTATATATATATATATATATGACTTATTATGTTACTTGCATGTATCACAAATTGTAAATATCATAAATCACTTTTCATAGATGCAACATTTTGTGTTTCACACAAACTTTATTTTACGTTTTAGTCAAAGGATCATGTTTTTATAAAGATATTTAATCATATTGCTCTAAAAGATATGTAACATAAATAGTGGCGGCTAATGTCATGTAAGATATGTTTAATAATTCTTAAACTATTTAAAATTTCTTTTACTTGACAGTAGAATCTTTAATTGTTTTTCATTTTCATTTTTGACAACATTTTTATCTAAAACAATGAATCAAATAAGTTAATTGAAACAAAAGTCAGTAGATATAAATAAAATATATCTCACATTTCCTTTGACCAAAACTAAATGCGCAAAGAACATAAAGCTTTAGCATGCTCATTAGAATATTCTTTAATCCTAAATAATTTATCTGAATAAGTAATTTATATAGATACCTCTGGAGCCACCGAGGGCAGTGTCTGCAGAACAGAGTCCTGGCAGGGGGCAGCTGGTGTCAGCAGCAATAAACGTCACCAGAGCGTTTTCACAGTTCCTCGGAGCTGCTATTCAGGTAATACGCCAAAGTCTGTAATGGCTTAGTAATGATATATTTAGTAAAATAATAGTACTTAATGATAAAACTGGCAGACTAAAAGAAAAAAGTGATATGTATGTTTGAAATAAAGCATTTTCCAGAGCATGCCAGCCAAGTTCCAGTCCCATCTAGGGCTAGGGTTCGGCAGCACGTTGGTAGTAGATTTAGTGTTGCAAATGCTCATAGGCCACGGAGACCACTTTGCATCACAGCTGGGCCGTCAGCCTGTCTGGTGTACTCCACCAATAAAAAATGAAATAAAAATTTCGATACGCTGAATCAGAGGTCCTTTTGGCTCATATACCCTCAAAATTTGGTGTAAATTGCGATAAACCGCTAAAATGGCTAAAATTTAGAAAAACTGCCATAATGGCGATGATTAAATAGTTATGAATTTTGGTTCGAGCAAGTTTTTCAACTGACGTCCTGCGCAAGGTCGCTGGCAGGGGCTGAATGGGGAAGACGGGAGGCCAGATTTTGTGGCCTAAACTTGGGGAGGCCTACGTTCAGCAGTAAACAGGGACTGGCTGAAGTAGAATAGAATTTTCATGTAGTTCGAAATCGAAATTTGAAATTAATTTGGCAAAAATTGCACTTACCGTTTCTTTAGCTCTACCACCTAATTTATTTTCAGAACTTTCCATTTCATAGTTAGTGGGGGGACATGATTTCGAAGCAAATATTTCTCCATTTATTGACTTAAATTTAAAAAAGAATGTGTGTGTGTGCAGTGAAACTGAGTGTGGGGGACCCAAAACAAGGTGATTCCAAATTTAACGACGTCACATTTCATATACTTTATCGTTATAATATATTTAAACTTTAAAACACGAAATTTGAAGTATTAACGACAAAACTTCAATACATTTAATAAAACTACGTTTTAACGGTTTTAATCGCGGTAATTTATTTTATTTAGGTTTATCCGACGTTTCGGCCGCTTTTCAGTTGCCGTGGTCACGGAAGACAAAGATGACATTTGTCAAACGTGTATTGTCAAAGTTTTTATTCAGCCTACCGCCAACTTGTTCATTTTAATTATTTAGTTTTAATTTTGTTTATGGATATTATTTACTCTATGGGAGCCTAATCTAAGTTACCACCGCTTCACAACATGTTGTGGCTTGAAGAGAAGAAGCGGCGCAAGAAACTCTTCAGCAAACATGCCTAGTTCTAAATTTTTTTTATATAATATTAAAATGAGTGGAAGGTAATACATTTCCAACTCTGTCTGTAGACGCATAGTGTTTAAATTATTAAATAGAATTTATTCTATCTCATTCTCCCGCAGGTATAGTCCTATAGATTTATGTGTTTATCTTTTTTAGTGTCGAAGAACTTTAATATATAGAAGTTTCACTTCAAATATAATAAAACATATTGATATGATTTTCCAAGATCTGTTTAGCAACCCCTCTCAAGGTTGTGTACACTAAAATAGTTTTTCAATCCGAAGTTAAATATTATGTTGGTCCCCTCTAATCTTTTTTAGCCATTTCACAAAGTTACTGTGTTGTACAGCGAAATTATTATTATATTACACATTCATATAGATGTAGTAGTTTTCGAAAAAATGTCATGATGTAACGATTAAGTAAGAGTTCCGTTTTTGACCAAATTGCTACTTTATCGTAAATAATATTCTTAGTGTAATATGGGAATGAAGAAAGTTATGAGATACAAAACTTATTTTTGTTTACATCGTCAGTTTATGTTTGTACTTTTAAATACTAAATGTTGTCTAATTATAGTGTTTTATTTCTATTTATAAACATTGATTTTCAGATGCAATATGTACATAATATATTTGTAAGTGTAAAAGGTCAATTACTTAGTGTTTTAAATCACTAAATTCTAACAAGTTTAATTTGATCATTCCGACATAAATCATGATTTACTACCGCAATAATTCATATCAAGTTTAATACTAAATTTGTCAACCAACTTAATCAAATAATACCAGTAACCAAATATCAGTATTTCTCATACTAAAAGTAATTTCCTTCATAATACTTTATATGTACATTTTTACAAAAAATATGTAACAACTATGTGTCCATTGTTGTAAGTATATACAGCAATACTCAAAAAAATATGTTAAAAATGAATTATGAATCAATGACTTATGAACTAGCTGTGCTTTGTGCTTTCACCAATTGTTACTTTACTGCCCCGCTTCTTGGGGTCGAAGCGCGATGTTGTATATAGCTTTATAAGCACAATATCCAGCAAAAAATAGTCACAAACGCACACTTATTTTGCACAAATGCACAGTTAATACTGCACAAATGCACAAACACGAAACACTGTTCAAGTGTCTGTCTAACCAAGCTAATGAAAGGTTCTGCCATGGAGTCGAATGTCCATTGTTACAGTAAAGTACCCGAAAAAAACAAGTTTTAAATACTTTATTTATCTGACCATAATTAAACTTATCTTTAAGATAAGTTCCATGATATTGAAGTTTTCAATACTCTACTACATAGTTTAAAAGTTAGATATACTTTTGAGACTTTGGAAAGTAAATATCTTCCCACCTGTTCATTTAAATCAGTGTTTTATAACCTGTGGGTCGCGAACCCTAGGGGGGTTGAAGAGCCTTGCTCGGGGGCAAAAGGGAAAAGGCAATTTAAGTTTATACCTCATACTTAAATACTTTCTAAAATCAGCAGCTTTTTGCCGACTATAGGCCATAATAATGAATATAGGGAAAAAAATAATAGGGAAAGACAAACGTAGTCATTTAAATTATTAATATTTTGCCTGTCTACAGCCCAAGGGGGTCGCCAAAATTTTTCAACCTGTAAAGGGGTCCCGTATTCAAAAAGATTGAAAAGCACTGATTTAAATAATAGAATCATTCAAGAACATCGATATAATGTTTCAAAATCTATCTAACGATTCCTATATACCTGCGTATGTATGATTTTGTCAATTTGACTATTTAGTAGCATCTGCCGGATTTTGTGTACAAACATACTTATATTCGTATAAGTCTGGTAATAAAAAAAAAACAAACACTCGCTATAATTTTATATGTTCCGTTAATATTAGTCAAACAGTTACGGAACTCCAAAATATAAAATTATAAAAAAATAATGTTTTTTATTTATGTTAAATTTCAGGGTGCGGCCCAAACTGTACAAAGTGTAATAAGGGCAGGTCAGCGAGCAGCAACGGACGTCTACACCAACGGTTCGGGTGGCAGCCGTTAATCCCAGCTGTATATAGTAATGGACTCGAAACTTTTCCGAAAGTGTCATAAGTACGCACTATGTGTTGCAAGTGCTCAAATGTATATAGTCGGTTGTATTGTAATTTATGTTCGTTTTAGAAAAAAGTAGGAGGGAAATGAGAGAGACTTCTCTTTATTGAGTTTATGATAATAATGCAATTTGTGGCGGTTTAATTAGGAGAAGAAATATATTAGCTATTTATCTAATAAAGACTGGCCCTTTGTATATGTCAAAGCACATTTTATTGTGGAATGGTTTTTGAAAACTAGACGGCTTTTTATAAAGAATTAATTAATATACTTGGAATCAAACTTATGGCCGCTCTTAATTAAAAATAGATGGCTACGTGATAGACGGTTTTTCCTAAAAAAACTGGTATTACGCTGCCGTCCAGAGAGACTATAAGTTATTTTCACGTGACCCGTGAAAGAGGTTTATAATCATATTTTAAGAAACATAAGAAAACTTATCAATAATAATCATTATGAATTCAATTTAATGTATATAAATGATCATAAAGAAAATGATTTAACATTTTAGAAAAAAAATTGCTTTTTAAGTAAATATTGTAGTGTAAATTAAAAAACAAAACAGATTATTTTAAGTTTGTTTTAGCAAGACCCAATTACCTAAAAATGTTCCTAACATTTTATGATAAGTTTAAATTGGGTTTTTGTTAAATAATTCAAGAATAATAAAGTTATAATTTAATGTGAATACATAAAATGTGATTATAGGTCTATCGGCCTTACTTATAATAATCTCATTAAGAAACGATAAGGTATCTTTTAAGAGAGAATCAGAATCAGACCCTAATCAGTGAATACCTTTTTTCACTTATAAACGTGTATTACCTGTTGTTTATCTAAGAAGAGCACAGATAAACCAAATTTGAGTGTTTAACGTAGGTTGTACCCTAAATATTCGACTAAAGAGGAGTTTATGAGTAAGATTGATGCTGCGCAGTTTCTTTAAACTTAAGAAACGATTATAAGTAAGGCCCTATATGTATATTTTGAAATACTGTTTTAAAATTATCTTTTTATTTTATGGGTTTCTGTGGGTTTTGTGGATTATAAGCTTCTACATTTATGTTTCGCCATTTTTAGTTTACATCATTATATGTTTTTTACTTACGCTTATTTTTTTTGTTAGTGTTTTTACTAGAATTTAAGGATTGACCGAAAATTAAATTAAATACGAAAAATACTCAGTGAAAAATATTAAAATTGAATAGTTTGTTTGTTTTAACTTGGTTTTTTTGTTTTTTTGACTAACATAATTGATTGTTTAACTGTTGGTTAATAGGAATAATTTAGTTTTAATTAATTATAAGTCTTAATACATGTGCCATTTCGCACGTGCTGGGTGTTGCTTCGATTCTTTTCTGCTTCTATTTATTTATTGAAATATCTTCATTTGTGTTTTGAAATGAAAGAATTTGAAACGTTGAATTAATAACGTTGTGGGGATAAAGTGTTATACAACCTCTGAATAGAAAAACCTTTTATCCTGGCGGTTTATCAGACAGTAATTTAGTTATCTTAAGAGAAAATACTTTACTTTCTCATATAAAAAAAATATGGATTTAAGCGTGTGATTGATTTAATATTGTCCAAAATTTCACCATTTTTAAAAAGTTTTGGGTTAAAAGAAATTTTGAAGAAAAGTAGTTCTACTTATGCTTTAAAAACATTACGATTCTATCCTTGATTGAAAAAGGAGAAATACAAATTATTCCTTTATCCAAGAATTTGTGGCTCTTGACTACTTTTTTAAATAAAAAAAACTAGAATAAAAAATATTCGGGTGTTACGGGATTTGAAAACTGAACGGACTGTGCAATGATGCTTTGTATAACTAAACTGATACGAACAAAGAAACGAAATAAAATATGACTAATTTTAAAATGATTTTTATTTTGTAAACAAATTGTATAAAGCTTTGATAATGCATAACAATATACGTTATTAATATAATACTAATGAAAATAAGTTTGAAAAAGAATAGGTTGCATGTAATCTTGTAATTAGCTTTATTAATTGTAACTTGAGAGCCACTCGTGTTTGAAAACGTTTATTCCCAAAATACTCCTATTATATATAAATCTTTATTATAAATTTAATAAATTCTATTTCGATGTTCAATCCTATTCCAGAAGTAGCTGAGATTATTCCCAAATTAGTCCAAAGATTGTTGTGTTCAATTGCCAAGTTGTTCATGTAAAAATACTTTTAAATTTAATATATGTTTTTTCAATTATATCAATCGAAATTTGAAAGCTTTATTCATCTTTTCAATGTTTGATCAACTTGCTCAAAAATATGTTAAAATTATACGTCAAAAGTGATAGAACAATGACTTGTGGTGTCATTTACTGTCATCTAGTCAAAATATTTAGATGTTTTACAAAATAACGTCTTCTACTTGGGCATTTATCATCCATTTTACTTCCTTGCTCTTTGTAATATTTCTTGCCAGGGGTTGCTAACAGAGAAATAACATCATAATGACGGACTTACTACAAAATAGAAAATCATGTATCATAACTACTTATGCCGTTGGTAAATAATGTTGTTTTGTACATAAAATCTATACTTATAAATGTAATTAAAATGTCTGTCTGTGATTTCAAAATAAATGATTCAGTTTAAATGAAAACTACGATATCTAAGACGCTTAATCACGAAAGATTTTTAAAAATCTTTTGTTAGTTTGTCTCAAATAGACTCTAATACTAATTAACGGATTTTAAATGAGAAATGTTCGTTAAGAAAATAGGGATTTATACAAATATTTTGTTCCGCGTAATTTATATATCGTTTATTGCCGTCCTAATAAATCTAAGTGGCGGAGGTAGTTAAATAACCGGATGCCAGTTCGAGGTATTTATTATAGAAAAGACGACGGAAATCGAGTAACCGGTAGTCAAAAGATGGACCATTGTCTATTGAAGACCGGATACAATCTTCAGCTGTCAAATAACTGGAATGCCAGAGCCGCCCTGGTGGCGCTTGACGGAGTCTGTGTCGAGGCATGGCCGTCTAGTGGACTGGTGAATGACGCACTTCTTAACTCGAATAAAGTTCTTTATAAAGATTGTAACCTCATACATTATCACATTATATATATAGTTTGCGTTAAATTGTTTTACGAGAAATGATGCAGAGATAATCTATACCGATCTCCGTCATATGTACATATGCTGCGAGCACAGCTATTTTATCTACCGATAAACTATCTTATGTATTATCTATCTGTCTATAATGTTATAAATCTAGTGGGGTGTTGAGTTTGTACAAAGAATTAAAAATTAGTTAAAATCTCAGGGGGTCTAATTCGGATCAGCAAATTTCGCGCATGCAATTTTTAGACTTATTGTCTTTCTGTTAGAATAGCATGTGAAAACCATTGAAGGGATTACAATGAAACTCGATACATGGCTAGCTTATTTCGATTTCTGTCGTCGTTTCGGTAAGATAGACGAATATAGTCGTTGTGTTGGTGTTGCGGTCCTGCTTTTTTGATGTCGCCGAATTCACTAACAATTAGTCATGATAATGGGAACGAAGTTACGCTGACACTATTAATAAAATTTAAACCTAACAGAATTGTTAACAATGTTATTTCTTATAATATTTATTAAGTAAGCTACTAGTACTGCGTTTATAAATAGCTTTATAGCTTATTCCACTGCCTTTAATTTTAATACTAGCAATGGTATGGTATAGTTCATAATACCTCGTTTACATTCAGCCGCTACAGCTGCTGATCACGCTGTCGAAAATAAATCTTAAAATACTTTTTATAATGCTGATATTAGACGGATCAACCATATTGAATCAATTTCGTTGATTGGCACAAATCTCAAAGGACCAATGGCATTGAAAGACAATATAAGTAGTACAGTCTGTGCGGAAAGAGAACCGTAAAATGAAACTAGAAAAAAAACATGACTTATCATTGAAATCATTCATAAAGTCAATTATTAATTAAATTTTGTACATAACAAATATGGTCTTAAGTACAGAAGGATCCTGAAGTTTTATGACGGTTCTCTTTTCGCGCAGGATTATGGATTATTTTGGTTGATTCATCCAAATTAATATATAAAAATGAACCGTCTTCTGTCGGCTTAATAGCATCGAAGGCAGTGTGTGTTCTGCTTCAATACTCACTTCGTGCTTGACTATCGGCAAGGACATACGTCGATATTGTGAACTTCGGCGCTTTGCCTACAAAGTTTACATAATTATACGAGTGTTTCGAATATTTATAACCAAGGTCTCCAGATTGGGAAAATTGTTCTACAAATAATTTTGTTCTTGCGGTTACAATTTTTTGAGCAAACATAATTTTGATACTGGGATTTAAAACTTCGACGTTATGTTACTTCTGGCATAAGAGAGGTAAATGTATCAAATTTTCGAAATTATCAATACTCAATACTCAATCTGGGGACCCTGGTTGTATGATACAAAAGAATAATCAGCGTCGCGGAAAATTCTGAATGATAATAATTCAACGTAATAGAACGCTGTAAATAGCAGTTTCATCTCCAAATACTCTGTGATAAGTGAGCATGAGAGCAGTAACAAATAATCGCGCTGCCTACTGTTTGACTTCCACATGATAATTCAAAAGGAAGCGTAAGGCAGCGGACAGCGGCAGTAGCAGTGGTAGGACGAATGATATGTTTACATACTCATGCCGTCCACTTTCCTACAGGCTGCCGCAGGAGTTGACCTAATGTAAACGAGGAGTAAGACTGTCAGTCGAATTTAGTTTTTAATTTGTGTTATTTTTTTATTAGCTTAGTGTATGATAGCAAAATCATGATATTATGTATAATTTGGGGAATATTTAATAGAATTATAATTTCATTTTAATGTAAATAATTATATTAATTATATTATTTTATTTGTTTTTAATTTTGCTTCAGATAGTTGTATGGTGACCCTGCTTTATATACACAGTCAGCTATGATATACATACGCAATTTGAGAAACACTATTGTATAAAATCAGCAGTACAATCAGATAAGCTAACATTTATAGTATCAAAAGTTTGAACCCGACATTAACAAATATTTGAGTACCAGTGTTAAATATTGTATGGCCTAACAGTCATGGCCCGTCTGAAGTTAGCGCCAAGTGTTTGCACAGAGTACACTTTACAAACCGTCTTAGCAAGAGTTGAATGAATGAAAACAATTGAATGCTCCCAACTTTGGGTTGGTGCACCCCAGTACCAGCTGCTCCCACTTGACTCCTTGCAGCGCCGAGCGGTTCTGATTGTCGACAATCCCAAAATTACAGACGGCTTAGAGTCTCTCAGCCGCAGAAGAGACGTTGGCGCTCTAAGCGTATTCTACCGTCTGTACAACGGGGAGTGCTCTGATGAGCTGTTTGATCTGGTGCCTACGTCGCCATTCTACCATCGCACCGCTCGCCGGCGATTGGGAGTTCGTCCACACTTCCTGGACACTTGGAAGTCCTCCACGGTACGTGGCGGACGTTCCTTCATGCCATATGTGTCCAGATTATGGAATGAGCTCCCTCCCGCGGTTTTCCCAGAGCGCTACAATATGGGGCTCTTCAAAAAGGGCGTGAACAGATACCTAAAGTCTCAACGAGGTAGGCAACGCATCGGCTCCCCTTGGGTTGCAGATGTCCATGGGCGACGGTAGCCACCTATCACCAGGTGGTCCGTTTGCCAGTGTCTACTAGCAAACATAAAAAAAAGTTTATTGTTCAATAAAATAAAAACTACTTTCGTATAAACTAGATATAAAAAATGTTGAACAAAGGGCGGTCTTATGGATCAAAGCGATCTCTTCTAAGTAACTAAGTAAAATATTAAAATCACAATGTCGGTGTAGACAATAAATAATATAAAAGATTTAAAATATATGAAATAATTAAATAAATATATTTATTATGTACTATATAAACATTATAATAGAGAGGATCAATAATGTACATTCTTTTTTGATGCTGCGGTATCTTGCATCCCGAGAATCTCCAAGTAACCTTTATTTATACCATATTAATGTTACTTATTTTATATAGTTCTCAAAAATATTCATTCCTCAAAAATTTAAATTGGTTGAATAATGGTGATAATTAGAATATTAAAATATTTTTTTTATAAATTTAAATGTTTTATTTGTCGTGTTTGATCATCCCTTAATCTGATATAGGTTATTCCACCATTATTAACTTATAACGGGTTTTATAGATACATATATCTAGAAAGATATTACTACTAACTATTATTAAAATAAAATTGGGAATGATGTATGGACTTTATATCAAAGTTTAACCAGTAGGTACCAGTAGTCATAAGATAGACATTTGCTTCGTGATAGTGGTGTTTCCAATTATCCTTCATCTTTACTCTTCCCCACATACCACTATTCACTCCTAGTTTCTTTATACGGGTTGTAAGGGTCACCGTATCATTTATGGATAGATGCAGAAGATCACGCGAAGTGGAGTAAAAAAAGTAGGAAAGTAGACCCTGGGTGTCGGAGTGAACGCTTCGAACGTAACTGGGATTTAACACTCGCATGATGATGATCAGTAAGAAGGAGAACAAATGGTTAATAGCTTAGCTCTCGTCCCAAACTCAAAAGGAGCGGGTTTGAAAGCATGCACTACATAGGCAGTTTTCTGAGCTAATGTGCACTTTGTTACAAATATCACGTGCTAGCGGTGAAGGAAAACATAGTTTACAGGCCTCTGTGATTGAGCGGGCTAAGTCTTAGTCGGCCAAACTCGCTGAAACGCAGAGGCTACTGGTTCGATTCCTGGCGTGGAAAATTCGGAAACGAAGTTCCTGTTATCTACTATGGTCTTAAACTGAACTGAACTCTTAACTGCCTGGTAGGCGCGCCTTAGGCTGCTTATATAACCGAAAGAGTCTTCTAGAACCTATGATTTCTTTATTCTTTTATTTACTATCTGGCCCTTTACATTGTCAAACTGTAGCGCAGTTTGTCAGCAGCTTTCTCGTGGATCGCGTTACATTATCCTTTATAACATATATTTCGTATAGTGAAGTATACTTTTTTTAATATAAATTAATTGAAATGAATGGATTAAACAATTTTGTTATCGCCGTTATCTAAAGTACATATACACCAAATCTCTTGTAAAATCGTTTAAAACGTTTCCATTGATTTCTTAATGATAGTACCATATCCCACCGCGTACATGTACCACGACTATTCATACATATGTATATAAATGTATACATACATATATATAGTATACACATATACAAGCAATCGTACATATACGCAACGAGACATGGCACCATTATTATTTATGTTTGCTTATAGGCAAACTGGCAGACGGTTCCACTTGATGCAAGTGGCTACCGTCGCCCATGGACATCTGCAACACTAAGGAAGCCTACCTCGTGGAGACTTTAAATATTTGTTTAGCCCTTTTTCAAGAGCCCCATATTGTAATGCTCAGGGAAAACCGCGCGAGAAAGCTCATTCCACAGCTTGCTCACGTAGAGCATAAAGGAGCGAGCGCCACGTACAGTAGTTGTACTGGTGTAGTACAACTTCCAAGTGTCAAGGAAGTGTGGTTAGGCTCCCAGTCGCCGGAGAGTAGTGCGGTGGGAAAATGACGATGTATGCACCAGACAATTCCTCAGTACTCAGTACACTCCCCATTGTACAGACGGTACAATAGGGAAAGAAAGCGTTCAGAGTGCCTACGTCTCTTCTGAGACTTTAGGTTCTAAATCACCTATTTATCCATGTAATTACATTATTCCTTCGAAATGACAATTCTTTTACAAGTACTTCCGGAAAGTTAGC
This sequence comes from Dendrolimus punctatus, assembly GCA_012273795.1. NCBI lineage: Eukaryota > Metazoa > Arthropoda > Insecta > Lepidoptera > Lasiocampidae > Dendrolimus > Dendrolimus punctatus. Next base: position 3,744,350 of record CM022529.1, on the reverse strand, counting down.
AACGTAATTAATAATAATATTTTAATTAAACACATTAAATAATTGACATACACAGATTGAAACAATAATTATAAAAAAAACAGACATCTATATAATAAATAAATAATATGCAAGTTTCAAAGAAGGTACTTAATAAAATAAATAGGAACAAACAATAACGATTTGCACACCATTGAAACTGGTAAAATGTACCGAGCCAGGTATTTCTAGGAATAACACCTGTATACAACTACATTTATGCAAGAATAAATATTTTATTTAATTTCAATTAGTACTTAAGCGGAAAAATTTACCGCCATCTTTACAAGCAATTTAAGTATCAAAATCATCATGTGATTTATGCAATTTTAAGATAGATGGCGTTGAAGACCCAATTATTGAATAAATATTAAGTTTAGTGCAACGTCATAATGTCTGTTACAGGTAAATCTTTTGATCTATTCTAGAGTTGAAAGCACCTGCCAAATATCATGAAAATTAGTTCCTAATCTGACCATGAAGAGAGGAAATCAACACTTCCAAAGCTCTTTGAAACAACGCTGACAATTTAATGAACGAAATTTTATCATAATGAGTAAGAAACATTGCAATTCTAAATTATTTTTAATTGTCTATTTTGGTGACCAATAGAGTGCTATCTCTCTCTCTTTCATAATGTTGATAATATGCCGATCAACCTAACTGAGTCTATTTGCAGTAGCAGATTTACCAATAGACTGAGTAGGCTGGCTAGCCTAGGGCGGCAGATTTTGGAGGGGCGGCAAATTTGAGGGCAATATTTTAATTGTCTTACAGAAATGATGTCTCACTTAAATTCTAAGATTTAATAAGATAGTTCTTATGAAGTACACAAACAATTCAACATGTAATGTTTGAGTATCTAGTCACTTTTGATAGCTACGGCAGAAACCAATCCATCGATCCCCTGCTTCACAATCTACTAATTACGAGAAGAAAGGATTGTCTAGTTAGGACGGCAGTGCACAACTAATCATAAAGTCATATTGACAAAAAATGTAATTAATAAATGTAATAATAGAATAATGAACTAGGTATTGATAAAATAAAATTTGAAAAGCCTACAAGTGGCAAATGTCTAAATCCGCGCTGTCTATTTGGTTGAAAGGCACATAATTGAAAGTGCACGATCGGCTTTAATAAATAAATTAAATTAGGCTAAATAAGTTAAAAACCTTCGTCATGAACTTGTCAGCACTTATAACCTTTGAATATTTTAACTGTTTGTAAAATAACATAATTCCCATACTAATTTGCACATTTTAAGACTAGTTTGGAGCTAACTGGTCATGCTAAATTAGGATCATGAATATTAAAGGCGTATACCTAAAACACCTGCGGTCGAATGCGCAAATCAAAGCAAGTTTTTTTTAATATCTTTCGATTTTTTGTTCGAATCAACCTTGAGTGTTCTCGTATCACACTATACTTATAAGCAAGTTAGTTGATTATAGTGAAAAAAGTATCGTTTTTTTATTTTCAAAACGAGTTTATTGTTATGATTTGGAAATTACTTTTGTGTAGTACAAATTACTAATATAAATTTTTTAAGCATTCTTACACTTTACATGTAGCTGACTGAATTAATAAAAAACTTCTTATAGTTCACCATAAACTTAAATCTCGACAATGGATATGGATACATTTGCATTAGAACAATGGGCGGCCCATTGGTGTAGCAATGTTACATCAATGGGGCGGCCTAATGGCTTATAGCGATCTCTTCCAGGCAACCCGGTGTCTAAGGAGATTTTAAAGAAAATTTCATTAAAAGATAATTGGTGTTGTACTACACTAAAATAATAATAATAAAATCACAATCAAGTAATATTAAAAATAAAATAAAATATAAATAAAGTAATTTATATACAGTATGTATTATATACATATATAATTAGATATACCATGATATTATAAATTAGATATATTCGGACAATAGATACATTCATTTTTTTTTTTTTTTTATCAATACTTTTTTGGGACTTTTGCCACATAGGCATGTCAGCCCCATCATCTCCTAACGTACTATAACTTATAATTAAATACTAAATAATGAGCTGGCTAAAAAACTAGCCTTCTTTGAGGCTGGCTCTGCCAGAATTTCTGTGAAGATACCTACATCAAAACGATTCAGTCCCAACTCCCCCATCAGTTGTTCTCTACCATCTCTATTTCTGCTGCACTCCATTAAAAGATGTTGGACATCTTCACGAGTTCCACACACTAGGGAGTTGGGAGAATCAACCTTACCCATGAGGTGGCTAAAACTTCTTGTAGGGAAATGACCGGCTCGGATTCTATGTAATAACTTTATACATTCATGAAATGCAACATATTTAATAGACTAATAATGTGCAATAGCCATACGTTTGAATGTAGTCATTGATTCAGCTCGTCTGATAGGTAAAGGGAGGGGGGAGTTCCACAGTGGAACCACCTGCACGGCAAAAGAATTTCCTTCGAAGGAAGAAGTGTGTGCAGGTATTGTTAACAAAAAAAAATCATTTGATCGCAAATTACAGGAATGAGATTGATAGGAAAAGTGAAGCTATATATTTTGGCTGGCTAGCAACGTAAAGATAGAAAAATTCAGTTTAAGTAGTATAATGTACTTTTAGGTTAGGTGTTTCTTTTATGGATAAAAACAGAAATGAGGACATCCGTAAGACAACGAAGGTAAACGATATAGCTCGTAAAATTAGCAAATTGAATTGGCTGTGAGGCGGTCATGTCTGTCGCAGGATCGACGACCGATGGAGCAAACGTGACCTGGAGTGGAGACCACGTCTCGGCAAACGTAGCGTAGGACGCCCTCCAGCCCAATGTACTGACAACCTATCCAAGGTCGCCGACAATGAGAAAGACGGGAGACGGGGATATGTGGCGCAAACTTGGGGAAGCTTACGTCTAGCAGTGGACAGCGAAAGGCTGAAGAACTTACTTTTAAGTTATTATAAAAGCACTACTTACAAGCTTCTTAAAAATTATAGCATTTATGCTCGGCCGTCTTAAACGTATAAAGCACCGGGGTAAAAAACAACCAGTTGTGCCCCCCTCCCCCCCTCCGTATGTCACATTTATATTTTTCCATTTTTAAGGCTCGTTATGCATTCATCATAATTATCTGTCCATCTGTCTGTATAGCACAATCATTTTTCTGAGACTAAGTATTTGGTTGAAATTTGTTAGGAAGATAATAATTATAGTCTACAAATATGGCGCTACATATTGGTTCAGTGTCATGAGTCAGATCTTGAAATATTATATTTTTATGACTTTTAGTTTTTATTGAAATAAACTGGCTTGCACTCCGGAATAAAGATTGCGGTTTTAAGAGCAGTAATTTATTAAGTTTGGTGGTTATTAGGACACTGAAAAGCGGCCGAAACGTCGGACAAACCAAAACGTAATAAATAACTGCGCATAAAAGCGTTAAAACGTAGTTTTATTATGTATACAAGTCGAGAAAACTTAAGAAAATATTAAGCATGACTCTCTCCCAAAAGACAAACACAGCGTCCCATCCGGAGGCGCTTCCGACCATAGTTTTTCAGATCCCTTTTATCGCATCTGTTAACGCGTCAGCCTCGCCGTAAGTGTGATAAACGTCTCCAGGCACAGAGTATAATAGAAGAGATATTATATATCAAACGTGTCTGTTTACATACATACATACATTACTTTCCAGGTCCCTTGCGGGGTAGGCACGAACAACAGAGCGCCACACAGGCCCATTCTTACACACCTCACTTGCTTCTTTGACATTCATAGCTCTTGTCATGGACGCTCGTCTGTTCTTAAGGCTCCTAACATCACCTTCTGCTAACACATGATCAATTTGATCATGGAAGGTGTGTCGTGGCCTTCCGCGACTTCTGCATCCATCCACTTTTGCTTTGTATATCTGTTTAGTCATTCTTTCATCATACATTCTTTCCACATGCCCGAACCACCGGCATTCCTTTCCTTACCTTCACCCCGACACTCTCTTTCAGACCAACTCTCTTTCTTACTTCAGTATTACGAACGCGGTCCGCGAGCGTCCCTCCGCAGATTTTGCGCAGTGCTCGCATCTCGACAGTGTCTGTTTAATAGGTATAATCAGTTTTACTCTGTACGAACTTCGAATATAGTTCGGTTTTTTATAAAACGACCTTGAGTATGTTCTGACATTGAAACTGGACAAACAAAGTAGCGAGTTAAGATTGACTTAGGCATTAAAGGTCTTTGTGTTTATACATATATCAACTTGAAGGCGTTTTTGCGTTTGTATTATAAAATACAATAAAAGAAGAGTGAGAAGTGTTAATTGTCTAATCAAAACGTGACACGCGTTTCAGTCACGTTTGGCTTTACTCGTTCTTTTTGTTTTTGTACAAAAACTCAACTAAAACTTTCATTCAATCGCTTATTCAAAACATATTTTTAAAACTTAAATTAGTCATAAATTGAAAGTCATAATTAGCTTCTTTTTAATTTCATGAATAGCATAAAAAATATCATCAATATTGTGGAAAAAATCAAAGTGATGGAGAAAAAAATAATACAAAAATGTAGCTTAAACAATATTAATTATCTATAGGTAAATTAATTATTAAGATATATAGTATTTAGATTTAAGATAGATAACACGTTATTGTTGACCAAAATAAACAATCACAAAAAATGCATAATTATAACAATACTCATTAGCAAAACAATATATGGTCTTAATGATCGATAAAAGCGATCTCTTTCAGGCAACCCAGCCTAAAAGAAATTTTTAACTAATCTGGCGATGTAGGTAGTAAAGAAAATAGGATGTGACTGTACAAATACATCAACCCAGTCTAAATGTATTTAAATTAAATCATTTTTAAGGTATATACTTCCTTTAAATTAGGTTGCCTGGAAGAGATCGTTGTAAGCGATAAAGTCGCTTATTATATTGCCTAGAAATAATGGTAAATATAGATTTTTTACTTTCGTGTTATATATACAAATAGGTCTTTATTTCAATGCCACTTAAGAGGTCCAGTTGTGGATTTAAACCATCGAGTTATCCACTCAAATAAACACAAAAAATCTTCAACAATCTGGAACCCGATTCTAACGCCACCTACCTGGTCCAATTGTGAATCTAACCCATTCTCGAATCCGCTAAAACACACACAAAAATGTCATCAAAATTGGTCCAACGATTTAGAAGATCAGTGTCACACTAACAGAAGCATTATGTAGGTATTTAAAAATTATACTCAAATGACAAAAACAATAAAACTTCTTTACCGATTTTATGTCATGTTTTAAAATTTAATTATATTACCTTACATATATCATTAATTCAAAAAGAATGTGGGAACATTCATAAATAAATTGGTAAAAACCCAGCAAGCACAATTCGCTACGAACACGACGTGGTCAGTCTTCGGCATATCCATATATTTATGCAAACAGTTCTAAGCTATTAATAGTCTAGTCAAAATCGATCACAATTAGATTCGCAATTACGGTCAATTTGGTATAAATTAACATAAACCTAGGTAGTTTATGATTTAATTGATACTTATGTTTAAAAAAATATTTCTCACTATCAATGTGAACTTTTCTTTGTTAGTAGTTTAAGTTTAAAACAAACCAGTAAAAGGTTATATTTCACTTTAAATATAATAATATGTACAGTTGTGATATGAAAATATTCGCCAGTTTTCAAATTAATGAATCCCGCTCTCTATGACCCATAGGTTTGCTGGAAGAAAACTCTTTTAGGGTTAAGCTCGCCTTTGTACATCACTATTGTTGTATACTTTTTTGTAACTATTTTGTGTACAATAAAGAATAAAGAAAGAATAATGAATAATAATAATAATACCCTAACGTTCCGCGAGCACATGTTGCCTTTTCAAACTAAGTCACAGAACAGACTATTCCACAGAAAATTGTTTAACGATTTGACAATAAAGTTTAAAACTACTTAAGACAAAATTGTTTAATTTTCTCTCTTGTCTAAGTAGATTGTTTAGACATGTCGAACTTTTTTATTACTTTTAATATTTATGTTAAATTTAGTGATTATGACCCCTTTGTTTCTTATTGTTAATCTCAGTGTCTGTCATTGTCAATAGTGCAAGCACCTTTTTTCACGTTTCTGTATTTTATAAACATAACATTAATTAAATTGTTGGCTGTATTGTTTCTTTTACCCGTGCAACAAAAAGTTGATTTCAAAGTGAAGAACATTTTCATTCCGTGACTATACTAGTACATAATATCTTTTTTTTCTACATGTTATTTTCAGGGGAATGGAAAATATACCAGCCATGCTCGTCCAAAACGGATTAGCGGGTTTGACACATCGGTTATCTAGGTTTGTAGATTTATCACGATGATTTCCTTCAGTATGAGCATGTAGTAATTGTGATAATATGCTGACAGCTGGTTATAAAAACTAAAAAGTGTATGTTTATCCAGCCAGTATTCTAACCCGCATCCTTTGAGTATAGGACACGAATGTATTAATATCTAAGCTACTACTACTACTAGATTTTTAGTCTAATAATTTGCTATCGATCAGTGGAAACCGTATCGAAATCGGACCAGTCGTTTTTACGTGAATCCCGATCAAATAGACAAACAGACAAGAAATCAAAAAAAATGCATAGTGTTCTCTATCGTTAACTTTATTCCAGTCGTTTTTTGAAATAACTTTAGGGTCTTACTTATAATAATCTGGTTAAGAAAGGATTAGCCGTCTCTTAAATAAGAGACTCTTAAGCCCCTAATCAATTGTTGTTTCAAATAAAACTTGCCATCTTGCCTCTTAGCAGTCACTTAAAATACCTTTCGATGTTGTTATTTTTGACAGTAATTTATGAGTTACTTTACTACCACCTCTTATCCGTAAGAGGAGTTTGTGGGTAAGATTTTCGTTAATCAGTTGCTGAGCAGTTTCTTAAAATTTAACAAACGATTATAAGTAAGGTCATTAATGTACAGACACGGCTTGTTTCGAATTTCATAATATTTTAGATAATGTATCAATTTAATAAATATTGGTATTATATATATATCTTAAACATTTAATTTCACAGCTGCAACTACAGTTCCAAGATGTTTCATACTTCATTTACAATCCCTGATCTTGTAGACTTTAAAATACATTTGAACTTATCTTTTATTTACGTTGTGGTGCTTATGAAAGGTTAAATGCACTATATATAAATGTCATGGCAACAAATATGATAATCAAATTAATATCTTCCTCATTTTCGATATTGAAGTTCAAATAACTCTTGAATTTTAGTGCATTGCTGCTTTTAAAACGGATAGTGTTATAAAAGCCTACCACCATGTGAAAAAGGCGTGATAATATGTATGTATGTATTGTGTATGTATGTATGTAGTGTTATAAATTCATCAAGTTCATAAGAGATGGATTTACTTTATAAAGGTGTTACGGGACGTAATGTATTATTCGCAGCGAACATTTTACGTTATGCCGTGCCCTAAAATCTGTGTAAATCTGACGTGTTTGTGCTCGTTTCCACGTCCTGACTGCTCGAATGCTCGCTTTGTAATATGAGATATTACGTCCCGTAACACGGGTCGGTACCCACCGTAAGAACTAGAGCCATGCTGGTTGGAATGCTGTTTTGGTATAAACTGTATTATGCATCGCATGAGTTTAGCAGACAGACATGGCCCACCTAATGGAAAGTTACCATCGCCTTACATTACATTTCTACCACACTCTGTGCTACCAATGCGCTGTCGTTTTCTAAAGCTAGTCTTTAACCCGGCCACTAATGCCGGAAAAACTCAAGGTTGTTATGGCGGCATACTCTATCTAGAATAGGGATGGTTACTATCTAGACGGGTAAATACCCTACCACCTGGTTGTGGGCTATGTTGTCGCCTCTTACAAAAGAATGCTCTGCCGCAGAAAATTGTTTTCTTTCTCTGTTCTTGCACGGATGAATTCTCACAGTAAATCGGCTTGAGATTTCAGGTTATCGTATTTCGTACGATAAGTGAGTGTCGATGGACCACTTCTCCCTCCTCATAATTCATTCACCTATCCCATTTGCTCAATTTCATTCTTCCCTTCTACTCCCTAAATCCTATTCCTCCTTTCCTATATACGAGGTTGGAAATGCGTTGGATTCACCCCTGATAGTGCAAACGTCTATACGCAGCGGTTACTATTTTTCATTATATGGGTACTAGGGCAGTCTGCCTCTTCGCCAGCTTCGCCAAAAAACATATACAGACGGATGGACAAAATGACTGTAAACTAGACTAGCACCATCTCATGTGCTTGTGGAGGTTTGGCCTTTATTTATCTCTGGACTACTACTGGATTGTTTAGCTCGCAATCATTCTTCACCTGACGGTTAATCTACTTGTTTATAACTCATTCCTCCACTTTACCTTGCGTTGTCCACGATTCACGTTTTGACCTAGTACGAATCGCTGACAGGCTTGGTAAGTCGTTAATCACACGACGCGAGGTTCATTAACCGGCAAAGCGTCTACGCGTGGACCACCTGTGGACAATGAGGAACGCCACGCACCAAGTGGCTTTAATACGTTCTGACCCTTATCTTCTTTAATGAGTCCTCACCTGCAGGCCGGGACGTGAATATTGACAGCAGGATTGGTCCACAAATTCCAAGTGGCTCAATGGCTTCTGAAGCGAGTTATGTTGGGTGTTTCTCTTATGCGATAGAATTAGAAATAAGGATATCTGTCAGAGAATCAAAGTAACCTACATATAATAATAATAGCCCATTAACGTCCCACTGCTGGATTCGGGCCTCATACTATTGAGGAATGGACATGTGCCGGTGATATGTGTAAACCACCACTTTTAGGTTGGCAACATTTTTTATAGACTGGCAACACTATGAGCCAGCCAGTGAGTGTAATAAGATACAGATACAACGTATGTGCACAATTTTATTGTCCTTACGTATCATTATATAATGTAAAGTGTTAAATAAAGATTCACACAAATCAAAGTCTTTAGACAGTATATCAGCCATGCTTGTCCAAGGCAGCTTGGCAGGTTTGACACATTGGTTACCTCGATGTGTAGGTTGAGGTGGTAATTGTAACAATATGCACTTACGCTCAGAAAATTGCCTAAGTGGTGCATGCGTTCTAATCAGGATTCGAACCTGCGCCCTTAGAGTTTGAGACGCATGCGCTAGTCATTACCACGACTATTAACTGACATAACTCGAAAAAATAGCAAGTTGAAGTGACAATAGAGTGGTCATGTATGTAGCAAGACCGATGGCCGATGCATCAGACGACTTCTGAACGTTTACCGAGACGTGTGGAGACCTCCATCCCGATAGACTGACGTCCTGTGTAATGTTGACAGTGGGCGCTGGATCAGGAAGGCGGAAGATTACGATGTATGGCGCTGACTTGAGCATACATACTGATTGGCTGACGACGACCGACGACTACCCTCATAAAAGACCATTGCCCGCAACAGAGTAATAAGTTCTTTCTAAACCTGTCGTAGAACAGGTAAAGGCAGTTTGTAAATAAAACTTATGTGCCATCATTGAGGCTAATCCCTAGTAAAAATAATATATGTGCTGCCTGGAAGCCTTGCAGTGACATTTGACGTATCACAAGCGATTTAGTAAAGCTGGTCTAACCATATGATAATTGGTCTAGTAGAGAGACGTCTGAGACAAAATTAGATACTACTGTGTTTGGTTATTGAATGTCATATAGAGGAGGTTCTTGACGTCTGAATCGTTAAGTCTATACCAATAAATAAAATTGAAGTATCGGTCTGTGAAATCAAAATAAATTAAAATATTATAAATATGATACCTATGAATGATCGTTTTTAGATTTTTATATCTGTTTCATCTGGGATATATATTTTATAATATTATAATAATATTATTGACTCAGGGCTTTGTTGTGAGGGCACGTGAGGGCAAACATCTAAAAATTGCCATAAAAATTGAAAAAGCGACAAAATAATTATGAATTATATCAACAAATAAACTGACACGAATTCCATGATTTTTGCACCTCTCCCTCGTCCTTGTCACAGCTGGTCAAATTCGTAAGACTTCTCCCTCTCTAGTGTGGTATCACATATTTTGAAATTTCACATTAAGAAACTACTTAATTAAAACAGCAGTTCCGTAATTAGTCTTAGTTTATTTAATAGCTCAAGTTTCATGTTTTAAACCTTAAATATATAAGATTTTGAAATGTGACGTCACGAAAGGACCCCTCCCACTCCTTGTCACATAATGTCAAACTGCATCGACCCTTCCCAATTAACGCGGGACGTTATTTATGTATCACTCCTTACTCTGTTTTAAGACTTTAAATTTTTGATTCACCCTGAACAAGATTTTTTTTTATTGCAGGAGTTCAGCAGACAGGCAGATGGCCCACTTGTTGGAAAGCGGTTACCGTCGCCTATGGACATTTGCAACACCAAAGGTGTTACAAATGCGCTGCTGCTCTCTTAAGGGAGACTGGAACCTGGTCACTAATGCCGAAACACAACTCAAGGTTGTTATGGCGACGTACTTTAGACCAGGGGTGGTAGCCACCCAGGCGGACAAATACCCTACCACCCGACTGTGGATTGTTTTGTCGCCTCTTACGACAGGCCGCCCGGCCGCAGGAAGTTGTATTCTTTCTCCGTTTCTGCACGGATAAAATTGAAAGTCTTAAAATAATAGTATAATTCAGTCAATTCCTCTTTCTCTTGTCTTTGGACTATAATGTGGAACATTTTAATGTATTCTTACAAGTAAATTATTTGACTTGAAAATATAATCCCGGAAGAAAAACGATCAAAAACAAACAACGACCTTAGTGCAGTAATGCGTAGTTTCCATGGTAATTAATATGCTCAATCATGCAGTCAATATCATAAATAGGCCTTCCTTCATGATATAATAGCATGACAATATTTTCATCAGAATTTCGTAATAGACTTAAAAAGTTATTCTTATTTAACGAAATATGATTACAGAAAAATATATTTTAAAACATGATAAATTTTCTTTAACATAAAAATCGATACATTCTTTTCTTTTTTGTAGTTTTTATACATTATCATAGATACCTAAAGGGAGAAAAATACATGTGCATCGTGCGTAGATACTGAGGCACTCGTGTCTCTCAGTATCTACGCTTTCATGAGCATGGAGGCAGTTAATAAGGATGGTTAAATAAATAAATAGTTAAAAATAACTCTAACTATCTAATTCAAATTAGTGTAAATATTTTATTAACCTTCTCCCAGACGGTGGCTTAACCGGAGTGCGTCTTTACCAATTACATGTCCAACATTTGTAAAATGGTATACAAGTATGTAACCCCAGGCCGATTTAAGGTTATTGCAAGGTATCGCAAGCATACAAGGTCTAGGAAGAAATCCTGTTTCATATAAAATAATTATTATGGACTAAATAGGGCGGGGCGATGTTTCAGATAAGGTTTAGAATCACTTGTTTAATACATGAATATGTCATTGTATCGTTGGTGACTATAAAAAAAATGTTTAATTTAATTTAACTTAATTACAATATCAAGTTTATAAAATCATATTAGATTTAGCCCCTGTCCATATAGGCTCGAGTAATTCTTAGAAATTTCTATTAATAAACTAAAAGGTACTTAGAATGAATAAATAATGAATTGTGGGCTTTTCCTTACAGTGTGTACGTTGTCTGTTGTATGCATGTTGTCAAGGATCGGTTTGCGGATACTGGGATTAACTTGGGTTTTATTATTGATACTTTACCATAGAAACTCATTAATTTTGCATTTAGTGGTGTTTCTCCACTTAATGTTAGTAGGATTAATTTTTTTATCAAAGATTACATTTTTTCATTGCAACCGGAGACTTATGTTCTACGGGTTGGAGATTTGAAGGTCAGGTGGTTAGGCGCGTACAATATACAATAGACAATAAACACGATTTTATTTTCTCGTCTGAAACGGGATTTTTTTGCAGTTTCAGCTTTTCATGTCGCCTCTTATGATGACCAGTGGTTGCAATCTCTTATAGGCTAATCAATGTCATGCCGGCTTCGAAGGAGCGCCTGGAACCTGGCCATTTACAGGAGGTTGTTATATCCTACTACCAGGTGGCCGTGGATTATTTTGTCACTTCTTACGCTGTCTCTGCACAGATCAATCTACATTCATATAAGCTCTTATGATGTGTTAGTAGCAAGTACAAGAGAGCTAAGCTTAAATATCACTTTTTCATGCTGAAGTATAGTCATCAAGTGTAAAATATTAAAAAAAACAGCTTAATAATAACTAATGCAAAAGTAAATTAAAAATATATCAGAAAAAGTTGTCGACAAGTACAAAAATTAGAACGAGCTTGATTTTTTCTTTTTAAACTAAAACTTATTACTTAATAAGTAAATATCTGTCCAGACGATGATAATGGCTTAACTCGCCAATTTCGCGAATCAACTTACCTAATACAATTATAAATCAGGGTTAATAGTTCATCTTATACTAATATATAAAGCTGAAGAGTTTTTTGTTTGTTTGATTGAATGCGCTAATCTCAGGACCTACTGGTCTGATTTGAAAAACTTTATTGTTAGATAGCCCGTTTATCGAGGAAGGCTATATATCATCACCCTAAGACCAATAGGAGCGGAGCACCAATGAAGAATGTTTCAAAATCGGGGGGTTTTGAAAACAAATCAAACGACGTCGCGGGCACAGCTAGTTTCAAAATATGTATCCCTGAAATGCAGGCCGGACTTTTAAAAAAACCTCATCAGTTGAATTATTATGTTTCACAGGAAACGTAACCAGTGGCTAAATTGGGGATTTTACCACTGCCCCGCAACATGGGGGTAGGTAAAAAGTTCACGACGCGGACTGCATCGCCGACATTCCAAGTTTGAATTGTGGTACTCGATAATTAATAAACGTTCTTTCTCACAACTTTATCGTTTCTTTTAATTTATTGTTCCATTAGTAATGACTCAATTCATAACATCGTATAATGTTATCTCGATCGATCAAAAATTTGACGGAAGGGGTCACAGATCTACGCGATTCTTGGTACTCATTTGGTTACGTCTAAGAAAAATTTGGTTCCGTATCTTGTTATTGAGAAGCGACTGTAAGGTTTGAGAAAGAAACATTACCCACACACATTAACATTAAAGGTTGCCTGGAAGAGATTGCTTTTAGCAATAAGGCCGCCCATTGTACTAACTTTTACTAAGATTTTTTGTATATTTGTATTATTTTTTCCATGTAATGTTGGTGTACAATAAAGAGTATTGTATTGTATTGTACCCACGTTTTAACTTTAAGAAATGTTAGAGAAAGTACGGGGAAGATTGATGGATTTAAAAGTATAGGTAGATAAAAATATCTTTTCTTTAACCTTCTCCCAATAATCTGAGGTCGGCACAATATGTCTTTTTCTTATTCTGACATACGTCCTCTGTCATATAACAAATTTTCACATCTTCTTTTTTGTTCTACCTTTACTTAGAAGACAGCCTGTGTGGTTGAGCGGGCTAAGCCTTTGCCGGCCTACCTCATTGCAACGCAGAGGCTCCGATTCTTGGTATAGTTAATTTCGGAAAAGTATTTTCTCCGTTATTTAATATGGTCTGGGTGTCTGGGATCGACCCCCAAGTGGACCGTTGTATATTAGCCAGAACACAAGTCTAACTTGGTAAGCTTGGGGATACATAATATGTTTATGTTTGTCGATTATTGTCTGCTGATAAATTGGGTTGTTTCAGCCCCCCAGCAGTAGGATAATTATGGAGTATTATTATTAACCGACTTTCAAAAGAAGTTTCTCAATTCGACTGTATGTTTGTTACGCAATTTCTTTTTCAATTGTGGACCGATTTTCCATTTTTTTATTTATTCGAAAGAGTATACTTTTGGGGGCCCCGTTGTTACCAAATCAGGATCTAATGAGACCCATCCCAGGCACATCCAGAGCAACCCTTGTACCCAGTAGCACAATTTTTACTGACTTTTTAAATATATTACTAACTTTAATTACAACTAGAAACTAAAATGTAGAATTTATTTGTTTTTGCATTTTTGTTTGGAGTCGGTAAATATATATGAATCAGGATTAAGTTTGCGTATCTACAAAAAATATCAAAGACAGGCCTTAGTAGATACCTAAAACCAACATAGTCACGATTGGTAAATAATAAATTGTCCATAACGTCACGGTTGAATACAAATCGTCATAAACGACCAAACGTCATGGTTTTTCACCTATCAATTGGATACGCATTAAATAAACATTTTTGGTAACCGCAGTGATGTTTTTGTTCTGAGGTTTTCCTCTTAAAGCTATAATTGATGCTATCTCGATATGAACGTCTTAGGTGCTTGTTTTTAGACATTTTCTTTTTTCCAGAGGTAGGTAAGTATATGTAAAATCCTGTGGAACTTTAATCTGTAGGTTACTGATGAGTAATGTAAAAGTTATCATAATAGCGAAACAATCCGTTCTATCCGTGCAGGAACGGAGAAAGAATACAATTTCCTGCGGCCCGGCGGCCTGTCGTAAGAGGCGACAAAACAACCCACAGCCAGGTGGTAGGGCATTTGCCCGACTGGATGGCTACCACCCCTGGTCTAGAGTATGTCGCCATAACAACCTTGTGTTGCGTTCCGGCATTAGTGACCAGGTTCCAGGCTCCCTAAAGAGAGCAGCAGCGCATTCGTAGCACCTTTGGTGTTGCAAATGTCCATAGGCGATGGTAACCGCTGTCCATCAAGTGGGCCGTCTGCCTGTCTGCTGATCTCCTGCAATAAAAAAAAAAAATCCTTATGTTCGGTCCTTGCCTAGTATAATGTAGGTAAAATATCGCCATTTTTTTAATACTGACTGTCAATGATTTGGCAAAGAAAGATCGCGGTATAAGTTTATTATTTTAATATATTTTACGCTAACTGTTAATTACTGGCCGTGCTAAGACCTTATTGTGCAATATTGGTCAAAAGAAGTGATCACTCCAAAGAGAAGTTGGTGCCGTGCAGTGTTCTTCCGTGTGCTGCAACCTAAACCAAGCCAGGAGAGGGTGGATCTCAAGGTTAGTAGAGCTTCTGCTTTTCTAGTGCAAGGATGAGGTTCATATCTATCTCAATTTTGTCCATAACTCTCGAACCATATTATCCGTGGCTACAGCGCCGCCCACCTTATGTATAAGATATTGATAACTGTGACACAATTATAGAAAGAGAGCATTTTGTCCATCCAGGAACGGAGGAAGTGGCCCGGCGGCTTGTTTAAAGAGGCGACAAAACAACACACTCAGCTGGTAAAGCATTTGCCGGCCTGGATGGCTACCACCCCTAGGCTAGAGTATACTGCCATCCATAGGAACCTTTAATTGTGTTCCGGCATTAGTGTCCAGGCTCCAGTCTCCAACTGTGGTATTGAAAAAGGCCATAGGCGATGGCAACCACTTTCCGCCAGGTGAGCCTGCTGGACTTATGTAATAAAAAGAGTCATGATAAATATCTTATATTTAAATCCATAATTATCTGATTGTAGTGTCGTCAGCCAATTACAGGCTACTGCTGGACGTAAGCCTGATCTGACTATAGATAAATTATTATTTTCTTCAATATGTAAATACTATATACAAAATAATATGTTGTATGAATATACGGGTCATTTAATTAATTACCTTACCGACCCGTCATACCCGTTATAGTCGTGGAAGAAAATTACTTGGAATAATAATCGTCTAGTCAATATTATATAACTGTTAAGAATCTTCTACATTCTACGTGACTTGGTGGCGCCACAGGTCCAAAGTGACCTGTGGCGCTACCTAGTCATGTAGAATTTACAAGCATGTAGTGTTCACTTATTGACTTAGGTTGATGTGCACCGACTTTTAACCGGTGGTTAAAATAAGATAATCGCCAAAAAATTATGGAAAAACGGTGATTATTTTTAGTTAACCGTTGGTTAAATTTCGGTGCACACCAGCTTATATATGTTTTAAACGATATTTTAAACAAGGTTTTTCAAGGCATCTTGCAATAAATTCTGTGATAGTGATCAGGAGGTGGGCTGAAACGTCGCTCATTGAAGTATGAACTCCTATGTTATACTAACATATATAGATGAAGAGTTCGTTTGTTTGATTGAACACGCTAATATCAGGAATTACTGGTCTGATTTGAAAGTTTTTTCCGTCTTAGATAGCCCATTTATCAAGGAAGGCTATAAGCTACATGTCATTACGCTTAGATTAATAGGAGCGGAGAACCAATGATGAATGTTTCAAAATCGAGGGGTTTTGAAAACAAATTCCACGCAGACGAAGTCGCGGGCAGAAGCTAGTATTAGATAAATGTATAGTGGCGTGCCATAAAAACGCCGTTGGAATTAACTGAATACCGCAAAACTACCATTGAGGCCCCTGGTGATGCAAACGTCTTTATGCGACAGTAACCCCTTTCCATTAATAAGTGGGCCGTCTTCCTGTTTACCAAGTTCGCAATTTAAAAACAAAATAAGTTCTATTTACTCCTCTAAATATCGGAAATGACGCAATGTGATCGATTTGCCGGTTCAATCGTTGCGCACACGCAACGAAAAGTCCACACCGCATAATAATTTTATGCAATCAATTGCGAAAGTGGTATAGAATCTCTGTTTTCCTTATACAGTTTCGGCTACAGATTGTGTATTATCTAATTGAATGCAGGTCTTAATAACAAGTGTCTTTTTTAATAAGTAGGTCCTCCTCTGCCATGTGATAGATCAGAGGGTATTTATTTAAAAAAAATCTCTTTATTTATTCATCGAATTACCTCTAAATTATTGCCATAAAATAATTTTACTCCTTTAATTGGTTATCAAAATAGGGTGAAAAATTCTATATTTTTTACTCTAATTATATGCCCCGCGATATGAGCTTGCTATGCGTCGAGCTTCACTTAAATCTGTGAAGTACTTATCACGTGATGCTTGCGCTAACAGACAGACAGATGGAAAAAGTTCTTAAAAATTTCTGAATATCCTGGTCCGAAATATTCCTCCCGATTTTTTAATTTATTCTTTATTGTAGGAGTACAGCAGACACACTTGATAGAAAGCGGTTACCATCGCTTATGGACATTTGCAACTCCAAAGGTGCTACAATGGCGCTGCTGCTCTCTTAAGGGAGACTGGAACCTGGTCACTAATGCCGGAATACATCTCATGGTCGTTATGACGATATATTTTACACCAGGGGTGGTAGTCATCCAGTCGGACAAATGCCCTTCCACCTGGCTGTGGGTTCTTTTGTCGCCTCTTACGTCAGGCCGCCTGGCCGCAGAAATTGTATTCTTTCTCCGTTCCTGCACGGATAAAATTGTTCACTCAAATTAGAACCATTTATAGATTTTTATATTCATAGATAACAGCCCACAAACGTCCCACTGCTGAGTTACGGCCTCCCACTACAGGGAAACGTGCAGTATACCCGCCACGCTTGTCTAAGTAGGTTTGGCAGGTTAGATTAGGTTATTGATAGATAGAAGAGGCCCAGTGAGCGGGGCCCACGCCTGCCAGGGATTGCGGAGCCGGGTAGCCTATTCCCGTAGCCCTGGCATAAGGCGCAGGACGGAACACCCAGGGGTTTTAGTGGGTATCCCTAACTGGGGAGTGGCAATAGCGTGGCACCGGTTCTGACCGGGCACGCTAGTGCCACCCCCGATCTGGCGAATCCCACACTGTCTCACCAAGGTCGCGAGCATCCCCCAGGCTTCTGCGCCTGTCGCGGTCCTAGTCCTCAAACGGAGTTCCCCTGGCCAAAAAAAAAAAAAAAAAAGGTTATTGATAGATAGATGTTTTCCTTCACCGTTGTTAGCACGTCGTAGTTACAACAATATGAACATTAGGTCAGAAAATTGCCCAATTGGTGCATGCGTTCTAGCCAGGATTTGAACCCGCGCCCTTTGATTTTGGACGCTTGCGCCAGCCATTACGCTATTAAAAATAATAAACGACTAATAAGTAACTGTTACTAAACCGAGAGGATTTCATGATAGGGATAACATATCGTAAGACAAGCCCCGGCATATGTATCATAATAATATAATAATATAATCGATATAGTATCTGAATGATTCATGGCCAAACAATTAAAACCATATCACGATGACTATTACATTGTTAGCGTTTGTTTATCTTAATAAAAGTTAAGATTTCATGATAATTTTAATGATGGATATAAAACAGATGGTGAACCGGATGTCAATTTCAGTATATACAAATTTCACTAATATGTTTGGTGGATAACTGTTTATTAGTGTAGTGTTATTAAGTGGAAAGATTTTGTTACTTAGTGTTTCAGTTAAAATAGGTATATAATATTTTTTGAACCCTCATTAGTCTACAATGATTTAGGAAATTGTGTGGGCATGGTCTAGCTAAGCTCATCTTATTTTGTTTCATCTTCGTTATTCACAACTCTCTTTCTTTCAACTTCTTCCAATTATTTGGGATCAGCACAATATCTAATATATAAAATTCTCGTGTCACAGTTTTCGTTGCCATACTCCTCCGAAACGGCTTGACCGATTTTGATGAAATTTTTTGTGCTTATCCGGTATCTATGAGAATCGGCCAACATCTATTTTTCATCCCCCTAAATGTTAGGGGTAGTCCACCCCTAAATTTTTTTATTTATTTTTTAGACAAATTTTTTAATTTCTATTTTTTTATGATACAACATACAAAAATACATACAACCCTAGATTTTCAACCCTCTACGATCAACCCCTATTTTTTAGCGGGCAGGACGACGTCTGCCGGGACAGCTAGTGTATCTATATATGAATCCTCTATTCTGCCATACGTCCTCTGTCACAACACAAATCATCATATCATCATAGTGTCATAGTATTCTTTCTCCGTTCCGGCAAGGATAAAAAAAATGAAAAAAATCATCTTCCTCTCAGTTTAAGAGTTCTTTAGAATAAGGGTCCCTAAATAAACGTAGTGTAATAACTGCTTTACAAATGATAATCTTGAAATATTTTACACCTCTATCATATACACTTTTAGCTGATGTCAGTAGACTCGGTCTCCAGATTGAGTGATTTCATCTCCAAAAATGAGTACGTATAAAATTTTGTCTCAGAATAAAAAAAATCTGTCCCAGCACTATTGTGTACTAATAACGACGGTCCGAAAGTCATTTTCTTCTGGCATAAAAATTAATCAAATTGAGGTCATTCCCAAACTAAAGAGACTCTGTCCCGAAAATACAAACACATTGACATTTAAAGTTTATGCATAGTGAAAACTCATTTTTGATGCAGTTTTTACAGTGTCGTTTGTTACCAATGAAAGAGAGAACAATATTTTATTTAGGGCTAAAACTAATATAAGTTAACATAATTAGAAATAAAATGTCAATAGGAACAAATTAAGCCTTCAATTAGATGCAATGCTCTCTCTAGACATATAAATGCTGTTACTGTCTCACAATTATATTCCTGACTTAAATAATTCTGTATTAGTTAAATAATAAGAATAAACATATATTAATATGTTTAAAACAATTACTTAGTAACGTATGTGCTCTGATGGAGTCTTTAGCAAAATTTAGAAATTTGCTCAGAAAACACTATTTGTCCGCAAATAGGTCTGATTAACACAATATAATCATGCTTATATATTTATTATAATAACTTATGTATTTTGAAATATATTATTGTATATATATGACTATCTATGCATGTATGTATCTGTATATTTATTTCTTAAATTATTTTGAGTATTTATGTATCTATTTCATTAATTTTGGTTGCCTGGAAGAGGTCGCTTTGCGATAAAGCCGCCTATCGTATTGCCTAGAAGATATTGTAAATATGGTCTGTCTTTGTAATTGTATATTTTGGTGTGCAATATGTCTTATCTCTCTCTCTCTCTCTGATTGTTATTTGAGGCGTCCAAATAAGAGAAATCCATTTTCCGTTTTTAGGGTTGCTAAAACAATCTGGTGAATTTCTCGAGTGCATCAGTTTGTCCGCAACTACATTTAAGTCTTATATGTTCTTAAGAATTTATTTTCGTAACTATAATGTACATTATTGATCAGGGATATTGTATTCAAAAATGTCTAGCAGTATTTAAGAAAGAGTGGTTTCAAACAATGATGCGCTTAAGACATTCACCAAATCGGCCGTTTTAGGGTTAAAAGTGTAATTTGTATGGCGCTATACATTCTCTCAATAATATTATAAAATTCTAAAAGTGCCGTTTACATTGAAGCTATTTAAAAAACCAAACTGGAATACAGTATATAACCGATAGAGAACAGGACGATTTTTTTTAGATTTCTTGTCTGTTATCGCTTTGTCTGTTTGTTCGGGATTCATATAAAAACTACTGGGCCGATTTTAATGCGGTTTTTGCTGATCGATTGCAAATTCTTAGACTTAAAAAATGCGCTGCTTTTTATCCTGGGAATTACGCGGGTTTTTTTTCTAAGAATTATTTAAAATGCCCAGTTAAAAAAAAACCCAATATGATTTTTTCACATATCGATGGCAAATTGTATGTAATAAAACGCGTGATTTTTTTTATCCCGGGAATCGAATGAGAATTTCCCCGGGAGCGATTTGTAGTTGTTCGGGTGTATAAAATTTTGCTTATTTCAACACAGTTTTCACTACTAGCTTACATGACTTTTTAATTAATAGTACCGCAGTACTAGTTTGTGTCTCGGGAATCCCGTGGGAATTTCTAATTAAGCGTGGATAAAGTCTCAGGCATATCCTAGTATCTATAAAAAAACCGCAAAACAACTAAAAATGGGTGTGGTCGCTATACATGTATAATGACTCTCTTTTTGGTGTATGCTTATTCACATTAAGAATGATCATACAAATCTTAAGAAGATTTGTATGATCTTGCTTTTTTATCTAAGTCAACACATGACAAGATATTACATTGAAATGAGAATAAAAAGAGTAAGAGACGTCAAAACGACTCTCAGCCAGGAATTTGTCCACCTGACTCCTGGACTTGGACCAACCCTGGTCTAAGTACGCCATCAGAACAACTATGAATTTTGTTCATCAGTAGCCAGGTTTCAGCCCAGCATATTTGTAGCGCCTCTGGTGGTGCGAATGTCATAGACAACAGTAACTTTCTATGAAGTGGAACATCAGCCTGTCGTTGTACTCCAACAATAAATAACAAAGAAAAAATATTATAGAAATCCCCATTAACGAACTCTGGGTGCGGCACCTGTGCTTATATTTAGTTTTCAACTAAAATGACACTTTTGCTAATTTTAAAATTTCTAATTAATATTGTGTATTTTTTTATTTGTATTAAATATATAACAAGGAAGCAAATTTGGATTCAAATTATCAAATATTCCGTTACTAAGGCAAGAATTATTATATGAATCTCGTACTTATACGTAAATAATAACTTTAAAAATAAACATTCTATCTTATCAACCTGCCCTTTGACATTTGCGTTGAATTCTGATATAAAGCTCTTGCTTTACTTACCACAACATAACCGACCATTTAAGTTCTGACAAGTTTTTGTGCCAAGTTACCGCCTAAGTTCACCTTAGCTTGGCATTTCATCGGAAAATGAGAAAAAATAACCGCTCAACCACAGCATTGCAAAGTACCAAGAAGTAGGTCGGTCCACTTCGTGTTGAGTCGCGCGTCTTCGTCAGCTCTCGGCAACCGGCGCCCGCGCACACAGCATCGAGACATCGTCCAGTACGTGCGCGTTTGATATTAATAATTTCTCAATTTGTAATTACATCACGGGATGATTGTTTTTGCAGATTATGGACTGATTTGTTAATGAGAAATTATTCTAACATTATTAGCAACGTCATAAAAAATATTTCTGACTTCAAAGTGTATCGTGTTGGACTTGTATTGAATTGAAACATGCTGTGGGAGTCCGGTTTTTTAGAAGAGACTGATACAGTAAGTCCTTTTTTCTATTCTCTAAATAATTTTAAAACAAATGTTTTATTAATACGTATTTTAATTATGAAACCAAGCCGGTTACTTTGTATGTGTTTGTTTATATACATGTGTATGTATGCACCTGTTTATGTGTGAGTGTAGCTGTGTTTATGTGTGTGTGAGTACAGCGCGCGCGTGTGTGTAAACTTTCTAGTTTTCGCTCGCGCTCGTTTGTATATTTGCATAAAACGTGAACAGTTTTTCATAATAAACTCCACATGGAAGCGTTTAAGCGTATTTTGGTTTTAAATATTCATCGAGCACGACCTTATGTGTGATAGGATTCGAAATGGCTGTATTTAATGTAAATAAATGCGAATTTGCATCGCGGTAGCGACGGATAATTGTGTTTTCTACGTAGTAGCGGAGAAATACTGTCTTCATATAAATTTATTGTATTTTCAATATGTTGTTTAAAGTATATGGTACAAAAGGTTGACGTCATCATTCAAAACTTTATTCGATACTTGCCAAGATGTCAAGCCCTCAAAAGTGGGGTTGCTAAACTTGTTAAGTGAGTTTATTATAATTTGCGTCATTTTAGATGTCTTTTTATTTTATAAGTTGTTCTTTGTCGCGCTTTGATTGGTTGGCAGCATTACGTCGCTGTTTCCCATTGGTCATTTTTAAACTTTTCCCGACTTTATATTTTTTTTAAATATTTATAATGTAATAATAATATACTCTAGTAATGTTACTCAAATATTAATAGATTTTCAAAGATTTAAATTGGTTTACATATATGTCCCCGGATGATTTCCTGGGTGATTTTAATGGTTAATGTGTTTAGGAATATATTAAGACTTATTTATAACAACTGAAATTGGTTTTGAGTGGAAAAAATACATATTCAATTAATTATCGAAGTTTGAAATTCACGACAATGATCTGGTAATTTTGTCGCCGAGACGTTTTATTACGTTTTTTGACGGGATTTATCGAAATAGGAGACTGTATGTATCCGAAAATTGAAATATGTGGAGTTTTAAACAATCGGTTAGGATAGGTTTTGTGCAGATCAAAGCGGAACCGACTGGTAACCATTCACTATTTATCTTATATATTAGTGAAAAACAGAAGTGAGGTTAGATTGACAAAAACATTAATAACTCAGGAACTACACATTTCCGACACATAGGAGTTGCAGAAGGGGTGAGTTTTCCTCCCCGCCCTCCCCCATCCCCCGCTCATTACTTATAATTCCGGGGACATATATGTAAACCACACCCTTTAAATTTATTTTGTCTTTTCCCTTTTCCAAAAATTTGGGGTCGACACAGTATAACTTTTCCATTTATTTCCTTTGTATTGGCCTACCTACGTCATCCATTACAGCACAAATCATCCTGTCTATACTTCATACTATCCATCTATCTCTTTTTAACCGACTTCGAAAAAAGGAGGAGGTTCTCAATTCGTCAGAATCTTTTTTATGTATGTTCACCGATTACTCCATGATTTATGATCCGATTTACGTGATTCTTTTGTTGTTCGACGCGGAATAGCTGCCATGTGGTCCCCTAAAAATTTGACATAGTTTGGCCCAGGAGGTTTATTTTACGAAAATATTTTTGTTCCCGTTTCTTGGGACCTATATTTTATAAGAAGCGCGGCACCATTCATAGGTCCACCCATGCACAGCTAGACACTAAAAAGTAACAAATAAAAAATAAAAACTTCGTTTAAAAAAACCGTCATCAAAAACTTTTTATTTTTTCTGGTCTACGTTTAGCCACATATCTATAACGTATTCAAGAATAAGTTATACATTAATATCAAACTCTACCTATTCTAAAATTTTTGGTTTCTTCTTTTTTCGTCATAGGTAATATTACATACTTAATATGCAAAAAAATTGACACTACGTGGAGTACGTAGATACTTGGCGCAATGTTTGATATAGTAAAATGCTGAAATATCATTTGTACTGTTTTAGCTATCTTTTCTCTTCACTTTAAAAGATATAGCATTAATAGGCTGTACATATAACTTACTAACAGTTCATTTGTCTTACTCTCCGTTCAAATTTAACATAAGCTCCGTATAGTACGGTAGGGGATTTTTATGCATACAGAAGAAAGAGTACAATTTCCTGCGATCGGGTTGTCTGTCTAAGAGGAGACAAAACAACCCACAGCCAGATGGTAGGGTATTTGCCCGTCTGGATAGCTACCACCCCTGGCCTGGAGCATACTGCCATAACAACCTAGAGTTGCGTTCCCGCATTAGTAGCCAGGTTCCAGGCTCTTATTTGTAACACATTTTATGGTGCAAATGCCCACAGGCGATGATAAACGCTTTCCATTAGGTAGGCTCTCTGCCTGTCTGCTGAACGCCGGGAATAAAAAAGGGCAATGAATATAGTAATATTTAATACTCAACCAATTCTGCAAAAGAAATCCACGCCTTATTATTGCTTTTTACTCTACAGACATTATAAAAAATTTAACAATGTAAATAACATAACAATGGATGAACTTATAGAGAATACACAATAACAACGTGATGTAATGGAATGTTTAATGAAAACAAGTTATTTTTAATTTTATAATCGACTTTGTACAGATACATTCACATAACGAGGATAGACAATGTACTTTGATAGAAAGAGAGAGAAACATTATAATTTTCTGAGTGTCGTAACAGGTTTTTGTATGTAGTACATGCATATTACACACTGTATAATTTCAATTTTATAGAATTTTTCAGTGTTTCTTCGTAAATATGTATCATATGAACAGATAATCTTGTAAAACCTCTTTGTTAAAATGGCTAATGTCACTTGACT